>JAWLRI010001063.1:971794-983545 GCA_034781795.1 Crypturellus tataupa | reverse complement strand
CCCGCGCGGCGCGGCGCGGCGGGCTGGCTGGCTGGCTCGCCGGGCGCTGGGAAGCAGCTGACTCGGAGCGGCTGCCAACGCTGCTGGCTGCTGGATCATCCCGGCCCGGCAACGTGCAGCCTGACATGTAAACCCGGGCAGGCCTATGCTAATGGCGGGGGGAGGGCGCCTGGCGCGGGGCGGGGGGGAGCGGAGGTGGAGGCCGGAGCCCAGCCAGCGCGTGCCCCCCCGCCGCCGCCGCCTCCCCACATCCATCTGCCTCCCCTCCTCCTCCTCCTCCATTCATAAATCCGGGCGGCACTGCCATCTACCGAAGCAGTCCCCGCGCTGCCCCCGGGCCCCGCGCGGCCCTGCCGCCTCGTCCTGCCGCAATCCCTCCCTGCGGTGATGCCGAGCCAGGGGCCCTCCAGCCGGCACTCACCCCAGCCGCCGGCCCGCCCGGGGCCGTGATCACCGTCCGGTGGGAGCGTCCCCCTGCCTCCCTCCGGAGCAGCGTTATGGACAGCCGAGTGGCCCCCAGCGCCGCTGGCCACGTTGTTACAAACCCCGAGATGTCAGACTGCGGTTGTGTCTCCCGGCTGCCCAGGTCCTGTCCCGGGAAGAGCCCGTAGCTGCTGTTCCCAAGAGCCTCTCCAGACTCCCGTCCCTCCAGATGGGGCGATGGGGAGATAACAGCCCTGATCGTCACCCAGCCAGCCTAGGGCCTGAGGCTATAAGCCAAAGATGAAGGCAGCATGTGCCTGCCAGCCTGCGGGGCAGTCAGGGCCAGCCATGCTCCCCGCTTTCCGAAGGAGCTCCTCCCAAAGCCAAAAGGCCCTGTGCAAGGGGAGGCAACACTGGACACCCCCTCGGCAGGGCACAGGCCCGGGGTGTCTGAGTAAAGCTTGGGCTCCCACTTCCCTTTGCTGGCAGCATTTTGTTTTACACCAGGTTGTCCTCGTGTGTGTCTCACTCACTCCCCAGCCCGTCTGGTCTCATCCTGTTCCTCAGGAGCAGCAAGTGTGGGCACCCTGTCCACATCCCAACTCGGACCAGCCTCGCCGGGCCTGGCAAACTCTTTGTTCCCTATGGATCCCCCCCTGCAGGACCGCAGCCCCCATGGCCGGGGAGCGGAGAAGGGCAAGGTGGTGCATTTTGGCTGGCCCAGCAGGGCAGCCTGCACATGGGTCAGTGCATGTGCAGGTGGGAGACCCCGCTCTCCCTGCTGAATGGGAAGCACTGTCTGAGCATCTCTACTGGGAAGAGCGAGAGGAAGAGCGAGCGAGAGAGAGAAAAAAAAAATCTTGTGAGTGCAGCGTTTGCAAAATGAGCTGGCAGTAAATAGCTGGAGGATAGACAGCGTCTCTGTACGTGAGGCACAGCACGGAGCGCTGCACCTGAGCGAGGCTGGGCCACTGCTCGCTTCAGCATCACACGTCACTCACTGATGCATCCTCCCCGGCCTGCCCTCGCTCTGCGCCACCTCCCTCCTCCTCCACCATGAAAATGCAGCGGGAAAATGGATTCTCCCCCGCACCCAGTGCAGTCACAAAGCAAGGAGCCGTGGAGCGTAGCTGAACTTCATACAACATCTGGAACGTGCCTGCCCCTCTTCAGGGGGCATTCAACAGCACTAGCCTCCTGATCCCCATTTTCTTCTAGGGACTCCCCCCAGTCTCACCCTCGCTGCACGCCCTGGCTCTGGCGCCCTGCTCCCAGGCAGCAGCACACGTGCTGCCAGCACTCCCTGCCTGCAAGTCCTGCTCTCTGTGGAAATCTCTTTGTTACCCGCCCAGGGCCGCGCTCTTCTGCACCTTGTAGAGAATGGCTGAGACCCAGCGCAACTTGTCCCACCGCCGCGCTTCACACCAGAGACCACCTCCTCACCCGCTCCATGAGGCAAAATTCACGTAGCATAAAGGTAACATCCTTCCCGTGTGCCATAGAAAAAGGAGAGACAGCCTTCCCCTATGGAAAGGAGTGCTCAGGTGTACAGGTTATGCCAACAACAGCCAGTTAGCTGTGATTTTCCCAGACTTCCTCCCCAGGCCCACTGTTCTAGCCTGTGGGAGAGCCATTCCCACACAGCCTCGCTCCTCGCATGATGCCCCTCCGTGCTCAGGGACCTCTGCTTGCTCGCTGAGACAGCAATGGGCAGGGGTTCGCCCTAGTGCCGCCAGGCCCGGAGGTCACACCAATGGTAGCTGGGCACGGAAATGCCGGTGTGAGGGGCGTCGGGGTCTGTGAGGGAACATGGTGCCCCGCTGGTGTCCCTCTACAGCAGGCCAGCGCGCATTGGAACCGGCCCCTCAGCTTGCAGCCATGCACAACAGTGGGACACTGGGACGGGCTGAGACGTCAGGAGAGACAGGGACCGTGGCCGATGGTGCTCCTGAGCACAAGGCAATACAGAGCAGAGCAGCTGGACACAGAGCAGCCTGGCCTGAGAGGCAACATGGGCCTCGCTAGCCCACGGTGTCCCGCTCATCCCTCCAGGACAAAGTCCCCTTTCCTCTGCCTCTCTGCCGCCCTCAACCACCTTCTCCCGGCTCTGCAGGCAGAGCGCAGGGCAGGGAAAAGCCCAGCCTCCTCCTGACACCTTGTGGCCACTGTCTGCCTAGCAGCTCCTGATCGTGCCGGGGGCTGGTGAGGTTGCCCGTGCGGCATCACTTAGCTGCAGCTGTGGGGGCTCTCTGGCCCTTTGGTGAGTCTCTGCCTCCAGCCCACCTGGCTCCTGCAAGGCTCCTGTCCAGCCAAGCAGTGCGCAAGGCCTGACAGCGACTGCTGTGAGAGGAACCCCGGAGAGGCCACAGTCTCCAGGTCGTGCATGCCCATGGCCTGTTTTGGGGTCCCCTCCAGCCCTTGGGGCCTGC
Organism: Crypturellus tataupa; assembly: GCA_034781795.1. Taxonomy (NCBI): domain Eukaryota; kingdom Metazoa; phylum Chordata; class Aves; order Tinamiformes; family Tinamidae; genus Crypturellus; species Crypturellus tataupa. The sequence goes on along the minus strand of JAWLRI010001063.1, from coordinate 980,693 downwards.
TACCGTGGCTCTTTGGTCCACCCCTTGCATGGTGCAGACATCAGTCCAGCTGTGCACTGATGCTCAGGTGAGTCACTCAGACCAGAGGAGATGCAGAAGCACGGGACCACATCTCCCACGCCATGGCCTCCTTGCAGGAATGTGTGCAGATGCCGGCTCTGAGGGGAGGCAGGAAGGTTGGCTCAAGGCCACATGTGGACATTGCAAGTCCTCCAGGACCATGATAAGCTTGACAAGGCAGAAAAAGAAGTTGGAGAAGATGTCTCTGGACTGGCTAAGGACATGGGAGGGCTACCACAGCCCTGAATGGGACTGCCCAGTAGCTCCTTACCCTTAGGATGGTCTCTATGTGAAGAGGGGCAGGTCTGGCTGAGCACAGCCCCACAGGGGACATTTCCAGCCAGGACCTGCTCTACAGGCTGGCACTGGAGAGCTAGGGCCCTCCTCTTCAGAAAGGTGCCAGGGCCTTTGCAGGACTGAAGTCATGGAAAACCATCAGGAAAGGAAGGGGAAGCAGTGCAGAAGAGGCCACAAAGACTCCTGCTCAGTTTGACTCTTAGCAGCAGACGAAATTTAAGAGGAGGGAGAAGAAACTGCAGACTGAGCACATGCTTGACTCCCCTGTCATCCACCAGCCAAGGAAAAAATACTAGATGCTTTAATAAACCAACATGTATGTATTCAGGCCGTTTCCACAGATGCCAATAGATTCAGCTCAGCATGTCCAGAAGGAAAAGAATTTCATTTTAGTGTTAAAGGATGACACGGTGTCATATGCACATACAAGATCTCTTGCTCTATGACAAGCATGTGAGAGCAGAGACTGCTGCAATAATGCCTCAACAGGTAAGAGCCCTCCCAAAGCATCCATATATGATACAAGCCCCATAGAAAACCTTTCCAGTTACACGGCTGGGCCTTTCCCCATCCTCCTCAATTGTACCCACCTCCTTGCTGGAGGACGTATTTCCACATCGTGAATCACAGGGGTTGGGATCTCTGCAGATCGCAGACACCCATGGAGCTGCTCCAGCCTGGGAGACAAGTGTGTGGGAGCAGGAGCAGGAGCAGGGCAGCAGGCAGGGGCAGCTGGGGCACACTGGCCCCTCAGTGGTCTACAGGGCAGAGCTGGAGGCAGCCTGCTGGGGCTGTGGGGTGGCAGCGAGGGTAAGGGCAGCAGGGCAGGGAAGGGTCTCTGTGGATGTACAAGCCCAGGGCAGCTCCCAGGGCTTCTCTCAAAGCCCGTTGCTTTGGCCACTTGTGCGCATGCTGTGTGTGAAAGCCAGAGGGGCCTGCACAGAGCCCAGTGCACGCAGGTCAGTGTCAGGGGACACCCACCCGTGCGAGCCCGAATGCCCCGGCAGCCCCTGGCAGCGGCTTGCCCGCAAGCACGGCCAGACGCGCTCTGTGCCACCCCAGGGGGAACATCGTCATGGCTCTGCGTGCTCCCCAGAGGAGACGCTGAGGCAGGGGTTTCCGTCACTCGGTAGCACTGTCACAGCAGCCCAGGATGTGGGACAACCCCCCTGCAGCTCCACACTGTGCAGAGGGACGGGTGAGGGTGGACACGGGAGCAGGGCACTGGAGCACGCAAGGAGCATTTGCATGGCTTAGCTCAAACCTGCTTGCTGAGGAAGGACTTGAAGAGCTGACGTGCACAGGGGCAGGCAGCCTTTGCTCAGATGCTCAAGCAAAGCCTGCACCTTCACAGAATGGCTGTTTTTTGTCACCATTTAGGAAGAAATGCCACAGACCAAGAAGCCCGTTGGATGCCCTTGTTTACCTCCCTCCCTTCTTCATTTTACAAAATGCAGCAGCTGTCCCAGCTCTCCCCCATCTCTCCTGGAACTGCGCAAGCCGCCCTCCCCACAGGGAGACACCTCCAAAATCCCACACAGAGCATTTGGTTGCCACTGGCTTAGCTGTTCTTTGACTTCATCCGCTGTGCCCAGCACATCACTGACATGGAAGAAGGTGGCAACTCTCCCACGCCATTCGCAGCATTTATTCCTCCTCCCCAGCGCTTGGTGTTCTGCATGTACGTGGAGGGAGCAAGGCAGCTAATCATTCCCAGCCCTTCTACTGCGTCAGCCCAGGCACCCTGGCTTCTCAGAGCCGGAGCAGAGCTTGTGCTCTCTTTAGGGTCCTTTTGGCAGAGGGGCAGTGTGGCTATAAACTGCTTTTTCTGTTCCAGGTTCAGTTTCTCTGAACTGGCTTTGGTTCACAGAAATTTTGACATGATGTTCTGCCCCAGCAGGGAGAATTGGGGACATTCAGAGAGCACGGGAACCATTTTAATTAAAAAGATGCTCTGGCCATCAGGTCATGGGCTTCCTTGGGGATATGAGGAGGAGGAGTGAACTTGTAGAGTTACATGGGGGAGGATGTGACTGCACAGGGTTCAGCTCTGCATTTGACAGCTTTGCAAGGAAAGCTGGAGCAGGCGAGATAATCTGGCGCTCAAAGAACTTCCAGCAGACTCACCATGTGCGTGATGCTCCTGGCAATATGTACTGTGCCCTGAAACCCCAGTGAACATTGGGGAACTCCTCCCTCAAAGGCAAAGCATTTCCTGCTCTCCTGATACCAACCTTTCTCTCTCAGAGGCAAGAGGGAGGAAACCCCACACTGCTAGCACGGAAGGTGGATCTTTGGTGGCAAATCAGGCTCACATTGGCTCTTGGTCCCTGCTGGAGAAGAAAGCTGAAAGCTCAGAGGGCCCTGCACCAGAGGATTTAATTGCAACTTGGTGGGGAGCCACAGGAACCACAGGGGTGAAAATGACCACAAGATCTGATCTCTTCACCCTGGAGCTGGAAAGCTGCTCCATGCTGGCAGAAGGAATTATTCACTACTAGGGCTGTGCCAAGAGGACTAGAAACAAACTGGGCAAGGGGGAGGCTTGAGAAGGAATTAGGCTAGGGATTTCTTCCTTACACAGAATTGTGGGATCCTCATGCACTAAGAGTTTTAGAAGATCCAGGCCCTGGAGAATGTACTGAAAAGCCAATCTTGCATTGGCCTTTTGGGTAAGTCTTAGCCTACCTTGGGTAGCTACAATCTTCCCACATTCACCATAGATTCTCAAGGTGCCTGATACCAAACCACATGGCTGTGAACCACTGGAAACATGTTTCCCTCCAAACACCTGCAAGGTCTGTTTTTCTCTTCCCTGGGATAGTCATGGAAATCAGCAGCTGGGACACACGCACCATGCCTGCCTGCAGCCACGTTCCCACAGGAGTGACAGGTGGAGCAGGCTAACATGTGAGCTCTTGCTTTGCCAGGTCCTTAGGTGTATGCCTTGAACCTGGCATGGAGCAGGGGAGAAGCACCTCCCAGGGTTACTCCATTTGTGTGTGTGTTTTGTTTCGTTTTGTTCTTTCAACCACTCTTTCATACAGAGAGGCAGCAACCACAACCCTGGGTGGAGACCAAGCGCTCAATCCCTGCCACGCTCTGGGGAGAGCCCAAAGAGGAGATGACTGTCTGAACAAGAGCAAAAGAGCCAAGCTGCGGGGCTCCAGGTCCCTTTGCTGGCACTGCTCACCCCGTGGCAGCAGCGCTGTGCCCCTAGCAGGTGCTACCAAGGCTCTGCCTCCCTGTGCCAGCCAGACGGTGTCTCGCTGAGCAGGAGCCCGGCCACCCTGAACCACAGTGGCGCTTCAGACAATGCCAGGAGCTTCTCTGTCGAGCCACCGAGGAATGCTGGCCGGCAGCGGCTCCCGGCCCGCGCCGCCAACCCCGATAAAGAACCGTATTTGCCCCGCAGCACCAGCGGCACTGAGGGAGCACAGCAGGAGGATTCGGCTGGAGGGATGGCACGGGATGAAGGGGAGGCGACTCTGCAGCAGGTCCTCAGAAACAGCTTGCAAGATGCAGCAGAGGGGCCATGCCCTGAGACAGCAAGGAAAGGGTGGAGAACGGCTACGTGATGCTTCGCAGGGAGAGCTGATCTTATTAATAAAAGCTGCTTCTTCCCAAGGTCTTGATAATCTCTCTCACTGCAGATTATTTACAGCTGTGGAATTTAATACTCCAATGAACAAAGCTTCCCAAAGCAGAGAGTGAGCGAGCTGGCTGTTAACCCTTCTCAACAGCACCAGAGGCTTCAGCTTGTGTGTGATGTCTCAATGCAGCTGAGCCCCAGGCTGCTGCCACCCCACCAGCTCTTGGCATCTACATGGCCAGTGTCCAAGCCAGGCCAGTACTTGGCAACGAGTCAGACAAATTTAATTTTTATTGTTTTTTTTTTTTTTTAATTGAAATTTAATTAAAAAGAATGCAATGAGTAGTGCTTGGAGGCAGACCCTGCTCAGGGCTGGGGGGCTATGTTACAAGTCAGCGCAGCGTTCCTAGGATGTTGAGCTTGGGCCTCATCCTCCTTCTGCTGGGAAACACTGCCTTGCAGGGAGGCAGGATGAGCCAGGCCACAGAGGTTCCTGCCCAGCTCCACACTGGCATCTGAGCTCCGGCACTGGGGCATGGCCATGGACTCACTGCTCTCCAGAGCAGCGTTTCACTGGGGAAGGGTGTACAGCGTGCGGGGTGCGCTGGAAGGAAGCTGACTAGAAAATATAACAGCTCTTTCTATGTGCGAGCTGTGCAGCTCTGGAGCTGAGCAAGTTTTCTCAGACTTTGCTGACCTCAGAAAATCCTGTGCTAATACTGCTGGGCCAGTACTTGACCTTACAGACACCCGTTCAACACACCCGGCCTTCAGGCTGAGAGCATAGCAGGTCACAGCCAAGCCAGCCACACACTCACCATCAGGCATGTAAGAAATTCAGTTAGCTGAGCCCTAGGAGCCTCACTGCGAGCGCACAACACAGGCAGGGCCCAGCACCCTTGCTGGGACTACAGACCCGCTGGTTACAGTATATGGTTTAACATGTTCTAAAATACACCTCCTTCCTCAGATTGCCTTGAAATCCGATACACTCACAGGATCAGGGTTTGGGGCTCATCACACACAGCCTTGGCTTATTTGACAGAGCAGCACCTGTGATTTGGAGGGGGGCAGCCTGGCAAAAGCAGCGGGCAGCAGGATGTGCAGGAACACTGCACACTGGCTCGTCCACCCCTGCTTGAGGTTGTCCTGGATGTGTTCACCAGTGAACGGGATGGACAGGAGAGTGTGGGCAGGAGAAGGCATAGGCAAAGAGATACAGAAGAAAAGGCAAACACCACCACATAATAAAGTGGCAGATTTTGGCTTTAGATGCAGTCTGATTTTGATCTCCACTCTGTCAGTCAGTCTAGACTCCAGACATTCCCTAAGGAGCACACAAATCCTTGGTTCTCTACTGCAGATCACAGTTTAAGGAGGTTTGGTAAAATCTCCACTGTAAAACTTCATAACAACAATCCTCAGACATGATAAGCAGTCCCTACTCATCCCACAATATCTCAAGGACAAAAAAGCAGAGATATGGAAGAAATAGGGTGGGACTTGCTATCCTCTCAGTTCAGCAAAAGCCCAATTTCTGAAAAGCAACTCAGGTACCACTTGTGGGTTAGCCTTTCTATTCTATTCTAGTACCTCTTCTACAGCCCTTGTCCTTCCCCTTCCTTCAATTACCACCAAACAGGAGGAGCTGGAGGCTGCAGAATGGGGCTCAGCTGAGTCCCAACCGGCCCAACATTTGTTCAATGCAGCCTGTTAACGCTGCATTTCCTGATTTCTCAGCAGTCCTCAAGCTTTATTCAACTTTCTGCAGGTGCCTGCAGCAGACATTCCCTTCCAGGCACAGCTCCATATTGACAGAGCTTTTTTTGCCATTGAGTGTGGCCCGGATCAATGCGAGCAGCCCTGAGAGCATCAGGTGGAAACGCCAGCACGCCAGGAGGTAAAGTGGAGCGAGTCCAGGAAGCAAGTGACGCCTGGACACTACCCTGCAGCGCCCGTTGGCTGTTCAGAGCCTCCCACGCACCTGGGCGGCTGGTCTGCCTTCTCCTCCTTGCTGCAGCGCACAAACCAGGGCTCTGCAAAGCCTCTGCAAGCAAACTGCCTCTGCGGGGCTGGGACATGCCGAGGCCCTGCACACGGTCCCCCCAGACTGTGTCCTGAGCTCACCCAGCCACAGGTGAAGCCTCTGTGGGATCTGTCCCTCCTCTGTGAGGGTACAGCAAGGGCAAGGTAACGCAAGGACAAGGTGTCAGACTTGGGAAGCCAGTTAAACCAGCTATTTCCTACTGTGAGCATCATGAACTCGAGTCATGGCTGCCTAAACTGTCTAGGGCCTCGCAGAGAGGAGCCAGGAGCTGAGCATAAACCTCAGGAAACACGGGCTGAGATAACATCTACCATCCTATCACCTCCTCATGTTATCTACCCCTTTGAGCAATTCTTTGTGTCAAATCAGCGGATTGGATCCTTTCCCACTTCCCTCCAGACATATGCAAAGCTCCAGGCAATGCAGAGGGGGATTTCAGGGCTTGTTTTGAAGAGGAACATAGACATCAAATTATTTGGAGCAAAGCTGAGCCATCTGGGCTGCACACAACCATTTTCTCTCTTCTGGGCATGCACACGTGCAAAAATCCACAAGCTTGCCATGCAGAAGCAGTAGTTCCTCCTGCACTGCAGACTGCTGCTACGTGTCCTCCTCTGAGCCTCCCATGTGTTGCAGGTGGCTTTGTCCCACCCAAGCTGGCTAGCTCACAGGCACACATGAGAAAGCAAGACCAAAGCCAGCATCCTGTGCACCCTGGACACAGCTCCCGTAAGAATGGCTTTAAACATACTTTTTGCAGTATGCTTACAATGCATACAGCACTGAAAAGCACTAGTCACAGCAGCAAAAATATGCCCTGTGGCCCATTCAGCTTTCTGCAACCGCAATGAAGACAGAGGAGCTGCTGCTGGCCAGTAATGCAAGTCAGGCATCGTCCACCCTCCGTGCACTGCTCCTCTGCACCCGGTGTCAGGAGCCAATTCAGCAGCAGGACCAGGCTTGGCAGGACCCTTCAGCCACGTGCACCTCCAGTGACGCGTGCAGCCTTTAATGATCATCAGCCACCCTCCCCGCCCACAGTAACTTTGTCGTTTCAGTGCCCAGAAGGCATCACTGTGATTTCCAGGCTCCGTACTATATCGTCCCAGAAACGCATCAGGAGGGATTTTCTCTCTTTCTCTGGGGCCAGACACACGTTTAGCAAGTTGGAGCAACAAACCCTTTAAACATGAAAGCTGTGTCTGCTATGGGAAGCAAAGGAGACATGCAGTGAAGCAGTCAAACAGAGGTCTCACCCAGAGGAGGAGGCTTGGGCCAAAGCCCGGGCCCCACGGCTGTATTGCCAGCTCTGTGGCGGCACACGTCAGCCGGGGGTGGATGTCACAGGGGCGACATTACTGCACCTGTAAGTTTTAGCTTTCAAGGGCTGAAAGTTAGCCAACACTCAAAGAGAGTGTGAGAGAAGCGTAATTCTGCTCTCCGGAAGCTCATCCAAGTATTGCCCTTGGTTTTCGTATGGGGACCTCTGTGGAGATAGAACATGAGCATTTTCTCGGGTTAGTCCAAGCCTGGCTCATTCTCCTTCCCAACCAGTCTCAGCAAGCTGCCCACCCCTCAGCTCAGCACCCAAGCTGTGAGGCTGTAACTGTTAAGAGCAGCTCATTGGAGCTCCAGAGGGAAAGGTTTGGAACGTGATCTTAAACCAAAAGGTCTGGATTTGCTTCACAAGTCCTGCCTTTGTTCATATTGTATCTTTGGGCTGGCTTATTTTTTTCCTGGAGTTTAGAGCCCTTGGACATCTTCACAGCAACTCATTGCAGGAGCCCAGAGGGTGGCCTGTCTTTGGTGTCTGCACCACAATAAAGGGGCACATCACTTTGTAACTTCTGGGAAAGGAGATGTGTACTATTAGCACTGGGAACACTCCCTCTACTTGGCATGGAGGTAAGTGTCTGGGCTCATTCTGTGCTGTATTAATCCATTAAGCTTGCTGGGATCCTGCTGCAAAAAGTTCCAGAGAACAACTGCTTTCAGTGAAGGAGAAAGAAAGAAAGCAAAGCCTTCTGTGCCATGTGCTCTAGGTGGCCCTGCGTGTGCAGGGGGGGTTGGACTAGATGACCTCTAGAGGTCCCTTCCAACCTTAGGCATTCTATGATTCTATGATTCTATGATTCTTTGCTTCGGTGTTTACCAAGGGCAGCCATTTAGAGTCCCAGGCCCTAGAGACAAGAGAAGAAGCTAGGAGAAAGGAACACTTGCCCTGGATAGAGGAAGATTGGGTAAGAGATCACCTAAGGAAACTCAATACCCACAAATCCATAGGCCCTGATGGGATGCACCCCAGAGTGCTGCATGAGCCGGTGGATGTCGTAGCTAAGTCACTCTCCATCATCTTTGAAAGACCCTGGAGAACAGAGGAGGTGCCAGAGGATTGGAAGAAAGCCAGTGTCACGCCAGTCTTCAAAAAAAGTCAAGAAGGAGGATCCAGGCAACTACAGGCCAGTGAGCCTCACCTCCATCCCTGGAAAAATGATGGAACGTCTAGTGCTGGCCGTTGTCTCCAGGCACATGGAGGAAAAGAAGGTGCTCAGGACTAGTCAGCATGGATTCACGAAGGGGAAATCATGCTTGACCAACCTGATAGCCTTCTATGATGAGATAACCAGTGGGATAGATGAAGGGAGAGCGGTGGATGTCATCTATCTTGACTTCACCGAGGCTTTTGACACCATCCCTCACAACATCCTCCTGGACAAGCTCCGGAGGTGTGGGATGGATGAGTGGATGATGAGGTGGATTGGGAATTGGCTGGATGGCAGAGCTCAGAGGGTGGTGATCCGCAATGCGGAGTCTAGTTGGAGGCCTGTGTCCCCCAGGGGTCAGTCCTTGGTCCAGTCCTGTTCAATTTATTCATCAATGACCTGGATGAAGGCACAGAGTGC
>JAWLRI010001063.1:943009-971694 GCA_034781795.1 Crypturellus tataupa | reverse complement strand
CTGGAGATCTTCAAGACCCGCTTGGATGCAGCCCTGTGCCACGTGCTCTAGGTGGCCCTGCGTGTGCAGGGGGGTTGTACTAGATGACCTCTAGAGGTCCCTTCCAACCTTAAGCATTCTATGATTCTATCATTTTATAAACTATTTTTCTTTGCTCTGCCAGTCCATTTGATTAGATGGTGCCTCTCCTGCACTCTGAGACAGGGTGAATGCACATGCGTGATGTGCTTTCTCCATATCCTCCTTTTTATCCTTCTACCACGAGCCCTCATTAATCTTCTCTCTACCCCTGAGCTTTCCAATTCTCTTTTCCTATGAGAGGGTGTATCCGTGCAAGGCTTAGGAAAATGCTCATCATCTACCTCTGACAGCTTCTGAGATAAGCTGGCCAGCCCAGCACGAACGAGTTCTCTTGAAGCCGTATCACTGATTTATGCAACAGCATTAAGAATATTTTCAGTATCAATCACCACCCATTTTTTTATGCTTGAGAAGGCTACATTCAAAAGCGTGACCAGTGCTGCCTCAATCAAGGCAGTGCCCTTTGGGCAGAGGCTACACGAGCTTCCAGCTCATGGCTCTGCCTCTACAGCAATCCCATCCTGGCCTCTCCCCAACCTCCAAGTCGGCCTTACCATCACTCCTACTTTTTGCCCCCCACAGCCCTTTTTAGTTTTCCAAAGCAACGTTCCAGTTGATAGACCTCATTCTGACCCGTCCTCTCCCCCAGCTTCCCGTGCCCCTTGTCTATCTTGAACAGTAGCTGCAGGATATAAACAAACAAGAGTCTGGGTCCAGCTGTTTCCCAGTCTCTTTGCTCTCCCTAGGACACAGGATTCTTCAACAGCACGGCTACATCCAGAGGAAAAGCAGACATTGTAAAACTGACAAACTTCTACTCGCTCATCAGAAGTGGCCTCTGCTCTTGCATTTCATGGGTACAGAGATCTCATCCCACAGCAACAAAAGCCCTGAGGACACAGTCAGGAACTAGGGTAAAGCAGAAGGCCTGGCTCAGCCTTCAGAGATTGCCTCAGGGACCAGGCTTCAGAGGTCCTTTCCTAGAAAAACAGGAACGATGTAGTGTGTGCTGTCCACTCCCGAGAGCACCCTCAGTGATCCAGGGAGCAAGCCTTGCATCAGGGCCTTAGGCAGGGCCCTCAGATTGCCTCCTGAAGCAACACTGAAAGGGACCAAGTGGAAAATGCTGCTCTGCTTGTAAGGCACCCATTTCAACATGGTTTATCAAGCCTCACTCAGAGAAGGGGATTTGGTATTCACCTCTTGCTGAAATGGCTTCGCAAGGTTTTTGAGCTGGTATTTTGCATGGGGAAATTGGCCTGGCTCAGGACATCCAACAGAGCAAAGACAGAAACAAAAACAAAACAAAACAAACAAACAAAAAGAGTAAAAACAGAGTCTTCCCACTCCCGAACCTAGTGCTATGTTTCACAGGCACCTTGCCGTTCACAAACCAACATCTCACCACACAGTTTTCCACCTCATCCCCTCCAGTGGCAGCTACAGGGCTGTGAGACTCATGGCTGTCCTCACAGGGCAGGCTGCAGCCCCATCTTTCTGATTCCCTGGCTGAGCTTGTCCTTACCAAAATGGCAGAGATGCTCAGTGGGACCCTACCACTCCTCACTACTCCTCCACCAGCCCTCCCCGTTGTGATACAGCTCATCTTTGCTCAGAGTTCCCCTTCTCTCATGGGGTCTTGCCCTAAAGGATCAGGCAGCTGCTCTCCCTGGCCAGAACCGGGCCTGATCACCCCTAATTCCTTCATATTCCTCTTGGCAACATATGCCCAGGTGGAGGTAGCCTCCCAGAACAGGCCAGGCTTCCTCCTCGCAGGCTGCAGCGCCACTGCCCTGCTGCGACCGCCAGCAGCTGAAGAACGTGCTGACAGAGGGAGATTTCAGCTCTTGCATGTCGATCAGGCTTATGGGGTTGCACAGTCCTGGGAATTCATCCTGGAAGTCTCCTGGGCTACATTATCACACCCACATTGCCCTCTAGTGCTCTCTCAGCAGAGCTCTGGAGCTCGCATCTGCATGGACCAGCACAGGGTGATGACATAGGGAGTGCAGTCATGGCCCTTCAGGACTCCCCACAAGGGCACTGCAGCTTCTGCACTTTCAGCCCCCTGCTCTTGGACAAACAATTCACACTCTACGTTGGGGTCTGGCCTCTCAAGCCACCCTCACTTCCCTCAACAGACTGACCAAACTCATTGTGATTGAAGTCAGGCCTCCGGACAGCTGCTCTTCAGCCAGGGCACACTATGGTCTGCCCCAGGTTTTCACACACCTCCCCTCCTCCTCCCTGTCCCCGAAGTCACTAGCTGTCTTCCCAAGCTCTGCGGTCCATCTATCCTGCTGGCACAGAGCCACAGGACAGGGCCTCCTGTCTCCCAGCCCTTGTCTCCAAGCAGATGGAAGACATCAATTCCCCACAGCATCCCTCTGTGATAATCTGTCTAGCCTACTTCCTTCCAGGGACACCCCTTCTCATGGCCAGTTAATCCCCCAGTGTTTGCCTTTCTCTTCCCAGAGTCTGAACCTCTGCAAAGAGCCCTGACACAGATCTTTCCTGGTGAAGCATCTCCTCAAAGTTTGTCCTTCTCCACCCATGCAGGATTCCCTACAAAGACCCCACTCCCCCACTTCCCATCAAAGAATGCCCGGGCACAGAGTCCGTGCCATCATTGGGGAACAGGCACCACAGTGTGGCCAGACTGCTACGTCTCAGGACTTCTAAGTGACACAAACCACACGTTCAAATACATGAGAACAGACCCTAACCCAGGGACCCACTCAAAACTGACCAAAAATGTATATTTTTAACATCAGTTCCTAGGGGCAGAAAATGACCCTGTGAGGGCTTTGTCTTAGGGCTTCCCTTTCTCTTTGCAGAGTGTCACAGCCCTCCAAGAGGCTGCGCAGGAGACAAGAACTCCTTGAAGAACGTTTCCTAAGCAGCATCCCATGCTGAGAAAGTTTTCCATTTACTATATTGAATCATTGTAAGAATGGAATAATAAACACAAATATCGAGCAGGGAAGAAAAAAGTTCTTGTGGCAGCAGCTGAGATGGCATTTTCGTGTGCCTCTTCTTCCTCCTGATGGAGTTGTTCCACCAGTCTGCAGACATCCTTCAAGAAAAGGACTTGCAAGATTGCCTCCAATAGAGGAAATCTGATCCAATTTACAAGAAGAATGGACAACTGTGGAAAAGCCTCCCATGTGGACAGAACTCGGGCAGCTCCTGGGGTCCGTTATTACGTGTCTCCCAGGGCAGCAGTCTAGGTCAGATATCAACAGCTGGAGCCCCGGGAACCCACAGCCCCTTCTGGGACCAGGCTCCCCAGGGCAGCTGCCCAGCTGCTGCTCACTGCTCAGAAGGCTCTGGCAACTCCAGAGCACAGCACACATCAGATTGGAAGTCTGGAACAAGCAGGTATTGTCCACTGTGCTGAAACAAAACAAAGGACCTGGAATATGGGGCCTGCTCGAAGGAAAAGAAAGAGACCCTGGAGCCAGCCAGCGAACACAAGAAACAGCCTACCTTAACTGGGGACCTTGGCAAGGTGCCATTCATCTGCTGCTGCCTACACACTGAACCATCAATGCTGGCTTTGCTGCAAAAGCAGCACTGGGATGGTTGGGATCTGAGCATCTCCCAGTCATAGCAGGGCAGAAAGCTGTGGACTTGGTGGAAATGCACTCTAGGCTTATTTACAAGGCAGGCCCTTTGCCTCCAGCCCTCTGGTTACAGGAAAGGGCCTGGAATGTGCCAAGCTCAGAGCCTGTCACCATGGACCAGGGATTTCTGCTGAGGCCCACGTTCCTTGTCAGGAAAAGACTGGTAAGAACTGCAGGAGACACTCTACAGGATATGCTTAGCTTAGCTGTCTGAATGTCTGCTTATTAAGTTCAGAGGTTAAGGATTTAGTTCCACGTATCAGTTTACTTGCAAATAAGTCTTTTCATATTTTAATCTAAAGCATGCTCCATTGTCTTGTCCGCTTCCTCTTATGCCCTCTCCCTATGACCTTCTCCCCAGCAAAATGCTGGGAAACTATTAGAAAATATTCTGTGAAATATTTAATATCCAAACAGCAGGGTCTTTGCATGCCATGAGACACTAATAGTCCTCACGGTCAGGATAGGAAAGGCAAGAATTGTTTCTAAGCCCCGAGGTCCTACTGGGAAATCTTTCTGAGGCTGCAATTGTTGCTAAGTGAAAACCTCTCAGCTAAATAGCCCTTTAAGTAACTTGCAAACTGGAACTGTAGGTATTTTAGCTGGTGACTGACCTGGCTTCCACTATGCACATGGCCTCTGCACAGAAACTAAACAACCTGTACAAGTGACATTTCAAAATACATTTTTCAACCTTATGTTAGAGAGAGCAATTTTCCATTCTCTGTTCTCAAAAGAATTTACATTATGAAGACATCTGAGCTTCCTATGTTTTCAGGACAGACAGGGCAGAGATGCCAATTGGTTTGTGATTTTGTTTATAAACCTATAAAGCTATTTGTTTTATGTGCTTATCAGGGTGGAGGGGCTTTCAAAGTTGGAGGAAGGCTTTCTGAAGGTAAAATACAGAGCTGTTAAGTGACCTAAGTGCTTTCTCTAAATACGCACAAATGCATACACTTTTTTTTTTTTTTTTTTTAACTTGAAATACTTTAGCCTGCTACTGGGACAAGAGCTGAAAGGGTTAAATTAAATCCAAAATTAGCTGTGGAGGTTTATTCAGTAACCACAGAGCATAATCCCGACTTTGCCACGACTCAGCTGAACTGAGGCAGATCTAGTACCCTGCACTGGTCCTTACTCAGAGGACTGACTCTAGAAAGCTTCACAAAAGTCAGGATGAGACCTGTAAATCCAATGCTCGCTGACTGCACTTGACCTGTAATGAGCAGAACCTAGCTCATCTGATACCGCTAGACTGATAGTGCTCTTAAAATCAAGGTTTCTCTTTTCCAGGTAACCTTTTACTCACAATTCCCAGACACCTCTGCTCATGCAGGTCTTTAGGACCTCAGGACAGTTTTATACAAATTATGAACTTTTTTTTTTAATTAAAACAAAAGAAGAAATCATTCTCAAACAGCTATACTGAGTAAAATGTGGGTGAGGGAAAGGACTCAATATCAGAGTTTACAGAGCATGTGTTAAAGCATCAATTGCTGTACAGGTCTGTACAATGCCAGACCAAGTCATTCTGGTGCAAAGAAAAAAGGTTCCCTTGGCTATATGCAGAAGACATTCCTGAAGATCTAGGGTAGCTTTACAACCTGACTGATAGTGGAAGAGGGTGCCCTTGAGCACCAGTGCCGCCCGGTTGCATCCATCCACTGGGGCTGCACAGAGCCGCTAGAGGGCCCAGCACACCCAGGAATCATAAGCACAAGCCTAGCAAGGACTTGCAACTCCTTTTAGGAAATAAAAGGTCCCTTCCTTTGCCCATGAGTTAAATATAAATAATACTTACTACACTAAAAATACCCTCCTGCTACTTCTGCTGTGCATGGAGTGTTTTAACCACAGGCTTCACTGAAGCACATGGGATTTTCCTTTAGGTCTCTGCTCCCCAGGCAGGGCCCTCCTGCATTTGAATCAGTCTTGCACAGCTCTTGCTACCATTACCCAAGTTTTGATAGAGCAGCTCGTGTGACTTTTTGCCCCCATAGTAGCAGATGCCTGACAAAGTACACCTCAAAATAGCTTAACAGCTAGTTTTAGAGTAATGTTTAGAGTAACACTCGCCTCAGAAAAGAATCCTAGAAACTCCTCTTGTAGATCAGGACACAAATTTAACTCAATTTAATGAGGACTTTAAGTAGTGCCTGAGCACTCAGGCTATGCCACACTGCCACGGAATGGCAGCAAACTCCATGTGAGGGAGTGAACTTAGCCACAGTTACTGCCGTGACCAACACATGCAGAGTTCATTCGCTATCACTCTTAGCAAACAAAGCAGCATAAACATCCCCTCCAAAGCACAGAAAGCTTCTCCTTGAAGTCAACTGCCCTCAGATGGGCTGGAAAGACTGACATCAGCCAGGCCAGTATCTGTTTTGCTGCTGCCAGTGTGCAGAAGCCTATGGCAGAAAACACTTTGCGGGTTTAAAAAAAAAAAAAAAAAAAAAAAAAAAAACATCCTCAGAGCTTGGGGTTCAGGACAGCAGCTCTGACATTCACTGGCCTACGGGACAACAGCACACAATCCATATGTGGCAAGGAGCAATATACCTTTCCATACCAAACTGGGCATTGTCTATAGCCTGGGCCTTTCCAGGCTATAATTAACAAGGAAGTTTATTAAGAGAAACAGTTTCATTATTTAAAGATTGAGGCTAAACTTAAGTTTAAAGATGAAGTATAATTGTATCTTCATTACCCTGAGTAACAAAAGCATGAGGGGATCCATGGCTCTTCTTTTTCTTGGGCGACTAGGATATCATAGAGACAGGACAGTCAAGTTGCATCTGGGATGGCTCACCACTGAGGTCTCTAGATCTCCTTCACACAGGAGCAATGCAGAGCTGGGTGAAGAACACAGAAGTTGGTTTCCTGACATTGGTCAGATGGAAAGTACAGGCAGCATCTGAAGCCTCACACATTTCCTTCCCCATCTTCCCCATCTCTAGCACACCCTGTTCAACCACATACCAATACTGCGGACCCTGAGGCTTTCCTAATACTAGCCCCTCAAAAAGACTTTTTTTTTTCTTCTGCAAAGACCTAGACACTAATGCTTTTAATAAATACACCCAAGGCATCACCGGTCATGATGCTATTCTACTGTCACCTCTCCCATTCTGGAATGTGTGAGCCTACTCTGTATATCCCCAAAGTCACTGAGGTAGGAATTGAGCTTTGTTGCTCAGCACAATCAGAAAAGGCAGAAACAGAGCAGAGACAGAAGATACAAAACAAGAAGGATTTCCGTATTTTCATTTTAATGATTAGAGGCCAAATTAACACCACAGGAACAGTCAGAATGCAGGAGCACTTCCCAAATACACCGTAGACGTTTCTGTGAAACAAATCAACACTCATTTGGAGGAAAAATGAGATATTTCAATATTAGAATTAGTTGTTTATAATTCATAAACAGGAAGAGAGACTTTTTATAAATCTCCACTTTCTCATGTGCTTCACCTTCTTCTAGAAAAGAACTACAAAACTGCTACTGCATGGAAGTATATCAACAGGATGGCCAGAAACATTTCTTAGCCATTACACAAAGTTGCGGGCAATGGCCAATACTTTGGAGAACTTACTTTCTTTCTGTCGCAGAAGATAAGGTATTGGTGTTTTTATTCTAGTCCCTGTCGGATTTCCATTGTCTTCTATAAGTACCACATTGTTGGAATCAAATTTAGGGGTCATGGTGGGGCCAGGCATCTTCTGCCCTACAATCAAAGCCTTCTTCTTTTCTCCTTTGATAGCCAGGAGGATAGTATCTCCTACTTTGCCAACTCCACTCTTGTTATACACATGGATACACTTTGGTGGCCGGTGGTATGGTGTGTTCCCCAAGGCGCTGTTGTCCACTACTCGCACACGAGTCATCTTCTGTATTGCACTGCAAGCTCCAGTAACACTAGACAGGAAAGAACCAAGCAAGAGATCTCCTCAGCAATCCTCACGGAGCAAGGGTAAGCCCAGCTCAGGAGCCTGTCATTACACAAGCCACTCAGAAGGAGCCCGCAACAAATACATACCATATGGGTGACACATCTACTGCATTCAATGTGCTCTCTGAACACCAGATGCTACTCTTCACTAAATATCAAACATAAAACGAACCATCTACTCCAAAGCACAACTAAAGGGTGGCAGCAAGAGGGGCTTGCTGGGTCTTTTAGCAACCATAGATGACTCAATTCAGCTCCAGTTTATGCAGGGGAAAAAAATGCTTGTTTTTGCTACAAACAGCCTATAGGGAACTAAAACTCGAGTCACACTCTTTCAATCCTATATGCATTCTCCAGCAACAAGGTATTTTCTCACCAGTTCTCTTTGCAGTGAAGCCTTATCATCTTATGCTGCTCTCACTAAAACCCCTGAAGCCCTGAAGCGACTGTGCTAACCTGCTGGCAGCCGCAGTCTGACCAACCACCACCTTCCCCATGTGGGAAGCTCCCAGAGAAGCATACTCTTCTGCATGGCTTTGCACTGCAGGATCAGCAGCTGTAGGAGAAAACAGGAATATACTGCTGACTCTCAGTACGCTTGGGAACAGCAGGAAAAAAAAGAAAAATAATCATCTCCCTTTAAGGAATAGCTATGCTTTTACCCAAGCAAGCTCAAATCCACATGATTTGTTACTTCTCCTCAAAAGGAATGCAATTACAGATCTTCAGGAAAGCAGAATAATCATTCCTACTGCTAAACAACTACTTTGCAATATGATCCTAGAAATATGCTGGTCAGACATGCAAGAATGCCAAGTCGCTGTCAGTTGGACTTCTCCAATAGACAGCATGTAAAATCAACCTACATTCCCCTAGTGTTACAGGCCACCGGCACATACAGCAAATAAAGCCCACTGGGGAACTTTACTGCAGAGCACTGCTGCAGACAGTAGGGGAAGCCTGCGTGGGAGCGAATGCAGCAAACTGACACCTATGAAGGCACAGCTGCTCAGGTACACACCAGACAAGAACATCTGCACAGGAGGGTACTTTTTATTTTTCCTCACTACTTTGTTTCTGCCACAGTCTTGAAGCAGATCCCCACCTCATCCAAAGCAGGCTAACCACACGGAACAGGTTTCCCTGACAGACTGTTGGCTAGAGTGGCAGCACTGCTTGACTCTGGATTTGCCTCCCTCCTGCTGCTGGCATCCATCCTTTATGCCCCTATGCAGTCTATTTACTGGGAATGCCAATAAGGTTTATACATCTCCTTGAAAGGCAGCCCTTATCGTTGTCTTAATACCCTCTCTACACAATGGAAGAAAAACAGCCATGGGAATGACTATTCTTATCCTGCAAGCTGAAACCCTGAGCCTACAGAGAGCTCTATTCTACAGATCCTCCATGCCCACACCAAGTCCACTGGTCTACTGTATGCAAAGCATTGCAAAACACAAAGCCCATGAACTTAAGAAGCTTTAAGTGCCTTGAGTTTGGAGTAATACCTAAAGAAAAATACCAAAAGAGACACTGTCGAGGTGGAAGGAAAATATTTTTTTCAGGTTACTCTTGTTCTAAACACCTGAAATGATGAACTCTAGAAGAATTTTACATATGCATTTGGCTTTACATCAGCAGGAGTTGGCTGCTGCCTTTTTTTTTTTTTTCTCCTCTTCACTTGGCTGAAGAGACTCCTCAAAGGCTTATAAAATTATTTATAAGCATGCAAATATAGAGTTCAGACTGCCAGGAACCTGAATCTCCAGTTGTGCTGGGGCTCACTTTACAAATCATGAAATGACATCAGTTTATTTTTTTAATTATATTACCCTTTTGAAATTAGACTATATTTTATGCTTGTTTGACTTAACAACATCTCTTTAAATCAGGATACTTATCCCAGGGAGGAAAAAAAAAAAAAAAAAGCAAAAGCAGGATTTGAAAGTTACCTGAAGTGTCGCTGGGTGACGGTGCTGCTTACATGGGCTATGGATAAGCCCAGTCGCCTATTCAAGAGAGCCATTTAGGTGCTGGTATCCTGCCCTGCATAAGAAACAAAAGAATTAAGGACTCTGGAAACTGGACAGTATGCATTTCACTTTTTTTTCTTTTTCATGTGAATCACACACTGGAGTCTGAATAACCCCTTAGACACTGCAATCCACAGCATGCAGTACTAAGAGCATCTACAGCACGCTACAAAGCGGAACAACAGCCCCGACTGAATTCACTGGAGTGTTATAACACAGGCACCTGTACTGAGTGCTCACTCCCAGCAGGCACAAGGTGTTGAATGTTTAGCCTGTGTTTAAGAGTCCAGAATCACTCCCCAGACTATCCTGCCCTGTTCGAGCTGCCCAGATGAACCTGCTTCCTATAACATCATGGTGTTGGCTTCACACACAGACATCATGCAGGCTACAGCCAAGCTGGTTACAAGCTTAACCTCTGCCCAAGTACCACACCCTCCTCCCCTACCTACACATAAAGCTGTTCCCTAACCTTCCTCTGTTGAGCTGATTGAGAAGTGTGCTGTTCAACAGCAAAGGCTTGCCTCAACCAAGACCACCTCTTTGCTGAAAAGAGCCTAGGGAGCAACGACACAAGCAGCTCTGCCATCAGATTCAACTGAGCTCAGAAAATATAGGCACACCTCATTTCACTGCACTTTGTTTTATTGTGCTTTGCAGGTATTGCATTTTGTACAAATTGAAGGTTTGTGGTAACCCTGCATCAGACAAGTCTGTCAGCACCATTTTTTAATAGCTTGAGTTCACTTCCTGTCACTGTGTTACATTTTGGAAATTATCACAATATTTCAAACTTTTTCATTATTATTATGTTATGGTGATCTCTGATCAGTGATCCTTAATGTTACTATCAGAAGTGGAGCCTGAAGATGTGCCTGAATTGGTGCAATCTCATGATAAAACTTCAACGGATGAGGAGTTGTTTTTTATGGATGAGCAAAGACGGTGTTTTTTTGAGATGGAATCTACTCCTGAGGAAGATGCTGTGAACATCATTGAAATGACAACAAAGGATTTTGAAAGTATTACATAAACTTAAGTGATACAGCAGTGACAGGGTTTGAGAGGACTGACTCCAATTCTGAAAGCAGTTCTACCATGGACAAAACGCTATTAAATATCATTGGAATCTACAGAGAAATCCTTTGTGAAAGGAAGGGTCAAATGATGCGGCAAACTTCACCAGTTTCATTTTAGGAAATTGCCACAGCTACCTCCAACTTTGGCAACCACCCTGATAAGTCAGCAGCCACAAATGTCAAAGAAAGACCCTCCAACAAAAAAAAGATTGACTTGCTGAAGGATCAGATGATGGTTAGCATTTTTTTTTTAGCAATAAAGTATTTTTAATTAAGGTATATACAAAGATTTTTGTCAGACATAATCCTATTGCACACTTAATAGACTATAACAGAGTATAAACACTACTTTATATGTACCAAGGAAAAAAATCATGTGATTTGATTGTGATTTTCACTTTCCTGCAGTGGTCTGGAGTAGAACCTAAAATATCTCCAAGCAAAACTTGCAAGGCTCTGAAGGCAGCAGTCATTCAACCCAACTCAGATAGCACAGGCACTTCCTATTTGACTGCAACTACTATCCACTGACAACACTTACCCAGGCCTTGCCAGCACATGCTCTGCTTCTCTCCCTTTCGAAGTAAACATTAACGAATATGGTCCTCCTATCTTCCCTGGCCACTTTGCCAATTCTGATGAGCCTAGAGCCCATTCTAAAGCAATTTTCTTTGGTTTTATTTTAAAAACTAACTTCTCTGGGGGAAAAAAAAAGTCCACAGAGCCTTCTGAGAGCTGCTATCACTACTGCTTTTACTACAACCAAGTAAAGACTAGGCTAAATCTGCATTATCTGTTTACTGTTCGTATTTTCCCCCGTGTTTGTTTACTTAAAAATATTTTTTTCTTGGAGTTTGCAACCTTATGTGCTACAAACTAAGTGCCACCAAACAGAAGGGTGAGAAGCACTGGGAATAGACACCATAGAAGTTTTACAGCAGCATTTCCTGATCAAAGCACGTGTTTTCCAGCACAAGGCAACTGCCTCACCTGTCACACTGGCAGGTTTGGAACAGAGACATAGCAACAGTGAAAGCTTACATTTCTGTGCTATAAAAAGACACTTTTCCATGCTGTAGAAGATCTCCAAATGAGTGCAGCTTCTCTTCACAGTTCTCTCGCACTGTTCCCAGCCTGAACTTTGATACAAAAACGGTTGTGTTTTTGCAACAGGTACTTATCTAGTTACATACTCCTAATGTAAACAAGGCCTTGCAGTATTTACAGTGCTGCTGGCATCCAAGGCTCAATTACCCGGGATGCTGCGATTTCTAAGGTAGATTTAGTTACCTTGCATTAAACCCCCAGGGAAGAGGGGCTGCATCCTATTCTGCACCTGGGTGCATCATTTCCCTGGGTGAAACCTAAATCAAGTGTACAATCCCGTTCCTACTTACTTCCAAACTGCACCAAAGCCTTGGATCCCTCCAGAAGGTCTGAAGAGGCACGAGTAGTGAGTCGGCCTCTGTGGCCTCTGGTAGATGTTCGCTGGTGAATCCAGCTGCTGTGACTGTCCCTCCCCTCTATTTCCTGCTCTTGGGAAGAGTCACAGCTATTTTTTCTACACCATGGAGGCAGTGAAGACCACAAGTTTGTTACAAAACTCCCAGCATAAGCATTCACAGTGTAAAGTACTGAAAGATGGCTTATTTTTCCAGATGACTCATTGCCCCCTCTCTGTCAGAAGTTCTTCCTCAGAACTTCAACATGTGTCACAAGCTACAAAACTTCATATAATTATTTGGTATGCAACATTTTTTTTTTTTATTTAGGGACTGAATAAACACAGGGATGTTACAAATTAACAAGAAGGTTTGGGGTACAAGGGAAGGGAAGAATGCATCTAGCGCTCAGAGTTCAGCATGCAATGGTGTAAGTGAATCACATTTTCAGCTATTTTAACATGCCAACTTCCTTTCTAGAAGTGAACAGACAATAGTTCTGGTTTGGTTCCAGAAACTCCTCAGTGAGACCTAGTTCTAAATTACTCTCTCTGCAGCTCTGAACAGGGCACTTGATCTCCTCTGCCCTGAGTTTCCTCTCTGTGAAACAGCTAATCCTAAACACGGAAGGGCACAGAAGTTATTCACTCTGTGTGCTGCCACACAAATGTTCAGAATGGTGCCAACACATAACAGCCACCCTAAGGTGCTGAAAGCCAGACGCTTCCTTGGCAGCACACACAGAGCACCTTGCTCCTTCCACATGGAGATTTTGCCTCAAACCAGGTCCTTAGAAAGCTCAGCAGAGAGGAGGCAGCACTTAGCCCATGCACTGGGAATACCAATGACCTGAGGTTGCATTGCAAGGTGGCTTTCTCAAGTCTTGTCTTGCCAGGTCTCAGTGTTCCCAGGAGGTTGGGAGGAATATCCTAGGGTGCGTCAAGCACAGAATTGGCAGGGCAATTCCCAGATGCCTGGGGCTACTACTGCCCAGTTGGTACAATAATGCATTCTACAGTAACCTAGACAGACAAAGCAGCACCACTACTAATGCTTAATCACTGATACATAGCTAATCAAGGAATTACCTTGGAAGGGACTTCTGGAGGTCATCTGGTCCAATCTCCTGCTTAAAGCAGGATTAATTTCAAAGTTTCATGGCAAGCAAGAAGAGCATTTAAGCAAATGCTCTCCTAAAATAAAAGGCTCAAAACAAAGTTGATATACTTTGACTACTGATATAATGTAGGTCAATGTAGAGCTGCACCACAGAAGTAATTACAGAAATCACACAAAACAGCTTCTCAGTTCCTGCATTGCTGTATTTAAATTTTAGCTTATTTATCTCATGGTTAAAGAAACCTGTTTTCTTAAAAACAAAATCTCAGAGATGCTCTGCTTCTCTTAGTTCCACATATCAGTCAGAAGTTAGCACAGCCTGCAGATTGAGTTCAGAATAAGATTTAAAAAACAGTGGGGGAAGGCATCTGTTAATCAAATATTCACTAAAATGACCTGATTTCTACTTCACTGAGGAAGTCTGAACATGCAATAACCTGCTACAGTAAACACTGCCTTCTCAAGGGTCCATGAGCATTATCCCATTCAGCGCAACAGATGGGCATCATGTTTTAACACGACACAACACAGGAACTCTTCACTAGTTTTAAACCTTGGGGTGTTATTTATCCACTGTATCATTTTCAAGTGCCCCATTAAAGCTAACACCTTCACCATTTTCCCTTGAGATTAAAGAAGTGATTTATTAATACCATAAATGCGAGTTTCGAATTAAGGAATTCTGCAAAATGTCATCCCAGCTCACAGAAGCAAGAAACATACAGGATTTTCATCAAACACCTGCAACTAGGCAATAAGCCCGCCTCAGGAAGCTGAGATGAAGCAAGGAGGACATACAGATAAGGAGGATGGAATTACATACTCACTCTAAACCAGCATCAGCACAAGCTGTACCAAGGAAAAGAGTCATACACCCTCCACTTGCATTTCCATCATTTCCTTTGTGCCAGCCCTAGCACCTGTGTAAGCCAGTAACAGTTTTCAGACACACCAGGACCCCACTCCAACTCATCATGCAGCCACATGAACGCAGGTGCAAGGGTTTGTAGCAAAACAAAACACAGGGATTTCTCTTTTAACTGGCAAGCCAGACTTACCTTGACTTAAAGCAGCAGTGTCTTAAGAGAAATGTTACGTAAGCAGGACGAGACAAAAATCTCTTTTCTTTTTGAAAAAAAAAAGAAAAAAAAAACCACTGATGTGCATTACAACAGCACTCTGTTTGAACCTGCATGACTAACAGTGTCATGGGAGCCCTAAAATGGTCTGAACCTGAACACCCAGCAGAAGAGGGCTCTGTCCAGGCTTCTATGAATGGTGTCTGTGTATATACATACATACATATATATATATATATATAATATATATCTCCCATAGGATTAAAAAAAAATAATAACAAAGTTGCTGTTCTTACCTTATCTGTATCCTACAGTAAAAAGACCTTTACACAGTGCTATTAGTGAACAACCCAATCTTGCCTTCTTTTCCAATGAGAAGTTTTGGAAATGGAATCTGCTCCCAACTCCCTACTCTGCCCCACAGAGTACTTTCACATACATCCCATTTTCTCTTCTCTGCTAATAACTCACTCGCACACACAGGGAAAATGAACTAATGTGCAAAGCAAATGCCAAAGCCTACTCCACAAAACCTACTGTCAATCATACAAAATAAAGCAGGAAAAACGGTCTTCACTTTAATACTAGCAATCCTACCTGAATAGTCAAACAATGGGAGTCAACATGTTCCTCCTTCTTCTAAAAGGTCCACATGGACATGCTCTGGGAACCACAAGGATTTGAATCCCATCTGTCACCCATCATTAAAAGGCAGGAAATAAACCCAAGACAATAGGCACAATACAAATACCTACTCCCCTACTCTGTGCTGCAGGTTTATTTATAGAACGGCCGCCAGTGTGAGCCGCAGGAGCCAGCTGTGAGCTACAGGACTCAATCCATTCACAGCTCTATTCGTAAAGGAAGAGATGTGATTAAGGGCTCATGTGTGTTAAAAATACTTGAGATGTTCATTGGCTTGGAAAAGCCAAGATTCACAAAAAGGGCTTAACTCTTCTAAAATTCAGTTTATGAATAAGATTAGTTATTAAACAGGATATTTATTAAACCAAGTTACCAACACTACATCACAACATTTGTTAAGGAAAAAAATAATCCATTCCTACAGTTTTCAAGGAATTACTCTCCTACAGTTTTACAATCTAATTTTGTTTTCTAGATCACAATCAGAAAAAAAAAATGTATTACAAAAAAAAAGATGTCTGCATGTACCTTTAAAGGAAAATTTACTTCTAACATTTGAAGTATCCAAAAGTCTCATCTCTAAGGTACTTATGGCGCTTACTCCCAAAGCACCTTAATCCATTTTATATACTCATATTCACATACTAAAATAGGAGGAGATTATTCCTGGTGTATTAGCAGGAAATTAAACTATGAGAAGAATAACTTCTTGTCTAGGGTCAAAGAAAACTTACGGTAAAGCAAATATCTAACCCAAAACTACTGTTCTTGTCTCTGGAGGCAAAGCCCAGGAATATCCTTCTTCATCTGTGTCTTCTGGAATTCCAGAAGAATCAGCTCTGCTCTCCTATTCACCCAAGGTGGTTGCAAGGCCACACTTCTCACATCACAAACGAACATTAAATCTACTTAAAAGTACTGAGGTCTTGGGTGCAGGACCACATATGCCAAAACAAAAGATCATATTTTGCTTCCAGTCGCTGACCTAGGCTACCAGGTCCCAACCAGTGAGATACAATCACAAAGCAGAAAATAGTAACCACACTGAAGGGGAAGCTCTGACAGGCAGGAGGACACAAATAAGAAGGAAGAGAAGGTTGTGGGCCTGTAGCACAACTATTAAACTATCAAAAAAAAAAAAGAAAAAAAAATAGGAACTACTAATCTAGGTTTGATTTTCACAGAGCAAAGAATAGCAGTGGCTAAACGCCCTCCTGATAAAGCTATCACAAGCTTCCTAACACAGTCCTTCCTAACACGGAAGGACTCAGGCTGAAGAGGACATAACCTGGTAACAAATGTACATTTCCAAAGTGAAGCAAAGTGATCTTCTGCTTTACTAAAGTGAGACTTGCTTCTCACTCAGAAACTTCCCTTATATCAGTTTCTTTTTCTTACACGAGACCCTTCCAGGTGTTCTTAGAAGAATTTGCAAACCAGACATGCTAACACAGCTCAGAATGGTGCCTGGGTCGTTTTTACAAGGGCTTATTACCTGGCTGCTTTTACCACAAGGAATAGATCTTTTCCAAACACGATGACTCTATGGTTCTACGTGTTATAATAACAAACCTGTCACACAGTTTGCTTTCCTGAATTACCCCTCCCTTACTCACTGGACCTCCAAAGGACCTTTCTGGAGAAGAACCAGCAGCGCACAGGCCACTGCCCACACTTCCCGAGTCCCGGTGACACACACGGGATAACATTGCACTGCTCAACACCCAGGCATCTGCGTCTATCTTTGCTGCATGACTCCCCGCACCCACGCGCACCACCCCAGTGAATCCTGAAGCGAAGAAACGCTCTGGAGGCCGAGGCAGGCGCTGCACAGCGCGGGGGCCGGGCCGGGAGCACCCGGCCACAGCCCAGGGCCGCGGCAAGATGGCACCAGGGCCGCAGTCTGGGCCCTCCCGGGGAGCCCTGGGCCGCCGCGGCCGTTACCGGCGGGCAGGTCCGTTACCTCCCGGCCGTTACCGGCGGGTCCGGGCCGACCGTTACGGGCAGCCGCGCGCCGGGGCGAAAAGGCCACGTCGCACACGCAAGGGGCGCGTGACGTCACGGGGCGCGCGCGCGTGCGCGTTGCGGCGCCGGGGCGGGGTCAGCTTGGGAGAGTTAAAAAGAGGTAAAAAAAAATAAATGAAAAAATGGGGCGGAATTGGGTGCTTTGGGGTTCAGTGTTGGGGGAAAACAACTATAACGTGGATGAGGAAGGCACCTGTGTGCGTTATTGCCCCAGCAAGGGCGAGCGAGCGTTGTGCTTGAGCAAGGGAATGCTCATGGCAGTCTCACCAGGCTGCGTCGATGGCAACACCTGAGCACTAAATAATCCTGTTCTCAACAGAGACAGCCGTTCCCATTACTGTAGTGTGCCTCTGCCGATCTGCTTCTGGATATTCGCTGCAAGAGCACAAGCAGCAGCAATATCCTTCTTCCTTCCATCGCCTCGTATGCACCAAGGATGAGTGAACTCCTTTGATGATTTGATGTTTTCCTTTGCTTATTTACATAGTTTTATTTGTCACTTCTCCTTCTTGCCCCTTGGAGCACACGAAAGATAAACCTCCACTTTTATTTTTTAACTACTGGCACAATAAACTGGTACATAACATCCATTGCTCTCGATCTGGTGCTTATGGAGATTTTTTTTTTTAAAGGGACAAATTTTGCTTCAACATTTTGTTGCGCGCTCATCCCCTGGCCCTGTCGTGGGTCCCGCTGTGAGTCCCGCTCCTGTGAACCCTCTTGTTTTCAGCTGTTCAGTTCTTTGTTTGAGGCGTCCTCCTTCTTTTCCAGTTTGCAGTTTCTTTTCCCGTGACAGTTCATACTTCAGGGCCCACCCAACACAATAAGAAAGTGGAGCCTCATAAACAGCGGTCCCAAAAAGAAGAGTTTTCCTCGTAATCTTGCTGTAGCAAATAGCAGGTCTGGATCAGCTCTGCCTCCGTGATCCCAGCCCGGGTCCCCCGGGGGCATGGAAAACGGGAGCTTGGGGATACATCCTGCAGAGCGATCCCATTCCCATGCCATGACAGAGAGCAAGAATCCCACGTGAAGGGATGCCTAGGCCAGGCGGGAGACCCGGGATCCCCAAATTCCTTCGGAGCGAGGAGACGAGGTCCTCTTTGGACTGGAAGGAGGCAAGGCAAAGGCTTGGTTGCTTCCTTGGGGGAATTGCTGGGAAGGATGGATCACGCCCAGAGAGTAGCTCTTGGAGGCAGAACCTGACTGGCTTTGGTGGATTTGAGGGAGGAAATGGTTATCCTGGGAGACAGCAAAGGAAAAGAAAGACTGAGGAAATAGCGGGGAGGTGGCAGCCCGTGGGCTTACCCGGGGCATGGAAAGGGGCTGCTGGGGAAGGAGCAGAGCAGGGCTGCGCCGTGGCGCGAGGTCGGCAGCAAAGGGAACAGCGCAGAGAAGGACGAGCGGGGCAGGACTTGGGCCTTGGGGCCCTTCCCGTGCGGCACGCAGGGGCCACGGGAGAGATTTTTGCAACCGGAGTAGCTGCGGAGTAGCTCAAGTTGCGCCAGGGCCCCCATTACTCGGCAGTCACTGTCGTTAGATGGGGAAATGACTTTAAAGTTCAGTCTTTAGAAACTGCTAAGATATATAGGGCCTTTTGTTTCTTAATTTTACATTATCATAAATATAGTAGATTAATTTATATCTTGAGAAATATCTGTGCACTTCTGACATTTAAAAAAATTATTATTAACTGTTCTTTTTTGTAAATGATCCTGAGTCTCTGTTTGGATTTGATAAGCACATCCGCGTGATTTACAGCAGGAAGAAAGATGGTTTCCTTCCTCAGCGGCTATGCAGATGCAGAGGAAGTGCATAAATGCAGGATTAATGTTAGCCAAAAAAAATGATCGCTGAGATTCAGGGTTCAGAAGGAAATGATGAAGTGTCTATAGTCCACGACCTTGCATTAGCTTCGTTAATTATAGAAAGGCCACTAGATCAGCCTTTAATGCCATGGTCGCAAAAGGAAACATCACTAATCTGGAGCGACCAGCAACCCCATCTCTTGATTTGTGCTGCTTCATATTCAGTGGAAATGAAATGTGGGGAGGAGGGAGGAGTGCTGCTAAAATAGGGTTCTAACAGTGGTGGATTTATTGTGTATAACTTTAAAGATGACCTTTTAAACAAAGTTTGTACTCAGTTCCCTTTGAAAGACCTGAAGAATGAGAGCACCTGGAATATTTGTGTCTGTCTGCCATTAATGATATTATAATATATCAATATCACAGAAGCAAGGGCTGGATACAGAAGTGACAGTCCAGACAGTCTGTAGCTAAGGTTTCTAGAGAGCAAAAGCAGGATACGGAAGGTAGCAGAGATAGCAGAGATATGTGCACTTCCATCAGCCAGAGGATGTACCAGGTCTGAGGAGTAAATAAAGAAAAAATCAAATGCTTAATAGCATTTTGTACTAATTTTAATAGTATTAAAACGAAAAATATATATGAAGGCAACTGCCACAGGGGGCTATGATTGTTCTTATTGTTAGCTACATCTGAATTCTCTGTTTGAGGTGTGCTCCTTATTATTTTTAGGTTGGCAGCTGTTTTCCTGTGAGAGTTCATATAATTTGCTCTTGGTTCCTGGGCCCTCCCAACAAAATTGATAAGAAAAGTGAGTCTAATAAACCACAGGCACCCAAAAGTATTTTCCTCATAATCTTGCTCTAGTAATAGCAAGATAACACAGGCTTGTAACTGAAGATTTTTGTGTAAGATAAAAATAATGCTAAGAGTAACACTACAATGTCAGTAAATGCTAATTATGAGCTCAGATAACAAAGACAAATTAAAATTGGAAATATTCTTAACCTTAAGATGTTTTTCCCCCCACTGAAGACAAAGCCTGATTAAAAATGAAGCAATAGCTTTCTCTTTGTAGGAGTGTTTCATGTCAGGAGAACACTTTTCAGGTGCTTTGTGTGCATTCAGGTGTTTAAAAATGATTGTTAAAAATATGCAAAGGTCGCATGTATTATGCATTAGGCTCCACCATATAGCAGATAGTGGCGACTAGAGGGGCAGGCAGAGCATCTTTTCAAGGGTAGTGAAGGTGGCCCCTGTCTGCTTCAAGCCAGAACGACAGAGCAAGCAGTTTATTCGGTAACTGGACGAGCAGGTTATTGATGCATGGCTGTCGTGTCAAAATGTTAGTTAGAAGCCCCATGTTTACAAGCAGACCTTGTTTTACTTTGTTTTGGCAAACCTTGCGCTTATGTCATTGTGCAAAGCGTATTTTCTTCTTGTGATGTTTTCTTGGATCTTGTACTCAGTTTGGGGCTCGGGAACGACGGCTCCGGCTGTCGGTTCCCCGTGGCTCAGTTGAGCTGGACCCTGCTCCTACCAGCACGGGGTGGTTTGTGTCTGCGAAGCATCTCTAGCTGCGGTGGAGGAGTGAAGGTGGCAACGGCGACCTCTCTGCCTCGCATCACGGCAGCGGCTGCAGGGCAAGGTGGGAAATCCTGGCCTTGGGAAGGGCAGCCGGAACGCTGCCGTCTGCCTCTGGAGGCCGGGAAGAGGCAGCTCTTTAGGTTTTTACTTGTTGTAAAACTGGACTTGGACCATATGAAAGGAGCTGGGAGCCACTGCTTTACGACAGTGGGAACCATCTGCTAGAGAGGCCGAGTGAGCAGTTGACAGGAATGTGGATAGACAGAAGAAAAGCTCTGCCAGTGAAAACAGCCATAGCTTATTTTTCCTTTTTTTTTTTTCCCCTCCATCTTTTTTACTGCAGATCTGTATAAACTTGGTCGCCTGCTTGTTCCTGCATTCTGATTGAACGGGACATTTGCCTTTGGCTCAGATTAAGCTTTTATGGCTGCACATTTCTTTGTACTTCTGAGGTCTTTTGCGTTTTGCCAAGTGCCTGTGCCAAAGCAGACATGTTATTGATTTGCACAGGAGCTGTGTGCTTCAGGCACACCAGCAACATGTGCTCCCACAAAGGGTGCCTTGGAAGCGTGTTCTAAATACATAATAACATGGGCATAAGAGAATCCGTAGGAGCTGCACCATACCAGGGCTGAAAATCATTTTGGGAAAGTTTTGTGGATATGGGAATTGTTTTTGAACTTCAGATAGCTGGAACTGCTAGAGTTACAGAGCTTTTTTTTTTTTTTTTAAGCTACATTTTTCCTACTCCTTCAAATATTTTTTTAAACAATATTCCCCTTTCTTTATTTCTACCCTCACAAATCACTGTGAACATTATCCTAGAAATATTTTGAATATTTTGTTTGGTTGTTTGTTTTCGACTGCTTTAGTTTTTAGGTGCTCAGCGTGGGGAACCTTGATGGGTCCTGGTGTTGAGGAAGCACAGATGCAGTAACCGTAAATTGAAGGCCCTCCAAAGAGCTCTTCAAATGTTGGTTATGTGAGAAATAGTTCTGCTCTGGCAGTCACTGGGTGCATCCTCCTCCTCATGTGCACGTGGCTACGTCTGCAGGAGGTTGAAATGTTTGGCCAAAGCATTTATTTTGGGGAATGAAAAGCCACGTGGCCTGGAGGAACTGGCGAGGAGGCACTACCAAGCTACACCAGTAATTCCCTTTGCCCTCTCCAAATCGATACCTCTATGGCACGGATAACTTGGGTTCCTCAGCCTCTTTCTCAAAGAACTTTGTTCTGGAAACCTCTTTTCACTGTGCGTCTTGAATTAGCAAAACAGATTCTGAACAACTAGCGACAATCGTCTCCTTAAGAGCAGCTTGAGGGCGCTGGTAGTTCCCTGCTAGGTCATGGTGGAAATGCTCCGTAATATTCCTCTTTGCCCAGGGCAGGGTGAAGCTGCTGCATGTGCCAGTGAGGAGCTGCGGCTCCAAATCGGAGGCATCACTGCCCTCTCAGCCGCTCTGTCCTGCGGGTCTTCCTCGCTGTTGTCCTAGTCAGTACCAGCCTTGCTGAGTTTGCAGTTCTTGAGCTCCACGGGCTCAAATAATGAGAATAATGAGATTTTGAAGGAATTACTCTGCTTTTTTAATCTCTTCTGTAATGATCTGCACAAGTTTTTACTCATGTGAAGAATTGGGGGGGGTCTTCTGTTCATTTGGTACAAATGTCTCCAGCAGTTTTTCGACTCCCAAATTGCCAGTGGTTTCCTAACCCTTTCAGTAACAGTGGTAATTGGAGCAGGCCCTGAAATACTTCTAAATCTCATTTCTCTGGCTTCCTTTCCCTGTAAGATAAAAATGAATTACTTGGATGACTGCAGAAAAGAACAGAAGCCTGCAAGATGGTTTTGGTTTAAAAAATAAATATCTAAGGATCTAACACTTCACTCTGTGATGCCTTTATTACCCAGATGTCACTTCCTCTTAATCATGGAGTTATAGTGTTGTAAAACTGTTCAGAATGTTGGAGTAATCAGATTTGGGAAAATTCAAGAGTGCATTTTGCTAACACTACGATAAATATGTGTCTGCTCTGTAAATCCTGAGGCAGGCCAAATGCTTTCTTTAATAATTAGGTGGAAACATTTCAATGGCAGCTACCCTGCAATTTGGCAGCCAGCGATAACCCCAGGCATTTTTTAATTAGCACCTTTTTGAAAGTGTTAGCTAAATTACTCAACTATAAAATAATCTTGGCCAAATGATCATGCCCAAATTGCACTTGAAGCCTTGCATCTGTCTGAATGTGTGGACACATTGCTGTCCAGATAATGCTGTTAACTGGATTGCGGATCTCGCCCCTAGCAAATACACGGCCCATCATCTGAATGAGAGCTGGCATACCCTGATAAAATTTCCTTTTTTTTTAACTGCCTGGCAGCTGTTTGGTCCTGGCATTTCCAATATTATGGTTTGTCAAGTGTAGTCAACAGTACTTTTCCTCATTACCTGCTACAGAGAACCTGATTTTCATGTCATACATATTTCGTAGGTTTAAACCAGTAATTTTACTTATTCTGAAGTTAGGCTGCTGGAGTAAAGAAACCTGCTCAGGGTCTTTAAGAACCAGTATCCTGATTAGCACCTAGTCTGGAGACAAGCTGTGAAAATGGTATCACAAGATGTTGTTGTCCCCGTTTTTGCAGTTATTGGTTAAATCTAATATTACATTCTTCTTGCACAAAAATACAGGTGTAAGAAACTAATACTGTAAAATAACAGCCCGTATGTGTCACAAATTGCTCGAGCAGGGGGTTGGACTAGATGATCTCTAGAGGTCCCTTCCAACCTCAACCATTCTGTGATTCTGTGAAATTTCACAATTACACGGTGTCAATGATAGACATCATCTGACAGATTTTACTGGTCTCCTGTGTATATTTTGAACACTCTTCCGTGTGAGTTATCTGAATTATTCCCCTTTCTACAAATACACACCTGAATTCCAGTCAACTAATGAAACTTTCATTATTTGTGAGTCTTTTTTCCTATGGTAAATATAATCTCCTCACGTTCTTTTGCCTCTACCAGGCACACACGCACGACGCTCACAGATGTTTAACCCCGGCTCGACTACACCCATCCCTTTTGCAACCATCGCTTTAGCCTCCTTGTTTCCCATTCACCACTGAGCTGCCATTAGACTGCTAAGTCCCTCACATGGAACAAAATCACCCCAGCAAGGGAGAAAGTAGAATTTATGCCGTGTGGCAGGTCAGGACTAGATAAGATTAACTTATCTTAATTCTAGGGTGAATTAAATTAGATTTTTGTAACATGTGAAAGAACTTGCCTTGACTTCAAGAAGTTTCCAACCTCCTGCATCCTTGAATCCTCCTTGACCCTCGCTTGCAGGAAGGCAGGAGTATGTTCATCCAGTCCTCACATGGAGCAGGGAAAAGAGGCAAAGGGGTGCAGAGGAACCTGCCGTGTTCCTGCTGCAAGCCACCAGTTTGCTTACTGCCAGGTACCTAGGAAATAATTTATCTGGTATATCGTATCTGTTGGAGCGGTGGTGTCACTCCATGATTTCCTGCTTGGAATTTCAGATCTGGAAGGTAATGTAATAGAAAAATTAAAATTGTGCAGCTTGTGGTATAGTAAGTCTGAGCTGATGTAACTTAGGAGCTGAAGAACCAGAGAAAATAAACCTAGAGCAGCAAAGGATTGGCTAACCCCGTCAAGTTCTTGTAATGCTTTTATTTTCTTTTCTTCTGATAACTCTCTTGCTGTGTTCAGCTTATTCGGCATGTACCTCACAAAGCGCAATGCCCTTTGAGTCAGGGTACAGCAGTGGGATTTTATGCCTTTATCAAGTCATTTCCTCGGGTTATTTAGAGAGCTCAGCTAAAGGAAATATCGGATCTTCAAGATCCTTCAGTTCCTCTTTGGTGTTTGAACAGATCTTGGATGCAGGATAAAGATGCCTGGCGGTTCATACCCCAGCTCTGCACGGGTATTGAAGGTGTCTGCTCCCTGTGGTTATACAGACTCCTGTTATTCCTTTGCATTGCAGTGTGGCTAGGCCAGAACTGAGGTTCCTACAAACCACTCATCAGCGTGAAACTGATAAATGTATTTATCAAATATATATGTTCAGTGCAAATACATTGTACTGAACAAAATCCGATTAATTGTTAGTTGATCATTAAGCTATCAAAGCTATATTAAATGTTGGGAAATGTACAGCCTTTGTGTCTACTGTAGAGGGTGTAGCGGGGGGACTTTTTTGTGTTAGTGTTAGT
Source organism: Crypturellus tataupa (assembly GCA_034781795.1). Taxonomy (NCBI): domain Eukaryota; kingdom Metazoa; phylum Chordata; class Aves; order Tinamiformes; family Tinamidae; genus Crypturellus; species Crypturellus tataupa. Next base: position 946,974 of record JAWLRI010001063.1, on the reverse strand, counting down.
TTAGCTTTGTTAATACTTGACCTTTAAAATATAGAGACTAGATATTTGTAGAATCATGGAATCATTATGGTTGGAAAAGACCTTCAAGATCATTGAGTCCAACCGTAAACCCTGCAACACCATGTAAATAAGATTACATAGCTTTTTTATTTTAAAATCATTGGCAATCTGTAGCTTATCATGTTCAGAGGCAGTGGTATTGAGTCTTCCAGCTTTTAAAATAAATGTAAAGTATGGTACACAGAAAATCCAAGATTCCTTTTCTGTTCTTCCAACATGACTTAGAGCTTGGCAGGAGTAGATGGGCCAGCTGATATGATGTACCAATGAAATCCATTAAGAAATCTCTGTGAAGCTTTCCTGGGTGGATGGGACTTGAACAGGCTTTAGGAGTTTGCCAGGATGTGAGTAATATGGGGACCATGTAGCTATATCTACATGTCCTGTCATAAGACAGTTTCAAGATGCCAAGCTGTCAATAACCAACTCTTCCCCAGATAGGTTCTCTGCATACTAAGCCATCTGTAGTTTTTCTCTCATTTTTTTTTAACCCAGAAAATAAATAATAATAACAAATAGGTTTTAAAACACTTGACTTTTTAAAGATTTTCTTGCAGTGATTATTTCCTTGATTCTGCTAATGCAGCTGCCACAGGAACTGTGATGTCAGGGCAGTTTTGTAGCCTTTTGTCATCTCCAAGTGTCAGTGGAGCAGCTTCTGTTTCCGAGAAGAAAGTTAATCAGTGTTCAGGCACTGTTCATAAACGGGTCCTGATGGCTCTGTGGGTTTGGGTGTGTGTACTGCCCTGCCTGATCCAGCATGGGAAGTGCCTGCAGGTCTGGCTCCGTATTCCAAGGTATCTCTCTCTGGCCACCAGCCTTAACTTGCCCACAGGACTTGTGCCCAGAGGCAGCAGGTCTAAGGCAGCACGTGCAGGAGCAGCCACCTTTCTGTGGCTGTTAAAACATGAGGACCAGGATAGAAGCAGAGCGAAAAACATGGAAATTACTTGAAAACTTTTAACATATTCAAACAGACACACATAGGAAATACATTTGGAATTTTTAAATTTTCTCTTCTCATATGCACCACATCCTATTAAAAAAAAAAAGTGAATTGATATCCCATATGATTTTAAAATAGTCAGGATTATTCCTGCTTTAGTACCTGTTATGTCACTGTTTGGAAACAATTTTTGTTTGTTTACATCTGAGCTTAAAAATCACCTTGCAGTACTAGCAGTCTCCATTTCGCTATGGCAGCAGATGTTGGTGACATTTTATAGAGCATAAATAAAGGCAGCTGTGAACTGTGAAGTCGTAATTCTGTCAGGGGATCCGTGCTACTGTTTGTCAAACTAAAAGAGCAAATCTTGAGTGATCTATGTGTTTGACAGAAGTTTTTTCAGGCGTGCATCACTGGATACCCACTGCTTTCACGAGGCTAAATTTCAGGGGGTTTAGATGGTGTAACAACTATGTGTCAGCCTAGCAGCTTGGCCCTGTCAGGGGCCAAATATTGTATTGTTAAGAACCCGGATTCTTGGAGAACTTTTCTGAAAATGTTTAGTCTTCAGCAGACTTCAAGTGCATGTACAGCTGGCTGGCAGTTCTGTGATATCTGTGTACTAAAAAATATATCTCTTTGCATCCCTCCCTTCTTTGTTAGCAAATCTGAATGCAGAGTTTCTGGTGCTGGGGGAAGCAGCAGTGCAAAGACATTACAGGAAAGGGAATAATATGACTTATTTGAGGTCTCTAAAGACGATGAGGGTATCTGTACCTCCCATAGTGTGTGTTAAAGGTGGGCAACTCTCACGCCGACTTAAGATTTCAATGGCTATGTCAGCCCAGGAAAGTTGGCCTGGGTTCATAAATATGTATTTCTTATTATCTTAGATTTCTTAGTGTCTGATCACAACCTCTACTGTTCTGCTGTCCAGAAGGGAGAGTAGCATCTTCCTGTGGAGAGAAGGTGTTTAGGTGTTCCTGAAAAAGCTGCGGCACGAGAAGAAATTTCCTTTTCCAGAAAATGTAGTGCACTTCTTCATGCAATAGCTAAGTGAATACAAAGCGGGTAGCGTTGTCTGTGTACGACAGAGCGGACGGGCAGCACGCGGAGACAGAGCGGACGGGCAGCACGCGGAGCCTCGTCTCGCGCTAGATGGCACAGTTACACCCCCAGCACACTCCCCGGTAGCCCCAGCCTGCTTTTGGGGGCAGCAGAGCTGTTCCTTATTTCAATCCTGCAGGTGTAGCAAGTCAAAAAGATTTCTCTTGCAACAGCATTAATTCTTGAGTGCATGTGGCTCATTCATTACGGTACTTGATTTGTTAATTTTTGCTTTCCACACACTGACCAATTTTGCAGAGATTGTGGAAAGAAGTTAACTTGTTAGCAAGCTTAGGAAGCGTAGCTGAGACATGCAAATACAACATATGCCTTGAGTCCTTCTGTTTTTCTTTGCAAACCAGGATAAGTTGTATGGACTTAATGTATGGTTCTGTGGGGAGTGAAGGTAAACATGGGTTAAGGACCCATTCTAGGACTTTATGTTCTAGAAAAGGGAAAAAAAGTAACTTTTTTTTTTTGCTCAAAAAGGGAGCATAAAATAGTGTTGCAAAATCATATATATCCCTATGAGTCCACGCCTGCCTTTAGCACTGTACAGTCCAAACCCAGCCTGCTAGAACCTGTGGGGTGCCTTACAGCAAAATCCACTTGAAGAATTAAAATGAACCAGGAAGGCTCAACTGAAAAAGAAGCTCATCAGCCCCAAATTAAAATAAAAAAAATAAGTAAAGATATTCAAAGACTCAACTTGAGAATCCTTTAAGTAAGTCTGGGATTTTTCTGAGTGCCGAGAAGATTTCTTGGCTTTTCTGGATACAGCTAAATTGCCTTTCCAGGGACCTTTGCACTGTAAAGATGTTTCTGAGAAGCAAATGTATAAACCTGTATAAAAAAGTCTTTTTTTTTTCAAACTTTTGGTGCATGTCCTGACAAAAGATACCCATGCAACGGTGCTGTGCAGTTTCTGGTCTTCAGTTTTCCCGAATGCATACCACATTTCTGGATAAGCTGTTTAATAGTTTTCATTTATCATTCGTTAGGGAAAATATGTGACTAAATAACATTGTTAGACAGCTGTTATTGTGTTCACGTTGATTCTATGTAAGAAGAAAATATGTCTTCATAACAAAAACACACACATGCACACACATATCTGTGCCTCTCTGACACAGGAGGTGTGAAGAAACTGAAGAAGAGGAGATTACTATGGGGACTTTGCAGATGACACCAAACTGGGAGGAGTGGCCAACACTCCCGAGGGCTGCGCTGCCATTTAGAGGAACCTGGACAGGTTGGAGAGTTGGGCAGAGAGGAACCTCATGAGGTTCAACAAGGACAAGTGCAGGGTCCTGCACCTGGGGACAAATAGGGCACCAGGCACCAGGACAGATTAGGGGTTGACCTGCTGGACAGCAGCTCCACAGAGAGGGATTTGGGAGTCCTGGTTAACAACAGGTTAACTACGAGGCAGCAGTGTGCCCTCATGGCACACTGCCTGGCTGCATCAGGAGCAGCGTTGCCAGCAGGTCAAGGGAGAGGATCCTGCCCCTCTGCTCAGCTCTGGTGAGGCCGCACCCAGAGTATTGGGTGCAGTTCTGGGCTCCCCAGGACAAGAGGGACATGGAGCTTCTAGAGAGGGTCCAGTGTAGGGCCACAAAGATGATTAATGGACTGGAGCATCTATTGTATGAGGAAAGACTAAGCGAGTTGGGCCTGTTTAGCCTAGAGAAGACAGAGAGGGGACCTTATCAATATGTACAAATATCCAAGAGGAAAATGTAAAGAGGATGGGGCCAAACTCTTCTTCGTGGTGGCCTGGTACAGGCTGCCCAGAGAGGCTGTGGAGTCTCCTTCTCTGGAGATCTTCCAAACCCGCCTGGATGCCACCCTG
>JAWLRI010001063.1:910851-942909 GCA_034781795.1 Crypturellus tataupa | reverse complement strand
CCGCGGAGCGGGCGAGCATCTCGGCCCAGGCCGGGTCCCGCAGCCCTGGCCGCGCAGGAGGGACGCGGGATGAGCTGACCCGCAAGCCCGTGTCCTTCTCGTCCCCGCACCGGCGGGGCGGGGAGCAGTGCTGGCTCGCGGTCGCCCAGGGCTTGGTGCTGGCGTCTGCCCGCGCCACCTGGAGCCGTGGGAAGGGGGTGTCCGCAGCTCCGCATTGGCCCCCCAATGTTGGCAATTGGCTGCTCAACGTTGGCCGCACAACAGCTCGTGCCAAAGTCCTCCCGGGCATCCCTGCTGTCTAGTGGGCATCCCTGCACTGCCACCCATGCACTCCTTCCCCAAGGCTGCCCCACGGCCGGGAATGTGACTTTCGGGCTCACCCGGGTGGTTGCACTCGCTCTCACCAGCTGCCCTGGCTCCCATCTTGCTTCCAGGTGCTGTGTGAGATGTTGATGTTGCTGCCTGGAGGGCTGGAGCGTGTGCTAGGTCTTGTGAGCCTCCCTACCCTCTCTGTGTGCCTCCCTTGTCACTGAACAGCTGAGGAGGAGGAGGGATGTTCTCAAAGAGAATAGGCGAGTGTGAAATATCACTCTGCCTCTTGTCCCTTGGAGACCTTAGCAGAGAGAGTTATTTGATAGGGCTGGTGTCCGTGGACAGGTAACAAAGCAGATAGCCCTTTTTGTGCTCCTTTATTCACCAGCCCTCCAGACTGGCCTCCCATCGTTCTTCCTAGTGTCTTTGGAACAGCCCTGCAGATGCCCCAACCTTGCATGGGTCACAGCCTTTACAAGTGCATTGCAGGGGTGGTAACCTTCCCTCCAAACACCTGTGCTGTGTTGTCTAATAGCTTTTCGTTTTCTGATGTTCCTGAGAGCGCAGAAAGCCACTCTGCTCGCAACCAACTCCAGGAGGACCCTGCTCAAACCAGAAATAGCAAAGCATTAAGGGCTTCTAATGGTAGCAATTAGCTTGTATCTACCTAGGAAAGGCCTTTTGCATCTAGAGCCTTTTAGCTGGGGGAATATGCTGTCTCTACAACATAGTATGTCCTTTCTGAGGGCTTCATCCAGATAACATGGGAGGAAGATAAACATGAGAGAAGAGAGACCCTGTTTGGCTCATAAGTATATTTTGTTGCACAAAGGCTATTTTTGTCTGTTCTTGTCTTCAGTAACCTTGGAAGGAACTGAAGCTACTCTATTTTTTGAGGATGTTGGCTTTGTTGATGAAAGAGCATTACCATGAGTCTTTGTAATGCTTCATTTTCTTCCCTTTCAACCGGAGTGCGGTTTCACTATCCTGAAATGTCCCAAAGTCATGAGGTGGGACAAAAGAAAAAAAGGGGAAAAAATACTGTCACCTTTGCTTTTTTGCTACTGCTTTACTAAGCTTTTACAACATCTTTGGTCTCTCTCTCTCTCTCTTTTTTTTTTTTTTTTTTAAGTTTTCTTTGGCAAGAAAATGAGTGAGGAACTTGCTTTTTTTATATAAATGTAGATGCAGAAAAAATATTCTTATGAAATTACATGTATCAAGGAGCTAGATCTTTAAGAAATCCCCTGATAGCATAAGATCTGTGATAAAAGCCTGGGAGCTGGCAGACATGATGGTCTGTTTCTGTCCATTGCTAATTTTGCCTTCCTTGAGCCAAAGGTAGCAAAAATACCTTGGGTCACGTGTAGCCCTGTCAAGTTCTGTCAGCAACTCCTCTGCCTCCTTCACCTTGACCACAGAGGTGCAACCCCAGATAAGCTTCCTAGGACATGATGCCCTGTCCTAGTTCTCACAGCCAGGGTGACCCAGGACCTCAGCAGGTGGCACCTCCTCATATCAGAGAAGGCAACTGTGATCTGCTTTGTTTGATGGGAACCCTGTGCAGTTAATTGTAGCTGGGGCTGATTATGGATCCACTAGCAGATTTGCATATCAAAGCATCTGAGAGCTCTGCGATCTGGTAATGGAGGTGAGGATGATGGGGTTTGCTAGAGACTGGGGCTGGATCTTCCCTGGGGCATTTCTGGTGCAGGGATGAAACAAGACAATGGGGGTGACTGGAAAATGGGACAGCCTCAAGGATTTGTTTCTGTGTCCTTTAATGACAGTACCGTTAAGGCCTTTTTATTCTAAGGGCTGCTTTCCAGAGGATGGAAACAAAGTAGGGGAGAACAATCCTTGGAGACAGTCCCTCAGGCTACTTCTGCAGCACCTCCTTCCCGAAGCGAGCTTGCACGCCAGCCTGTTTGCACCTGGTAGTGATGGGCTCAGATCGCAAGGGGTCAGAAACCACCCTGCTGCCTTCCCAAGGCCCTTCCCAAGGCATTGTTTGTAGGCACGAGGGCTTTGGTGTCTTGCTTTGCCACGTGGGCAATGGGAGGTTGATGGTGGGCAGGCCAGCTTGCTTCCTGCTCCACATAGCCGCTGCTCATCCCAGAGAGGTTTGCCAGGCAGCCACATCCAGTGGTAGCAAGCATCTTAAAGGGAAGTGACAGCTGGGACAGGGAGGAGCAAATCCAAACAGGGGGCAAGGCCTTGTTGGGTTTTCTATCACTCTGTGAGATGGCCAGAGCTTCACTCCATCCCAGCCCTAAGCCCTGCTTGCAGGGAGCAAATGAGCAGAGAGGAGCTGGCCCTCGCTGTGTATTTTCCGCTTTGGAGGCCCCTCTCAAATCCTGAAGGGAAAGAGCAGATTTGCAACCACCTGAACTAGCTCTGCAGGTGCAGGGGCCGTAGCAGGCCCCGCCTGACGGCTTCTGAGGCAGGGGGAAGGGAGCCTGCTGGGCTGTGTCCTCTGATGCTGTGTCCTCTGGTGCTGCCTGAGTCAGAGGAAGGTTCATCTTTGGTCTCAACAAAGCAGTATTTGCTGCCCCTCCTCTGTCCCCAGGGCCCTGGCTGGGCTGAGCAGGCTGAAAGCAAGTATGTTTCGGTAAGCATGCCCATATGCATCACCGAGGTCAACAGAGAGCTCCCAGTGCTGGAGAGAGGAGTCTTTCCTGGCAGGATTTTCCTGATCTGGCCCATTGGGAGAGTGCTCCTGCTCTGTACCTTGGGCCGTGTATTGTCACGCTCTCACCTGCACCTGCTGCCAGCAGGAGTGAAAGTCCAGCCAGCCAGACATACAGGTTCACTAGGAGCTGCCAGGACCTTGGACATCGCAGCTACTGGCCAGGCCGGGGCATGAATGCAAAGCCGGGAACATGCTCTTGTTCCTTGCTGCTGCCATACACCTCTGCTATTCCAGCCCCAGGCATCCGACTTGGAGCCTGGCAGTAGAGCCAAGCTGCAGAAATGCCTCCTGGAAGTGAGCCTGGGAGTTTGGAGTTTGCTTGGAGCCTAAGCTGGAAACAAGAGTGCAGGTTTCTAGGGAGCGAGAAGGATGGAGTCTGTGCCCCTCATTCACTTTGCTATTCACAAATGCTTTCCTGGTTTTGATGCTGTTGCTTCAAAAGATGCCAGCATGATGGCAGCCTGCATCTCTGAGGACAGCTCTGCTTTCCTTGTGAGAGCAACTGCAGCCCTCGGCATTTCTCTGTTCCCTGTGCAGCGCCGGCTGTCTCCGAGAAGGCTGCCTTGTCTTGCTGGCCATATGGGGAGTTGGTGTGTGCAGGAGCTGCCATGAGCGTGTCCTTCGCGGGAAGAAACCTCTCTGCCTGCAGCCATCATCCTGTCAGCAGCCCTGCCACGGAGAGGCTCTGTGCCTCTGGATAACAAGGAAGTGGGAAGAAGGGAGAGCAATACAGACATTGCCTGAAAAGAAGCTGACAGGAAGGAAAAAAAATAATGAATTGAGAGGAAAAATACCCGTGTTTTAGAGGAGAGAGGGCAAGATTTGTGAAACCAGTGCCAAGCTTGTGGAGCAAAGGCTTGCAGTACGAAATGGCTTTTTTCTGAGTCTGCAGGCCTGTGGCTGGCACTGCCTTTCCTCTTTTCGTTCTTCCAGCATGGAGCTGGGTGTCTGCCCTCTGCTCCAAATACAGATTAGCTGCAGGAAGCATGAGAGCCTCTCGCTGTGTGTGATGCAGAACACTTTCTGCTTTTCTTTCTGTGCAGCATTTGCTCCCGTCTGCTGGGTTATCATTGCATGTTCTTTATGCATTCCCTGCACGTGATCCCCTAGCAGGATTGGAAACACTCCTGCTCTCCCCGCTGCTGTTATATGTGGATATTGTCTGTCATTCTCCCTTCTTTGCTTTCAAGACCCTTTCTCCCCATCTCTCATAAAGTCAATTCCAGAGCAGAAGGAATGCTTTCCCGGTGCTGTCCTTGCGCCAAGATCTTATAGTGGCCACACAGCTTATATTGGCAAAATGGAGATCCTGCTGGCATATTTTTGGCACCTTTTGAACAAAACAAGGTCTCCTATTCCTGATGTGCTTTGGTCTAATTGTGTCAATGCCAGCAGCTTCTGCCTACATAGTTCTGCTTGGAAAAGGCATGGATCTTGTTCTGTGCCTGCTGTTTTTACCCTTTCCAGTTTGTGATGGAAAACTAGAAATTTATAGCATAGGCCTGACTTAAAACAGGCTTTTGAAGATTCACGTTTATGTGGTCTGTTTTGGGAATATGTTTGTGTTATTGCATTATGAAGAATGTGGTTTTTTTTTTTTTTTTAAAGTCTGGATCTCTTAAGGGACTGTGTGTTTGCAGGTAGCACATTGCATCAGCATGCAGGCATAGGAGCTCCAGGAAGGATTTATACCTGCTGGTTTCAGCATGCTGGTTCCACCATTGCTTTCCGGAAGCCCCCAAGTCTCACTGTCTCCGAACAGCAAGCCAAAGGGCCTCTCTTCCTTCCCACCACTGCCCTGGAGGTGGCCAGTGGCCTCTGGCACCCTGCGTCTCCTCTCTGGCATTGCTGTCTCTGCCCTGGTCCTGCTTTCCCTCAGTAAGAATGGGCCTTTAGTAGACTCTACCCCTGCTGCCTTCAAAACCAGGGAATGAGGCCATCTTGCTGTTGTCTTTTACTCGGAGAAAACTCCGATGGCAAAAGGCCTTGTCTTCTGCCTGAAAAAGCTATTGTTGTCTTATATCTTCTGGTTGAAGTTTTGATGGGGACTGAAAGTGATAATAATTGAGGAAGATCTCTGCATCTGGCTGCATCTTGAGCAAAACAACTTTAGCATTTTTGGATTCCAGGGAAGACCTTAAAAAAGATCTGAAGAATTTTCTGTTTTCCTTCCCTCAGCTCTCAGTGCGTATTGTCTCGGCTCCCCTTTGCGTGAGACTGTTGTACTCCATAGAGTCTCAGGTGACGCTGGTGAAGCTGATATCATCCACAGGATGATTGCATATGTCGTTTGGTGATTTGCTGAGATCTTGCTTGCACTTGAGGCTTAGTCTTGAAAACAAATGACTCTGCCTCTATTGAACTGCAGGAAATGCCCAGGGACTTGCTATCACCCACAGCGTAGACTGGGGAACTTCAGTTTGATTTTATTTAAAGTTATAAATCTGGGAAGAAGGAAGGAGACTTGCAATGAACACAAAACTTGGTATCACCACCCAGCTGTGGCAAAGAGAGTCAATGCACCTGTTGGATGGAAGAAAGAATTTACTCTTGGCTGAGTAGGAAGGAACAACAACAAAAGGTGACAGTAAGAATTCTGTCCTCCCTCTGCAAAGAAGGTCAGTGGTGACAAGGGCTTTTTTTAAATTGAATCCAAGCACGAGTTGGAACAAGTAACAGGCAAAGTAGATTTGGTTAAGTGGGCAAAGCTTTATGAAATTCCCTGAAAATACTTACAGAACAGGGCAAGGTACCTTCTGCACTGTAAGCAACCATTTTGGAGAACGTCTGGTGGAGAAGATCCTAGGGCTTGATTCCTTGGAGTATAGGGATGAAGAGGACAACCACATGGACTCAGTGCAGATAAACCAAAGGCGGGGCGGGGGGGGGGGGGGAGGTAAGAAAAAAAAAATGTAAGGAGATATATAGAAATATCCATCAGTATGCTTTTTTTCTAGAATGTACCACACCAAATCTGTTAACTCCCCTGCATGATGGATGCAGGGCAGTGGATGTGATGGATTTTGACTTATGTATGTCTTGGTAGGTATGGACCGGTTATAGCTGGCTGTCCCTTATAGCAAAGAATTGGACCAAGTGACTTGTTCCTCTTCAAGCCTGGCAGTTCTGTGAAATCCAGTTTTGAAGTTGAAGGGAAGTAGAGAGTAGCTATAAGAATGCAACTTTTGTTGCTATTGGAGGTGCTTGGGAGACTGATACTAAATACTGTATCCAGAACTAGTGTCAGTGTTCAGGAAAGTGTGCTGAAAATCTGAAGAGACTGCAGGAAAGAGCTACAAAATAATTTAAGAGAAAGCTTAATGGCGGGGAGAAACATAAGGAGTTCAATCTGTACCTAGTAAAGACAAGTATTAAGATGAGACTTGGTTATCCTGCATAAGCATAACATTTCTTATGATTGTGTTAATCTGTAATGTGACGGGTAGAAATACCAAGTCACAAAGAAAACCTATGTCATAAGAAAAACGTATGGTGGGACCCCGAGGCCAGGTTCCCTTCAGCTGTAGCCCAACTCCAACTGTTGTACCATGATGCTCTCATGAACCTCCATCTACTGTCCATGCACTTGCCTTTGAAATTGTTCCCTTCTGCTTGTCCCTGCCCATCACACTGAATAATAGCTTTCCCTGCATGTGACACTCGACCTCTTTGCCAAAAAGATATCTGGAAGCACCCAGCAGAGCTCCTGAGAGCCTACCCACCGCCCTCTAGAAGACATCATCTGGGTCAATGCATATGAAGAAGAAAATAAAGAGTAATCCTTGTGTCTCTGGTTCCAGACAGCCTGTGGCCCAGTGCTCTCTGCTTTGGCTGCTGTTTTATTTAGGCCCTTAAGTCCATTTCCAGTCCAAGAGGTAACATTTTTGTCAGCCTTATGCACAAATCTGGAGAAGGAGATTGGATGAGATGCTGCAGCAGATGGTTCGCTAAGATCTTACCACATCCACGACTTCCCTTTCATCCACTAACACTGTAATGCTGTTAAAAATAAAACTGATCCAGTTTGCCTAACAGGATGTATCCTTTGTAAATCCCTGATGCCTGGTGTTGATGGCATCTCACACACAAATATCTTGGTGTTTTATTATCACCTGTGGTAAGAGGGGGATTTCAAAGCTAGTAGATAGCTCCTGACTATCATTGTGAGTCAGGGGAGAAGGAATACTTTGTATGATTTAAGGCAGGGGAACCCCACAGTGTGTCACTCCTTTTTCTATTTTGAGGTAGGGTTTTTTTTTGTTTGTTTGTTTGTTTTTCCCTCTAGCTTTGCCCTATTTTAATGAGAAAATAACCTCAGAAAGTGTTTGTGTCTTGTTATGGGGAGTCAGTTTTACAGAATTAAAAGGCCTCAGTCTAGAGTGAGTTAGTCAAAAAGAGTTGTGAAATGGCAGAGGTAGTTTGTGTAGTTATGATGGACATGGAGTGACAGATGAACCTTTGCAAGTCAAAAAGGTATAAAATATCATGGCATGGTCTCAGCATTTCAGCATGGTCCTGGGTCTTGTTTTTAAGGTATGTTAGGTTTCTACTTCAAAACGCTAGCAGTTTTCTGGCCTACTTGATGTGTGGGATTGCCTGTTTTGATCACTAGGCTGATACTGTTTTGGCAAATTCTCAGTCTGCCTTATTTCAGCTCCCATCACCACCTCAAAATATTGAGAAGCAGTTTTGCCAGTATAACTACATCCCAATCAGTAAACTTATGCCTGTCCAGACATGTTGATCATATGGGCCTTTGCTTTTCTCTGACACAGCTGTGCTGGCAGATGCCTCTGAGATTGGTCTTCTATGAAAGATCAGATAGCAGCAGATGGTTGAAATCAAGAAGTTCAGGAGAGAAGAAAGATGGGGCGGTCAAAATAGTGGACGTGTGAAGTCCTAATGAGTTCATTTTCAAAATATATGAGTGACTATATGGGTAAGAAAGTGCTGAAAAGTGCATGACTGGTGAACAGAGAACAAAGTAGGTTTCAGATGGCAGGGGGTGCTTTGGCATGCTCTTTCCCTTCTTGTTTCTACTGCATTTCTTGGAGGAGAAAGAGGACCTTACTTCATATATCTTCTTATGGGAAAGAGCGTGAGCTGAAAACACCCAGCCTGATCCTGAAAAGCTTCAGCAGTGTGGTCAGCCTGGCTAGATCATTACAAGACTTTCTGCCTGATTTTTATCCTTCCTCCCCAGGCTGTTTTGAACTTGCCAATCATGACCATCAACTTCTAATTTCCTCCCAGCCTGCCCTGGCATTTCAGAGCATCCCTGAACTTGTCCCTCCCTACATACCATTTTGTGTGTTACTGATTGCAAATTCCTTCCTTTCAGCTACTTGCAAAGCTGGCTGTAGAGCCTTTGGGTAATAATCTCTCCTCTTACCCAAGCTCTGGAGCTCTTTTGTCCTGAAGCATAAGCCCAGCTGCCTTGTTATTCCTGTTGTCTCCTTAGTTAGAGGTGGGTGGCTGTGTTTTCGTCCCTTGTCTGCAAGAGCCAAGCAGATTGCAGAACTGATGAGGATTTGAGGTTTTATGTGCCTGGGGGAGAAGGTGTTTTTGATCTGCCCCTCCTTTTTTTTTTTTTTCTTAAAACATGTGTATTGGGAGTGGTGGCATGGAATCGTCTTCCCCATCTGTTGGTAACCTGACCCACGAAAAGGGCCGGAGTGACATCCTGCCGACGAGTATTGCTGCTTGCAGTGCTGGAGGAGTAGCCTGCTGCTCCCTTCTCAGCACTGCAGCACCCTGGCACACTGTTGAGTCAGAGCAATGTGCTTTGCTGACGGAGGCAGGTACTACTGGCAGAGAGCAGGCAGGGCCCCAGCAGAAGCAGCCGGGTGCCTCAGGACGCCGGCAGCTCCTGGAGCTGCAGAGGGAGGGAAGGAGGGAGCTTCCTCAGAGGTGGAGGCTCCTCTGACTTCCTGGGGTTTCCTCTGCCAGCCGGCACTCCCTGCCTCCCAAGGAGGAGGGAGAGGAGAGCTGGGGTTTGCTGCCTCATGAGATCAAGGAGACAAATAATGTCAGCCAGTTAAACATCAGACAGTCATCTGGAAAATGACCTAATCTAAATACCAAAGGAAACAGGTAGGGGTATATTTTTTATGATCCTAATCCGATGGCTATGGGTGCTGAGGGAGAGCAAGGAGAAAAAAACTCATAAAGTGGTCGGTCTTGTGTGATGCCCTTCATTATAACCTGAAATTGTCACTATGCCTATTGGGATCTCCTTGTGGGGCTGGTCATTAGCCTGACCTTAACAAAACCTGGACCTCTTTTCAGGAAGTGAGGGAAACAGTGGAAACCACTGAATGCCGAGAGTCACAAGGTATACAAGGTGAAAAGTGTGTCAACAGGGAACGGGTGCTGTAAGTCCGGTAGGTACCCACTGTGGTTGGTAAAGGAGACGAGGGTGCTGCCAGAGCAGGTCCCACCATCGCCAGGATCCCCTCGCAGTTCCTTAGGCTGAGATAGAGGTGGCAGCAAGACCAGGGTCAGGACCCTGTGAGGGTCCTCCGCACAACCCCTGCGAGGGGGCTGTGTGACTCAGACCTCAGGTGAGAAGAGTGGTGCTGATCTCTTCCCTGAAGAGATTGCTCTGTGTGGGTGGCCTGTGCTGGAGTAACTGGTTCTGCGCTGGGAGCCTTGCTGCCAAGGCAGTACTCAGGGAGTGGAGAGGAGGGGAGCAGAGACGCCCTCCACGGGCTCTGCTAGCCAGCCAGCCTCCTGGGCGCCAGCTTGGGTGGACGTGTATGACGGACGCTTTGTGCGCTCTGACCCCTGCTATGATCCTTGGGTAGGAACCCCCTGTGCTGAAATGGATGTGCTGGCCCTGCTGGCATGCAAGGCTTGTCTGCCTTAACTGCAGGGCCCTCGTTCAGTATGTTCTCCATGCTATCTGCCATGAGTTGGGGGCACTGGGCTGCTCAGGGCATGTCCCTTGGCCAGATCCTTCCCCAGCTGCTGTGGATGCCCTTCTAGCCAGGAATGTGATCCAGGGAGGGAGACAGGGCTACTGCCCCTTAGCGGGGGTGGCTGGTGTCGCTGTCCCACAGGCACTTGGAAATAGCAGATGCCGCTCCTGACACCAGCTGTCAGGGCTGGGTGATTCTGTCTGGCGAGGCAAACTGATTATGAATTAACCCTATCGTGCCAAGGTTGCTCGCTGTGGCAATGTGCTGTTAGCTGCAATGGGAGAGACCTAGTGTCTCTGCATCACACAGCCTGATGTGCACGAGTGGCTCTAGGAGCATAGCACAGAGCTGTATTCTGAATAGGAGGGAAGGGATCTGGGAAGGAATCTGGGCACTCAGTGCTGAAAGTAACTCTCCCCTCAGGAAAAAAATTTATTATTTTTTCATTCATTCTCACTGCTTGAAAAATATCCCTCACATGGCTGTGTGTGCAGTGAGGAAAGGCTCGGTCTTTCGTGGGCGAGAGCCGTCTTCATTTCCATGTGGAGTATTTATGACTCTGGCTGTCATGGGGCTGACATTGCACAGGCTTTTCCTCCTGGGTGGGCTCACGTGTGTTTGTCCCTTCTTTGCTTGCAGTTCAAGTGATGCAGAGCAGGGCGCTCATCCCCGGGGCCTAACAGACTCGCTGGCCAGTTCAACCGTGCACTTCCTCGCAAGCAGAGGCATGCATGCAGGGAAGGCACCTCATCTGGAAGAACCTAAACATTAATCTTTGACCGAATAAATAAACTAGTAGTGGCAAAAATTTCTAAATGCTGCTTTTCTGAACCTACAGACTAGGAGCCATTCCAGCATCTCCGTGGCGGCTCTGAGCTGATTGAGGCAAAATGAAGTTTGTGCTGATCAGTTTTGATATAGTTATTCACAGCCCTGTAAGCAGCTGGGGGAAATTAAAAGTATATATAAAAATTTATTTTTTCATTTTAATCCTGTGGCTTGTGAAATTCTTGATCAGTAACAAGACAAGTGTTACTTGTACCAGAAAAATGTAAATCCTTAAGAACAGTATTTAAGAGCCCTAGAAGAAGAAGAAAAAGGAGCAGTAGGGCAATGGCAATCACCATTGCATACCCCAATCTTAGTAAACGGAAATGAGGGGACAACTCCAAGACATACCCTTCAACCCTAGTAACTGAGCTGAGATTCCAGCAGTGCACAGATGGAGTCTTGAACAAGAAGAGACATTCCCACACCACAGACCCAAGCTGCTTCTCCACTGGTCTCTACAACAGGGTAACCTGAGCCCCGTGTCCTGGTTGCTTCCCCGGTGAAGCGCCACCAACATGGGAGCAGCAGCGTGTATTGGCTCGGTGCCTGGGTCTGAGTGAACGACCAGGTATGTGGAGCAGCAGTACCCAAGTGCATGCGAGCCTGGCAGCTTACTCAACTGTGGGGTTGTGTAGGTGCTGATATAGCAACCTGTGACTTGGTGCGGTAGGGATTTCTGATGGTGGGAGGAGGTTGAGTTGGATGAGCGCGTGAACGGCAAGGGGGAAGAGTGCAGGGAGTGAGTCAGTGCGGGGGGTGGGTGAATCAGTTGAGGGAGGAGTGGGTGGGCCAGAGCACATATGGGAACATTTGGGCCACATTTCACAGAGGAGAGCTGCCATGTGAAACTGAGGGAAGCTGGTGGAGGACAACCCAACATCAGGACATCTGGGTGAACTCGTGTCTCCTGAGGCTCCTGAGCCTGAGTCAACCTCCCTGAGGTAAGAAGACAGGGCTGGGAAGAGGCAGGGAGCTGGCAGCACCCAGTTTTCGGCAGCTTGGACCCTGCCTTGTTGCTAGTGCAGGGTCTGCAGTGCACTGTGTGATGTATGGGCAATGCAACAGATGTGGTCTTGCCCCTTTTTTGTGGTGTGTTCCCAAGCGCTGCTCCCTAACTGTCCTCACTGGCAGATGGGGGGCTGCTGCCAGCTTCAACCTTGGTGGCACTTGGGTCATGTAGTTCCTCAGGGTCATCATGTTAGTAGAACTTGGAAGATTTTGTGGTAGATCAGAGAAGTCAAGTAACCATATGGCACTTGGGTCATGCATTTGCCCAGAATTACCTTGTTAGAAAAACTTAGAGGATTTTGTGGCAGATCAGAGCTGTCGTGGTGTTTTCTCTGTCCCCTGCAGCAGGAAGTCTTCCGTGCTTCCCCGTGGCCATCTGGGAGTTGTTCTTCCAGCAAAACCCTGCCACAACAAAGAGCATGCATGCAAGCAATGCTCTTCACCTCTTGTGGCACACAGTGGTTGTTGAGGTTTTGCTTTGT
Organism: Crypturellus tataupa; assembly: GCA_034781795.1. Classification (NCBI taxonomy): domain Eukaryota; kingdom Metazoa; phylum Chordata; class Aves; order Tinamiformes; family Tinamidae; genus Crypturellus; species Crypturellus tataupa. The sequence continues at coordinate 930,664 of JAWLRI010001063.1, read as the reverse complement.
GAAGTCCTTGATTCATTAGTGAAGAGAACTTGTGTTGAGGGGATGGAACATAAGGACAAGCAGAGCAAGGTGGGTAGTTTATAGCTGAAACTCCTGTTATTGGATTGGCCAGTAATTTATGGAACTTACACCCAAGGATATCCTGTATTCCTATTGCTAATGCGGTGTGCTTTAGGAAGGCCTCTTGGCTCCATGTCTCTGGGTGACTGGATGCACATCAAACTGTGGCTGAGGCTTTTTGGTAAAGCCACTGGGACAATCATCCTTCTGCCCATTAGGCAAGGTAAAGACAAGAAAATTGATCCAACCTCTTAATGTAAGTGCTTATCCTCTCCCACATATGCTAACCTCTTTGGAGCTGGTAAGTGCAATAGATGGATCCAGGAAATGACAAAGAGGAATGGAGCCAGAGGGTCCATTACCAGTTTGGTAGAGTGGAAGATCTTTATTTTTTTGAGAGCTGGAAAGCAATAACTTTCTCCAAGAGGGAAAAGAAAATGTGAGATTCTAAAAATGTGTCTGGCATCAAGAGACAGCTGGACTCAGGAGGGAGAAATGGAAAATGTGGTTTCTTCAGGAGGAGTCAAGAGTTGGCACTGGTTATTTTGCATGAATGTGCTTCAGGACTCTGATCTCCTACCATATGGATGTTCAGTCCAGTAGCATCTTTGCATGCTTTAAAACCAGAGATCTGTTCTCAGCTGCCCAAGAAACCAGAGTAAGTCTCTAGAATTTAGCAGCTCTGGGATATGCTTATTTCTTGCTTCCTGTTGCTCAGGAGCAACTCCTGGACGGTGTCCCAAATGTTAGAGTTACTCATGTGGGCCTGGAGTTTGTAGTCACTCTTCCACCCTGAAACCCCTTGACTCATCTAGTCCTCCACTTTCAGTGAGTGAGCTCAGTGTTGGTAAACAGTGTGTTATAAATAGGCATCTGATGCTATATTGGGAGGAGTTTTGCATGCTGTTGAACACAGGCATAGTGGGACCTGGTCTGGAAGCTGCAAACTAGGCTGTCATGCTGGTAGGCATAGGGAGGTGATCCCTCAGGAAAGGGTCTGCTGTGGGCATAGCTGGGAACCTGCTTGAGTGCTAACTCTTCTCCAACTGGCCCAGGAAGCACATCCACAAGCTTCCAGTGCTAGCAACATAAATGGGAGCAAGGGAAGGCATTAGAAGAGGCGATTGAAAATAACTAGTATTCAAGAGAAAAGAATGAAATGTTTAGCTGTTTTTTTGCTACAGTTATCCATGAGGGACCATAGATACTTTCCATAGAAATAAAGGCATTGCAACTAGCAGTAGTAGGGTAAAATTTAGGGCTGAATTCTTGTCAACTTCCTCCTCTTGAAATAGTCCCTGAATAGGGAGAGGCATGTACACCAACATAAAGTGAGATTCTTAAAAACAAGCAGACAACTCTCGTTGGCTCTTTTGCATTGGGCTGTGGAAGCTTAGGTGGAAGGCACCATACATGCATATATCCATCGGCATGTGTCATTTTCAAAGCAGACACTAAACATAAAGTGTGGCTTGGGCTGTGGATTTCTGGTGACCCGCAATAAGCCAGAGTCAGCTGAAGGGTGTTTGCGTGACATGGAGCCCAGCAAAACTCCTTGCACTGGGGCTGTTCTTGGTTCCAGCACTGACTGGCACTTCTGAAAGGACCTGTTCCCCTGCCCTCTGGGCCCAGCAGTCAGTCCCCAGTGGCCATACACAGTGGCTGGCACCGCAGCCACAGTGGAGGCCTTATTTCCGTACTTCAGGATTCCTCAGAGGCTTTGATCAGGATGCCACTTAGATGGCGTAAGAGGACGGCAGGCTGCCAGGGGTGAAATTCCAGCCTTCCTGCTTGCTTATGGGGTTGTGGCAAGATTACAAGTGACAGGCTTCAAGCATAAACAAATGGGCAGGTTGGCAGCAGCAGGACCAGCCATGTAGAAAACGCTGGAGGAGGTGTTACCTCCCTATATCCTTGTACTTTTCCATTTGAGAATGTAAAGGAGCTAAATATATCTGGAAGCAGAGAAGGTTTGCTCTGAAGGCTCCAGTCCTGCTGATGTTGGACGTGTTCCTTTCGTTCAGACTAGACTTTCTTTCCCTTTGCTCAAGGCACACGTGTGCAAAGCAGACTGATTCTCACTCCATCCAGAGCTGCTCTCTGCTTTGCCGCTTCCTTTGCCTTGAGCGTTGCCTGAGGTGAGGCCAGACAACCGCTCCTGTTTCTTCCTCCTCTGGGCTTCTGTGGTGGTGAGGGAGATGGATGGTAAAGGAAAGGCAAAATCATGTCTTCTCTGGAGCCCACCTTAGCAGTCCTTGCTTAGGAAAAGGGGATGCCTCTCAGCTCTCTGGAGCATGGCAGTAGCTTTCAAAGAGCAAGCAGAGTCTGAAAGCTCACGCAGAGGGTTTGCATGGTCTGCTCCCTAAATGTTGTCTAGCATTAATTCATGTTGCCCAGTTCTAAGACAGATAAAGCATTAGGCAGCATTAGGTTTATATAGAGTGTTGGGCTGGCTCCTCTGAGCTGACTGGGGTGCATTGGAATTGCTTAGCAAAAGATAGAAACAGACTGACCAAGTCTGAGATGAAGTGGTATGACTGTGTTTTCTCTATCAATAAAAAGTAAATTGTTCTGGTAAGAGTTTCTTACCTTACCTCCTGCTTGCACCACATGTCTTTACCATGATCTGAAAAAGGCAGATATTAGGAAACCTCTTTTCCAACTTGTGATAATGACGTTTGCCATTGCATTTGGCAACTGTGCAAGAGGCTTTCTAGCCAATATGACTGTTTGGTCATACTCATATGCTTTATGCATTTCCAAAATACTCTGTAACAATGACAGACAGAAAGGCTGTGTTTGTTGTGTGGTGGTGTTTACCCAAAGGCAAACCAGCCCTGACACTAGTACTGATGATCTGCAGTAAGTCTGGCAAAAATGCTTGAATGTGCGTCCCATTATTGCCCAAATGAGAGAACTATGGTGTTTGAATGTGTTGATGTAAACAGGAAAAGTGGGAATTCATCATATAACAATCGATGCTTGTCAAACTATCACATTTGTAAGAAATAGCTACCCTGTCTCTCCCTCCTGCCTTCTGCTCTAGACAATTTGGGCATTATGGGAAACAGCCATCCTGGAAGGAAGGAAATGGGTAGTGAGAGAGTAATCTGGGATCACAGGTCATGGGGTGTATGTACTTGATCATGATGGGACAGAAAGAGAGCTCTCCAGCCGCTCAGGCTGAAGGGAGTACAAAGGAGGTCCAGAGCAAGGAGACCACAGTAGCTTTCTCTCTACTCTGGCTGTATTCACGCATGGAGGTTTTGGCATGACATAGCCAGAAAGATGGTGGTCAAAAGGACTTTGGAGATTGACCGTAAAAACCATTGAAGGCTGAAAAGTTATGATTAAAGAAGAGAGATGTACAGAGCTGAACTTCAGGAGAACAGAGTATGTGAGATGTCTCCTGACAGCAAGGGACTGAAGAATGAGAAGAGGCAGCAGGCAGTTTTGGGAGGGGCCAAGGGGTTATGAAATTAAGAAAAAGAGGAGAAATGGCATGCTTTGAGAGCCTGCTGGAACTATTTCCCCATGAGGAGAAGGAAGTTTCTAGTCTAGGACTGTTGTTTAACCACTCTATAAAAAAAGTACGATGGAAGCCTATCACCACAGAGGAGTTCTGGTTAGGCTACTTGATCTTTGCTACCTCTGCTCTGAGATGCTCAACTGGGGTGGGATTGATAGTACACTTAGAAAGTGCTTGAAGAATGGAAAACACTTGGTGCTTGAAGCACAGAAAACAAAGAAGAGTGCTTGAGTGAGCCTTTCCCCTTTCTAGGCAAGCACTTCAATTTAACCTTAAGATATACTTAAGATCTGATGACTTCAGTGAGAGCGTTTCTGGATAAGTATGTACTTAGGAGCTTTTCAGACCAGAAGTAATATCTTTTGCAAGAAGATCCTTGAAAGAATATCTTAACAAGCACTAATCCATACCACCATCAAAGCTACATTTCCATTGGGAGAAATATTAAACAGTAACTCCATCTGAGTTATTAATTAGTAATTAATCTCTCAATATACCATAGTCTACTATGGTATAGTCTACTAATAATTTTTATAGTCCTGCTTCTGTGGTGTGTTTGAGAAGGCTGGGCACACCTCACTCCCACAAAATTCTTGTAGGAATTTCAGTGTGATTTGGTTGCTCAGAAGTCAGAGTGCTCCTTTGAGACTTGTTGTCCCTTCCTCCCTGCTTTCCCATCCCACCCTGCCCCAGACCTTAAAGTAGACGCTTGGAATCGTGAAAAGGTTGAGTGTGGCAACAGAGGCAGTGGCAGCAGTGCAGTTCTTAGCATGGTCTGTCTTGGAGATCTGTCAGCAAATAAGTGGGAACTGCCTGACTGGAGTTGTACTATGTTTAGGGCAGTGCTTTCCATGAGAAGCAGCTTCCAGGTGCACAGGCTGCCTTAGGATAACCCCAAGCCACGATGCTTCAATATTCTTGGACTTAGCACTGGTATTCTCCAAGATCAATCCTGACTCAAGCCCTTGGGAAGTGCATACTCCTCTTCTTCTTTTGAGACCGTAGCCTGGGGGAAAGGGTGTGCTCCAACCACCTGGCATCCTCTCCCTGGCAGGCACCACTGAGGTGTGCCCCATGCCCAGTATCCAATGCTCTGTGCGATGCTGGCCCATGTGGGGTGGAGTAACATTTTCTTGACTTCACATTTGGCAACCCTTGGCACATAGTATTTGATATGTTCAGTGTTTCTTCTGGTGTCATCTCAAAGCCATCTTCAAGCTGGAGTTGAAACCTGAGTTTTCCTTGTAGGTTTGAGCCCGCTATTCACCCTGGTTCCACCCTGGGGCTACAGGCATGAGAAGTCCCAGCTTACCAACTGCCAGTCTTTGCCAAATTTTCATGGGTTTGGTATTTGTTCTTGTGGAGCTGTGCTCCATGGTTAAGCACGGTGACTCAGAGTGGCTTTCCCAATTACTTTTTCTTTGCTTATCCTAACACTGAAATGGAAGAGTTGACCCAAAAGTCATATTGCTGTGTCTTGCCTAAAATTCAGTGCTCTACTTCACGCCTAAGCAGCCACTTTATTTCACACACTTTTATCTGCAGGTCTGGGAGCCAGGCTACTTGCTTTGAAGTACCACTTCTGTGTTCCTGGGCTTGACCAAATGCTGTCATCGCTGTGCCTAGAGCCAGAGCGAGTCTTTGTTCCTTGCGTTCCCAAGCTGGGCCCGGCTCCTCTTGCCAAGCACCACAGGGTGGAGAGAGACCATTGAAAAGAACAGCCCAGTCAGCATCTCTCAAGTGCTGGTGTCTGGCACAGGGCCCAAAGTCCCCAGCCTAGTGCAGGCAAGTAACCGTTTGATGTAGACCCCTGCCTCAGCAATCGAGAGCAAGCACATCTACCCTGAAAACTCCTAAAATAATAATGGGGTGTTCCAGCCTCATTCTTCCCAGCAGGCGAAAAATACTGGGGAGCAATTTCCTGTCTTCAGAGCTATCAGGCATTGTCAGGACTAACAGTCTGCAGAAAAGAGAGGAGGGGACCCCAGGCTCTGATACCCTATGCAGAGGCCAGCACTTTTGTCTGTAGCAGTGTAGATAAGGGCTTGGGGACAGAGGCAGTCCCACGGCTGTATGATGTCCCTCTCATTCAGCTATGACCTTTGTTATTTATTCCCTTCCTTGCAGCACTCAAACTTGTTCTCTGGCAGCCTATGTACATGGGCTATGCAGTTTCTCTCTCCATCTTCCCTGTTAGAGTGGAGCAGCTGCTGAAATAGACTACATGAGGGAAATAGAATGCCATAAAGTTATTTATTTATTTATTTATTTTTCTCCAGCGCTACTGTGTCCTAGCTTGGACATCTTTGCACCTGAGGTTACCCTCCTGCTCTTGGTTGTGCCAGCAGCTCTGCTGCTGCAGTTTGGGCAGTGCTATTGCTGCTCGAGCTCTGATTTATTAGACTTTCCTCCCAGCTGCTGCAGGATACTGGTACATAGATACTCCTCTGCAGCTCTCCTGGCTTGCTGGTTGCATCCTGACCTCTGACTGGGAAAGCCCTTTGCTGATGTCAACTGCCCTTCAGCAACAGTTGACTGCTTTCCTCCTCCTGCTTTGGCTGCTGAACTTCTCTCAGGAGTCATCGAGGGAGCTGGACTCTGTACTGCAGCCCTGAAATTATGTTAACCTTCTCTCAGTTTCTTGCCTGTCGCAGGTACTTTGTAGACGAATCAGGCAAGGCAAATGCTGCTCTATAAGCACAGTAAGGAAGATGTGGAAGAGGTGTGAAAATCCCCTGCTCCCAGATTGTAAATACTTGTTGCTGCAGATTGCTTGTTTGCAAAGCCTGTCTGTTACATGGAAAGTGCAGATGTCAGCTTTTGGAGTAGCTGTTCTCACTGACTTGGAGTAATAGTTTCTGTTGCTGGTCACGCAGCATCCTGGCTGCTTGCCCTTGCAATTAGCTGAACCCCAGAGCCCTTGGGGGAAGCAGTTTCCCTCCTGGCTTCCTCTTTCTACTTCCCATGCGTTTCCTGCTCATGGATCAAGTGTGAGGCAGGAGTGTTGACCTCTGTGTGAACAGTGAGCCCTGCCCTGCTAGTGCCAAACTTATCCGGGTATGCAGAAGGCTTTTTATCTCCACTGCTAAATGCCACTTCCAGGAATGATGGTGTAAGCAACCTGTGTGCCCTTTTTGCCATGGTTCTTGTGTTGATGCAAGGTTCTTTTTTTTTTCTTTTTTTTTTCTTTTTTTTTTTTTTTTTTTGAGTTTCTGTGGAGCAGCTACTAAAAGCATAGTTATGAAGCTTTTCTGCAGCACTGTCCAAGAGATGTTTTCCCAGCTCTGCCTTGAGTGTTGTCAGTGCTTAGAGCAGGATGAAGGGGTGAGCAGGAAGCTTTTCCCCCACTGACCTCTCTGAGCTGCTTGCACCCGGTGGAGTGAGGATGCTACCAGGGCTAACGCAGTAGGATGTCTTGCCAGCTTCTGCAGAGGAACCAGCTGCAGAGCCCTGAGAGGCGGCTTGGACAGCTCTGAGAGAGGTTCCCTGCCACTGCTTGGTGACTTGCATGACCAAGGATTTCCTTTGTGGCAAGTGTTGGACACACTGTGCAGGTAAGGGCTTGTAGTGTTGCCCAGTATATTTGAGGGATTTGCTGCAAAAAGGTGAAGATTCTTGTCATACAGACATGCGGAGTCAATGTGACCTTGAGAGATTAACTCAAAAACCTGGTTTATGAGCAAGATTCTGCATTCAAGAGGAAATGTTGGGTGGAAATGAGAATACGCAGTCTGTGAAGGCTGCTAGGGGACAGATATGGAGCATGAGGGAGTACAAATATGTTAATACACCTGTGTGCACAAAAGGATTAAGATTGGACTTAAACTCTTAAAATTAGATTAACTTACTGCTAAACAAGGGGAGAAGGGATAAAAGCTGAGAGGTGCAAAGCACCTCCTTAAAACATATGTCTGTGTAAAAATGACAAGATGGTGTTTGGTCACTTAAGAAGCGGAGAAGAACATGAAAAATTCAGAGCGCTTCAAGGTCATCAGAAAGGATGGGTTCATGTTTCAGCCAAGCCAGATGCAATGCACCTGAACAGTTCTTTACAGTACTCAACAGCTGAAGTAGTATTTGTGTAGTAAAGATTCTGTATAAACACTCTTGATGAATGAATAAAGTATGGGAGAGCCAACCTTTGGAAGACCCCTGAGCAAATAGTGTAAGCACATGTAATAGGAATGCAAAAGAGAACTAAGGGCAACTCCCATGGAGCAACCCATAAGCTACTCAAACCAGAGATTTGGTGTTGGAAGAGTAGAGTCTTCATCGTGTGGTTGGCAAATGTCTATCAAGAAGGAGTAGATGTGCTACTGCTGGGATGTATTGGGTTGTAGATGGGGAGGCCCTGTTTTCTGGGACTTATTCATATAACCAGAGAAAGGTTACTAGGGTTGGTTGTGAGGTGGCCTGCTGAATCTACAATGTGAAATCCAGTACCTCATTAATATCACTACTGAACTTTTAAGTGATACAAAAAATGAAAAATAAATGTCAGTATATGCTTACAGGATACAAGGGAAGCCAAGCAATAAGCAATATTAGTTTACAAGCTATAAAATACAATCTGGCAGACAAACTTGATTGCTTTCTGATAGATTTGCAGCCTGAGAGCTTGAAGGGAAAGTGACAGGTAGATATGTTTGGAACTAAAGTGTTTGATTTGGTGACTCATGAAATCTAGCGCTTGGAATTCAGTGCAAATCAGGTTGGCTGTGATGCTGCCATGCAGACTGAGAGTGGACTGACAGATCCCACATAGAAATGTAGTGAATAGTTTGGGCTTCGTCTTGATGGTGAAGGAAGAGACGAGCCTGTGCTGTGGACAGAACAGAACATGTGAATGGGATCTTGGGAATGTCAACGGAGAGTTGACTTAATAGTGTTTGCCATGAGGCAAGCCAGATGAAAGCAGCTGGGGCTGGGGACATCCCTGAACCCTTATAAATGATCTAGCAGTGCCAAATGTTGGGTCTGCCCTGCTTCCTGATGCTTGGATGGTAACTACAAGGCCTGTTTTGTTATCTCTCCCAGCAGCAAAGCCACAGCTTGGTGTTTTATGAGTGCTGTTCTGCTATACCCCTGCCTTGGGAGATACTGCCAGTGCTTTCCCTGATGACCTGGCAGGGACATCCACCCCTTGCCCACAGCTGCTGAACCACCAGTTGTTGCAAGCACCCAGCAGTACTAAATCCAGAGGGACATGGAGGTGTGAGGAGGAGGACAGCAAGATGTAACACGAGAGGGAAACGCAGAGCAGCAGGGAGACTGGAAGGCTGTTACACTGATGGCAGTTGGTCATCTATGAGATAAGGGGAGCATGAACTACAACATGCCAGGGTTTCCAGCCATGGCACAACACTGGTGCAGCCTTTCCTGGCATGGCACATAATGGTCAGGGCACCCCGTGACTAGACAGCTCTATTGGCAGATTGAAGGGAGTTCCTGCAAAAAGGAATAAGCAAGACCTGGCTGTCTGGAGCTGAGTCCATCCTGCCTGGCAAGACACTGGTTTCCCTTGAATGAACGCAGTATGAAGGGCTTTACTGATGTTCAAAGGCAAAGGTTCATAGACATCCTGGGTGGTCAGGACATCTTGAAAGGGACAGTGAGACATGAAATTAAAAGCTCTCCTAATCCTAATGAAAATTATCATCCAAAGTCTTCTTTCTCCATTGAAAATAATGGCTGAGGAAAACAGGCTTCAAAGAATGGAAAAAATTACATCCTGGTCTGGGAAGGACTGTCAAGACGAGGTTGTTGAAAGGAAAATGGCCAAGTTTTACCTGAAACTTAAGATGTCCCTGAGGCTGTGATTCCCTAGCATGAGGGGTTTCTTTTGGCTTGGTTTGTTTTTGTTTGTTTGTTTGTTTTTGTTTTTATGGTTTTTTTGGGTCGTTGTTTTGTTTTGTTTCTTTTTTCTTCTCCCAAGGGAAGGAGTTTTTCAAACATAGCTAGTCATGTCTTTGAAACAAAAGAGCAGTCCAGTACCAAGCCCCAGCAAGTAAGTAGAGATCTCTAAAAAGTCCATATCCCTCTAGGATCATCCTCCAGCAGGTTCAGGACAAAGAGTGTTTCTCTCTTCTTTTTGGGTGAGGAAATCATGCTTCCTTTTCACCTTGCTGATGAAGTACGAGTTCTGTAGATGTTGTTTGCCTTTAGGAGAAGATCAAACCAAGGTTCATTTAAGATCCAAATGTTCCCTGCTGTTACGATCTATTTCCTTCTCTGCCAGGCACTATCCCAGTGCAGATGAATCACTTGGGTGGTTGGCTCTGCTTTCAGCTGTTACAGCTGTGCTGTAAGCAGGACCAGGGGTTCCTAAGCAGCCAGATGTATACCACTACGATATGCAAACCACTGCAAAACAGTGCACAGAGCAGCAGCCAGCAGCTGGCCGTGGCAGGCTCTGCACCTGCCAGCAATGGTGCTGATGGTGGGAAATGGTATGCCAAAAAGAGAAGTTTGTTCTTTGCTAATAGATATCTAAGGCCTGACACAAAGCCAGGTGGAAAGACTTTTGACCCAGGACAAGAATGCATTTAATTTCTGTTTTGAAGAAGTTGAGCCCGTCTGATCAAAGAGGTGGATCAGTGTGTGTGCAAGAAGAGGCTGCTTGACTGGCTTATACAAGAGATGAAACATGCAGGGAAGTTTGTATGTTGGCTGGAGGGAAGCAGACGAGGCAGAGGTGTGGGGCTTTACCGGGTCCTTCTGCTTTTTCTTAGTACTACTAAACTAATCCCTCTTGAATGTTCTTTGGTGCTTTGTCCAAGCTTGCTTAAAATGCAATTTCTTCTCATTGCAAACCTGCAAATTGTGTTCCTCCTCACTGCGCTGAGCGCATCAGCACTTCTCAGGCCTTCAGCTGCCCAAAAGCTCTGTGCCAGATTTGAGGTATGGCACTGAACAGGCTTTCCACTGCTATCTCTGCAGCTAAAATGCTATTTGCTACTTTGCTGATGTACTATGTAAGAGGCTTTGTGCTAATTTATAAGCCTTCTCCTTCCCATCATTTGTGAGGCTTTTCGACAGCTGCTGAGAGGGTTGGACTGATCTTGCCTTGGACTGTGCTTTCCTCAAGCGTTTTGAACCCGCACTGATAGCAGACATTAGTGAGTGAAAAAGCACCCTGACCCTAGATTTTGACGATGGTGCAGTTGTTCTGGTGCCCCGAGGCTCGGTGTTTGTAACCAGCTGGAAGGAGGTGGGGAGTTGTGTGGTGGCCCTGCTAGCTGGTGGAGGGCTGAGGTAGGTCTTAACCCGCAGTGCTGCTGGTATCCAGCTGCCCCCTTCTTCCCCAGCCTGTCATGAGACTGCAGTAAATACCCAATGTTCTTCAGGAGCATGATCTCATTTTTCTAATTAGACATATTTGTTGAAGTTTGCTGGTGAGAAAATAAATGAATGCAGGTTGTCTGCTTACGTCTTTCTAGCTGCATTCGCAGGCACATGCTTTATTGATTTATAAATGTGTCTCGGGCCGCTTTCTCACGTCTGACTGACATCAGTGGTGTGGCTGGAGGAACACAGCTAGACACTTGCCTGTGTCAATGCCTCTGTATGTGTAACTCAGCCGTCCAGCTTCTGCATTGTTTCTGCCTGAGCCCCAGCTGAGTTTTTTCCTCCTCTTCTCCCCCTACCTTTTTTATCCTTCTGTCAGAGGCTTGTCAAAGATGCAAATGTTGGGTGCGAGGGGCAGAGGCTCCAGGAGGAGCTGTCGCGGCGGATGGGAATGGCTGCGCTGGGGAGGGCCTCGCTGGCTAACGGGGCCACGTGCAGGGTCTGCGCTCTGCCGCAGCGGCGCCCAGCGTGGGGTGGGCGGCTCCGCAACAAGCACCTCATTGTCCGCTGCCCTCTGGGACTCCGTCTGGTCTCTGCCTGATGTCAGCCCCCTACCCAGAATGCAGAATGACTTCATGAACATCTCGATGCGCTGTCCCTCGCCAGCTCTTCACAACTGTGTCTCAGGCCGCAAGGGCCAAGGAATTCTATCTGGACTTTCCTATCCCTCTCCACTCCTTCCTTTTGCTTTCCCTTGTAGAGCTGAGTAGTTTCAACACACATCCAGGAGCTTGGAGACTTGCTTGTCTTCAGAGCTCATCCTCACCTTCCCGCTGGCTGGAAAGAGGGAAACCTAGAGCCTGTGCTTCACCTGCATGTGAAGGATGAAGGCACGGAGAAGAGAAAGCTCCTGCTCTGCTCTATCTCCCAGACCTTTTCTGCTTGCAGCTGCCCTCTCAGGGAGCTCCCAGGCACCTTGAAAGGGATGGCTCCCAAGGCCGTGTTCCTGCAGTGCTGCTCAGAAAGCCTGACCACAGGCTGGAGGCTGCAGAGCAGTGTTTGTTTCCTTCTGCCCACTCAGGTACAAAATCCCTTAGCATGCCTTGCTGAAAGGCTCCATAAATGAAATGTGCCCTGCAGGATACGCTTTGACACCTTCTGCTTGACAGTGCGACCAACGGTGCTTGTGGTGTTTGATGCTCTGAGCAGGAGGCCCTGAGGTGGTGGGTGTCAGTGGCAACTGGCAAGTATAGTCTGATTCTTGGGGTATGTTCTAGGCCTCTTAGCCTGGACTGTGGTCTTCCAGAGGATATCACCGTTCTTGATGAATGATTAGAAATTTGGGGGAGTATGAACAGGCTAGTTTCTGGTTCAGAGCTGGCTTTCCTTGGGGAAATCTCTTTCCTCCTTTCTGCTGCTTGTAGAAAGGGGGATGGTGCTTAGTATTACTGAATAAGAACCTGCAATGCCTTTTGGCAAGTATTTCTGCATCATTCTTGCAGTTTTGAGGCAGTCAGCATTAAACGTGTGGAAGCAGGGGATGGCCCTAGGGTTTGTGTGGGACCTGTTTCGATGCCCTGCTCTTTTACTCCTTCCTTGGGAGCCTGTAGTCTGTGCACTGCAGTGGGAAGCTCTGCTTGAGGTCAGTGAAGGGCTTGGTGGCCAGCGGCTAATTCCCCCCATCCCAACCTTGCATTAGCTTTCCGCTAGCCATGTGCTCTCTCTCTCGAGCAGTAGCTGAGCTGACATCAGCATCCCAGAGCGGGCAGAGCTCTGCTCCAGAGCCTGCGAGCAGGAGAGCACACGCCAGGCACCCTCACTGTATCCCTCTCCCAAGCAGCATAGCCTGTGTGATCACAGATGCCTTCTGCTCCCAGTGGGATCTGGACAGAAAACATTGTGAAACCCAGTTATCCCCATTCTGGTTGCTTTTCCTGTCCTCATACTACCTTTGCTGGAGACTACTGGCAATATATGTGGTATAAGTTTATAGATGACACTCTTGCCTGAAACCTCTTGCAGCCAGTTCCAGTCCTTACAACCAAAGAGAAGTGGAGCATCTCCCGAAGACCTCTAGTGTTTTATCCTCCCTGGCTCTTCTTTCTCCACAGGATGGGTCCAGTGTCCCTCTTTTCCAGCCCACCATGCTGCCGTGCAGGGGAGAATTTCTAATGCTGCAACCAGGGTTTTCCTTTTGTTGCAGCATGCTTCTCAGACTGGCAGACCTTCCCAAGAGAGCACAGGGACCTCTTTGAGGACAGTCAGGGCATCAAGTGTGTGCTCGGCATGAGGAGATGGTTGTTGCTAGAAAAATCCCCTTCTCCCTTGTGGATCATTGGAGCAGATTTCTTTCCTGTAAGTAGGAAGTGTGCTGCTAAGCTGCAGAACTGTACTTGCTGCAAGCACTTCCTTTCCTCCCTGGCCTTTACTTTGTTTAAAACACTGCATCCAGACCTCAGCTTCCTCCAGGACCAGTCCTGCTCCTCACGTGTTTTGCAGTGTGTTTTCCCCATGCTGTACGCACAGGTGACATCCACTTAAAGCCTGAGGAGCAGGAAGGGAAGGTCACTTGAAGCAGTTCTTTGAGGCTGAGGCCTCTGATGAGTGTAAGGACCGGGGTAGTTGGGAGGACCGTGTCCGTCTGGAGGAAAGCAAGGGAGATAACTGTAATGTGAGCAGAGCTGCTCCCTGTCTGGCAGAACTCGTCCCCCTTGAGGAAGGGCCTGTATGCAGGTTAATGGGGCAGCAGCTATGTGATAGCCTTGCCGTGTCTGTGCTGATTTTCCAGTCACAGCTCCAAGGAGCAGCGTGCCTAAGCTGACCTCTTTTCCCACGGAAGGAGCGGAACCAGCAGCATAGGTCACAGGGAAGTCCTGCTTCCTCCTCCTGGCTCACAGCCTCATCGTCCAGGTGCTTGGGCTCTTAGGGTTGAGCCCGGCTCTGGCTGCCCAACTGGGTGCACAAAGCATGGTGCGAACAGACAGTGGAGGATGAGACCCGAGAGGCAGGTGCCAAGGGGCTGCACCGTGGAGGTGTGCACTGGAGCTGGCTGCAGGGGCCAACCCACAGAGCTATGGCTGCTGCAGGGGAGTTTGGTGGCACATGTCCCACAGATGTGCTGGCTGCCCTAGGTGTCTTCTGGAGGAGACAGCTGGCACCCTTGGTGTGCACAGGGGAGGAGCACTGTTGGCCTGTGGAGAAGGAAGCTTTGATGCATCTAGGTGAGGAGGCTCGGGCCTCCTCCATGGGTTTGTTGTGAGGAACCATAGCACCATGAAGCCCTGCAGCTGTGGGATGTCGTTTCTCATCATCACAAGGGGAGAGAGCCATGTCCAGGGCCTTAGGTCTCTTTCCCTTTGGACTGTGGAGGACAGAAGATGCCAAGAACTGCAGCTGCCCATTTGGCTAAAGCCAACTAGTGTAACTCTTTCTTTTATGGGGTAACAACCTCAGAAGATGGGGAAACTGTGAATTTGCATCTAGTAGGCACAGAAACAGGATCAGCTCAGACTTTCCTAGCGTTCAGCGGCTGTTCAGGCAGAGCAGTCCTCACCTGGCTAGGACAGGGACCAGCTAGCATCCTACTGAGGATGCTCTGGAGGAAGATCTTTGGATGAAGAATACTAAATAGGCACTCTTGATCACACCCATGGAGTTGGTCACCAAGTGATGTTACAGGCAATGCATCTTTTTTCTAGCCTGCTGCTGGATGTGCGTGTGGAGGTTGGGGAGCTGGGAGGGAGGCTCTTGCTTTTCCTTGCAAAGTCTCTAGGCTCTTCCACACACCTACAGCATCTGTATCTCAGTATGGAGCCCCCTGGGCCCATCACTGGGTAGGAAGCTGCATGCTGTAAGGATGATGCTAAATGACTCTGTGCTGCTTGGCTGGGCAGTAGAACATACTGACTGGGCTGATGAAGCAGCAGTGTGTCTTGAACTTATGCTGCAGCTTTTCCATTACTAGGTGTTCTGGCTAGGTTACTGGAGAGGTCGGAGAATCTTATCTATAGTCCACCTGGGCTTTAGAAAAAATTGAGACTGTGAAATATGGTTCAAATTATCCATAATTTCTTCTGAACTCAGTGTTTATTTTGAATGCACAGTGATTTGTATAAATAACAATTATCATACATTCATGAGCAACATGATCTTTCTTTCAGAAAGAAAACTGCAGGAGGGAATGTAAAACATGCAGTAATAAAGTCAATTTGGTCTTTGGAAAGGAAAATCATACTTCACTGATCTGTTGCAAGTCCTTCAGCATGTCAGGAAAAGAGTAGTTAATAGGTAGCCAGCTTGTGCAGATTATTTAGAAACCTCTGTAATTCTTCATTTAAAAAAAAAAAAAAAAACTTAAGCAAATTAACCACGGGAGCAAATGTAGAGTCATGGATCAAAAAATGGCTAAGTGTTCAGAAACAAAGCACAAGAATGAATGAGCAGTTCCCAGTGTAATAAAAGCAGGAGGACAAGGTAGCTTGTTATCAATGATCTGGAAAATATGATGAGTAATGAGGTACCCTAAATCTGTGAATAGCCTGGAGTTGTTTAGATTTGTCAAAGTGAAGCAGCTCCAAAGTTGCACTGTGGTGTAACATTAAGTGACAGAAGGAGAGAAGGAAGTATGAAGAAATGCAAAGCCTGGTATATTGGAAGGAATGCTTTGTTCTTGGACATTTATAGTTTCTAAATTAGTTTAAACTACTCAGGACGACGTTGTTGCAGACCAGTTGACAAAGACACTTCTCAATATGCAAGTATGCAATCATAATAGTAAATAATACTAAGGTGTCTGAGGAGTAACGCAAAAAGAAATACTGAGAGCATCAGGATGCTATTCTAAATGTCAAGGATATTTCTTTATCCAGGATATCATGTGCAGTTTTGGATACCTTTCCTTAGGGTCAAAAGAGAGCAGACAATTTCCAAGGGACAGCAGTGTGTTTAGCTCATTTTCCTTTCCTCATTCTTGTGTTTCCCTCCAGCCTGTCTCCTTTCATCATTGCTTCTAAAGGAGTTATCACAGGATATGTTGACTACAAGGAAGTGTTTTGCGCTGCACTGGTGGTATCATACAAGGTGATGTCTTGGCACTGTGTCTAGCCAGGAGTCTCCTTTCCCTGATGTGGCAGGAGGTGTTACTGTGATTGTTGAGTCCTACCGTGCTGTTTGGTTGCAGCTTCCCATGAAACTGGTTGACCTTTCTCTTCCTACCAGCTTCTCTCAGGTTCCCAGCTCACTGCCTCTGTCCCTCTCTTTGACCTTCTGAGCATCTCACCAACTGAAATGGGATGAATTGTCCTGGTCAGCTCTTTAGTGAGTTCCCAACCACAGTCTCATGGGTTTACTTTTTTTTTTTTTTTTTTTTTTCCCTCCTGCTTTTTCATTCCCTTTTCCTGTTCCTGGCAGCCACTTAGCTTCTGATGCCTAACTTGTGAATATCTCTTAGAAGGCTGCTTGGTACCTTCCCCAATCAACTGCTCCCATGCCCCTCTTAATGCTCAGCCAAACTATTACTTGTTGTCGTCTCCTTTTTCCTTAGTGCTTCAGCCAGTTTGTGTTCATGGGAAGGATCACTTCTAGGCTGAGCTCTGTAGGACACCACAGCTAGCATTTTGGTGGTCATTATTCAAACAGCATTGTGCTGTGATGCTGATAAATCTCTGCAACTGATTGGGAGATGGTAGGGTAAACCAGTGAACCAGAAAGAACAACTCCGGGCCCTCTCTCCTTCTATGATGATCTTTCTGCAAGGCTGGTGAGGAAAGGAGTCTCTCTGGGGCAAGAGGCCGTGGTGGTGGCTCTCCTGGGTTTTGAGTGAGTGGCAGCTCTTTTTTGGCTGACCCATCAGAATGGCCTCTTGGGCCTGGGTAAACCACGCAGTGCCGTGCAGCTGTTGTGTGGCATGCTGTCACCTGCATCATGAAGGGTTTGGATGGTGGGTGCTGGATAAGAGCAGTTGTTCAGGGGTCTGAAACTCAGAGCCTTCATATCTGTTACTGCTTCTTTCTTCAGCACCTAAGGGGGTTTTCTATCTCCTCTTACACAAAGCAATTTTTCTTTTTCTGTTGATCTGTCATTTCTAGACCATTCAGTGGTGCTTGATTTCCATTTGATCATTGTTAGCATGATCTCCTCTGCTTCTGTACAGAGTAGCTCCATGTGAAACAAAAGCTCCCCGTCCTTAAGCTGTGAAATGACTGTACTGGCTGTAGCCCATCTGGGTCTCTTTTACCATTTTGGAGACAGTGCCAGAATTTTTGACTGGCTAAACAGTAGATCCTAAGCATCTCTTTGCCCAGTGTGTTTGCATCTGAATAAATCCAAGCCAGAGGAAGGAAAGAAAACAAGCGGTAGGTGGGACCAGCCTCTGACGGGGGCTCTGAGAGCTTGGGGCTGAGGCTGCAATGAGCAGATCGTGGTGATTCAGCCTACTAAAGCTACTGGCACTCAGCCAGGTGAAGGAAATTGTGGGATCATGATGCAGCAACTGTCCCACAGCAGTTTGTTTCGTCATCCAGCCGTGACTTAACACCTCCTTATACTTTTACCTGTGACTAAATGTTCTTGCTGACAAGGGAAAAGGGGCCTGAGACACCAACCCTTCAGAAATAGGAGGAATCTGCAAGAAAGGGGCACACCTACGTGTGAGCTGAGGAGTAGGAGAGCCAGCAAGCGAAGTTTGGGACCCTGCATAGCGGGGTCCCAACTAGTGCTACTGAAGCACTTCCCAGACTCAGCTGCCTTCTTCAGAGAGACAGTTGTTCTTGGCTGCAGATAGCCAGTGAGGCACAGGAGAGCTGGAGATGGCAGGTTGCTTTGGTCCCTTGAGCTGCTTTGCTGGTATCTCCGAACTCTAGCCGGACTGCAGCCCCCTGTGGCTGGTGTGCACCTAACCCAACCTCTCTCTGTTCCTCAGGGAAGACGATGAAGTTGTAGAGATGCTTCCCTACGTGATTGCCACCCTGGGCTCAGCAGGGGCCACCTGCAAAGCCTCCACCTGCAACAACAGCACCAAGGATTACTGCTACAGTGCTCGCATCCGCAGCACTGTGCTGCAGGGGCTGCCTTTTGGTGGGGTGCCCACTGTATTAGCCCTCGACTTCATGTGCTTTCTTGTAAGTTTTCGTTCCACTGCTTCAGTGCCTTCTCCCCTACCATTCCTACCATGCTAGAGAAATGGAGGTGGGTATGGGCAGGGGGCGCAGCCAGGGTTATGTGCTCAGCTCTCAAGGTAATTATTCATGAAGGGAGGTCTGCGGTTGGTGGTTACAGTGAGGAGGTCTAAGACTCCATTCCTGACTTTACTGCTGACTGGAGCTGTGGCCATGACCATGTCCTTTAGTCACTCTTGGCATTGATTTTACTCCAACACTGCTGCACACAGCCCACAGAAGGGAGCTGTGAACTAGCTTTCCTGAGGACATGAACTGAGTTAGGTCAGTCCTGCTGACATTCCAGAACTCCAGTTTATGGGGTGAAGTCCCCACAGCCTTACCTACCCAGAAGTTCTGCTGGTTCCTCCTTAGGAGCTGCAGACATTGCAGTCCTAATCTCGCCTCGTTGGGACCTGGGACTTGACTTTCTAGCTCATCTTGAAGTCATTGGGTGTTGTGTCCCAAATCTCTGCCCCCAACGGCCACCTCCTTCATCCATCCAAACATCCCACAAGGAATTCATGCTGTCCTGCAGTCTTAGTTTGCTCCCAGCAGAGGAGCCTTGTCCCCTCTTTGCCTTACTGTTCCAATGGCTCAGCACTCAGGACAAGGCAGAACTGGGCAACTCCTGTCTCGTAATTCTGCATTCACTGTCTTCCAGGCACTGTTGTTTGTCTTCTCAATTCTTCGTAAAGTTGCTTGGGACTATGGACGTCTGGCCCTGGTGACTGATGCTGACAGGTAAGCTTGGGAGAGGGACAGAAGTGTGAATGAAACATAAGTGGTACCATTCCTTGCTCAGGAGCAGGAATGCCAAACTCTCTATTGTGAGCACAGACCCTCATGCCAGTTGTGTCCCTAGAGCTCCCAGAACACACAAAAAAATCTCACCAGCTTTTGTTACCTCACCCTCACAGTGAGAGGCTCTCCCCAGCTGCAGGTCATACAGTGACCAAGGTGTGCAGGAGGCTTTGCAGGGCTCCTGCCCTACAGAGGCTGAAATGGCCTGAGGGGGAAGAGAGGATGGAAGAGAGAGGGAAAGAGGTCCCAGCAAAGGCAGGGGCTACCATAATAACGGCTTTGTTAAGCCTCTGAAAGTGTCTTTGTGGTCTTGCTGGATCTAGTTCTTGTTAAGAGAACCTGAAAGCAAGATGCTATGTTTCCAGGTGCTGTGATACTTGTGCACAAAGCTCAGGCAGGAAAGGCAGCAGACAGGGATGGCTGTGGTGCCTGGCCAGCGCTGTGGGTGAGTGGCACAGAAGAGAAGCAAACAAACTGCCAGCCCACCCCATCCTTGCTGGTGGTAAAAGGTTTGTGCTGAGCACAAGAGTGAACGGCAGCAGGACAGTACTGCATACACTGCTCTGTAGCTGGAGGAACAGAGCAAGGGGCAGTGGAAGGGGGTGCATCCAGCAATCTTTGTATCTTTGAGTGTGTGTGTAGTTACGCTGTGTGTTGGTCAGGAAGCCAGTCTGCCTGGTGGTGAAGCAAGCAGGAGGCGAAGGATACTGTGTGTCTGCTTCTGCTCTAACAGAAATTTAGTTCAGATCTCAAGTGTTGAAGAGTTAGTCTGCTATATGTCCTCCCTGCATGCTACTGTGAGCTACTCTATCTTTTGGCAAAAGTCAGAGACCTTTGTGGGTGATAACCCCATGCATCAGTACAGGCTGTGGACTGACCATCTGGAGGGCAGCTCTGCAGAAAAGGACCTGGGCATCATGGTGGATGACAAGTTGACCATGAGGCAGCAGTGTGCCCTCGTGGCCAAGAAGGCCAATGG
>JAWLRI010001063.1:887175-910751 GCA_034781795.1 Crypturellus tataupa | reverse complement strand
TGGGCCTGTTCAGCCTGGAGAAGAGAAGGCTGAGAGGGGACCTGATCAGTGTGTACAAGTACCTCAAGGGAGGCAGTAAGGAGGATGGGGCTGGCCTCTTTTCAGTGGTGGCCACCGACAGAACTAGAGGAAACGGCCACAAAATGAAATACCAAAGTTCCACAGGAACTTAAGGAAAAATTTCTTAACAGTGAGGGTGACAGAGCACTGGAACAGGTTGCCAAGAGCAATTGTGGAACCTCCCTCTGGAGATCTTCAAAATCCGCTTGGATGCAGTCCTGTACCACATGCTCTAGGTGACCCTGCGTGTGCAGGGGGATTGGACTAGATGATCTCTAAAGATCCCTTCCAATCTTAACCGTTCTATGATTTTATGATAATTCCACAGTGGTGTGAAATGTGTGGGAAGGCAAGTACATGCCTTGCTATTCTTATTGTTGGCAACAGGAAGACTAAAAGATACTTTCTTCTGGCACTGAACAAGGGACTCTTATTGATGAAGCTAGAGGATTTGTGCAAGTAGTCTGCCCTGCTCTGTTGCTGTAAGCTCCACAGATAGTTTACTGTGTGTCATGTACTAGAGGCAAAGTGTTGCTTAAGACAGGCTGTGGTTTGTGCACCTTCTTCTTGGTCATCTCCACAGGCCCAAGGGCTTGGAGGGGGCTGAGCTCTGGCCTCTTCCAGTTCCCTTGGTGATACCAATTCAAACAAGCTGCCTTTGGGCACTCCCTGCACAGCAGTGGAAAGAATAACAGAGTTGTTTTCTTCCAGCACTGAGCAAGGAGCTTTCTTGGATTAGATATGTAGTGTTGCTGTGGTAGCTCTGCCTCTCCTTTGCTGGTTTGGCTGAGGAGATCAGCCAAGCAAGGGCCTTAGGGAAAGAGAGGAGCAAGAGAAGGGAACAGGCAAATGAAGCTTCACTGGGGAGAGAGTAGCTTTCCTCAGGATTAAGCTATACTGACTTAGGCATCAGTGAGGAAGATCTGGGTGGAGACTGATTGAGCAAGAGATTTTTTTAGAGTCAGAGCTATATCCCTGAACTTGCATCGTGACTTGTTGCCAACAGGGAAGGCTGGCACAGCTCTGGGCTGCATGATAAGCAGTATCTAAGACCAAAGATGGATTTGATCTCCCCACTAGTGTCTGTATATCACAGTGCTCTGGATCCTGGTGTGTGCTGCTCTGGCCTTCCCAGTGGAGAGACAGCTGGCCCCTTCTTGAAGCTGTTGCTTGAGTGCTCGGGTCTCTGCCAGGGAGACGTGGACCCTAGGAGGGTGCCTGGTGTTTGGCTGGGGGCAGTTGCAAAGTGCAAGGAGCGGGGTGACAAGGTTCTGGTAAGGACTGCAGCACTAATGATGCAAGCAGGGACACCAGGTCTAGGATCACAGATGGGAGCTCCTGCTGCTGAGGCTCACAGAGTCTGGGTGTTCCTGCTGCTTGGGCAGGATTAGCGCTTTGGAATACACAGGTTTTGTCCCATGACACGTGTTGACTACCCTGGGACAGGGAGGAGAGGGGTGGAATGGAAGTTAGAGAGCTGCTGAGAGCTGGAGGGCAGCCCTTATAGGGTGTCCAGCCCGGCCTGGTCCCTCGGGAGCAAACTGGTGTGGCTGGGGCGTCAACCTAGGCTGCCTTCCAAACCAAACTGGCTTCCTTTGGGCTTACGGCAAAGAATACTGTATGCCAGCGTAATCCTGAGGCCAGTGGAAGACTTTGCAGTATCATTGGCTCAGGATAACGCAGAGATCTGAAAGGAAGTTTCCTTTTTGGTTTCCTTCTCTGGCCTAACCATCAGCAGGTTTCTCTTCCTCAGGCTGGTGTGGAGCCCTGCTGGGTACAAGTGCCCTGGGATGGAGGAGACCACAGCCCCTGCTCACCTGTTCCCATGTTTGTAACCTCTCCTTTTCTGTTTCTGTGCCCCCAGGCGCCGGCGCTGGCAGACGGAGCGAGAGGAGCGGGAATAGTATGTTGTTTTTTCAGGGTCTTGCTTCTTCTCTTCCTTTCTCTTTCTTTCTGTCTTTCTTTTGCAGTTTTCTCTCTTGCTTTTGAACTAATCTTAACTGACTGGGAGTTCAGGGCTTGGATTCATGTTCTTCCCTTTCCTTCTCCTTTGTGTCAGCCACTTACCACAGCTGAATGTGCCCTGTTTTTCCCCTGGTAGCCCTTAGATGCTCCCTGCCGGTAGCAATGGTGAGGAGCTCCTAGTGCCAGCTGAGGTGAAGGGTTTCACACCCCTGCCAGTACCTGGCTCTCCCCCTTTGCAGCTGAGCAGCCTGCTCAGGTCACCCGGGTGCAAGAGCAGCCGCCCTTTGCCTGTTCTTTCCCTTGTGCCAGTGACCCACAAGGGTTTCTCCCAAACCAGCTGCAGGGCAGATGTGTATGCTGAGAGGATCTGGCAGAGGTGCAAGTTCTTCTTTCACCTCTAAGGGGCTGCCAGAAACAGAGCAAGTGTTGGCCCTTGTCACTTATCACCTACCCCAGGCTGGCAGTATACCCAGCAAGGCGGCATCTTCATCCCTTCTCTTTTTCTGCATCCCAGATACTTCCACATAAACAAACTTCCTGCCTCAGCACAGCTGAGAGCATCATCCAACACCTTGGTCTGGCATCGCTTCCAGGGCATCCGTGAAGACTACAGTTGCCTGCCAGCTCAGCACTATCCTGTGCCCTCCATCCTACTCTTTCCTCTCTCTTGCCTCTTTATGTCTAAGCAATGACCTTTCCTCATGCCCTGCCACCTGGCTGGGTGGTGCACACTGCAGAGATGGTCTGCTAGTGGTGCAGAACCTGAAATGATCACTCAGGGCATGTGGAAGGGAGCGGCTGAAGCCCGCACGCTTCAGTCTTGCTTCTCATTTCTGCCAAACTCTATCACTTGTAAAGGAGCAGTCCTGCTGTTACAGCCTCTAGAGGATACAGGAACGCTCCTTTCTTTTTGCGGCAGCTCCTTGCTCCCATAGCAGAGTCATTGGGATTGTGAAAACAAAAGTGGTGGTAGCGATGGCTTTGTACATGGGGACCCCTTGCTCATGCTTGAATGTTTCACTAGTGATTGGACCTGCTCCAGGCGTGCTCTGGTAGGTCTTCAGTGCTAACATGTAGTTGGGGGAGTAAGGCAGGTTACAGAGCCATCATGCCCCTGCCCTGAGGTCCAGAACTTGGTCTCTCTGGAGGAACACTTCCATCATCCCACGATGGTGCTGTTCTCTCTCCAGGGCACCATTCCTTCCTCCTGTTCCTCTTCCTCATCTGGGCTGGCTGAAGCTCCCTGCTAACCTCCCAGACCTAGTGACTGAGCGAGGCTGGTTTTGGCAACTCTCACTTCCAGTGTGAAGCTTGGAGAGGAAATTTGGCCTGATCTGTGCTTCTCTGAGGCTGACGGTATCTTCCCATGTCAACTGTTAGGCAACTTACCCCCACATTGGTTACTAAGGGCAGTGACCGCAGAGCTCTGTGGGGTTTGCCATCCACATGGCCACCTCTGGCACCACACTGCAGCAAACCTCCTCTGCAGCCTGCACATGCAATCTGTTGCCTAACAACTTGCCCTTCCCCATAACCTGCGGGTCTCCTTGACCTGAGATTGGCAATGCCTTGGATCTAGTTTCTCTCTTGTGATAGTGCTGGTGCCAAAACTGGACCATGGGCATGGAAGAGGTCTTCTGGGTACCACCCAAGTTCTCCCAGGGATAGGACCTGGGTCAGTGATGCCTCCTCTCGCCCACTTTGTTTATGCTTTGCTTTAAAAAGCTTCCATCCTCAATGCGGTTTCCTCCAAGGAGCTTTTCCTTAAGTATGCTATCCTTGGGATGAGTGGGCACCCTCTATCTTCCTAGCATTGCAAGTCCTTCCTAGTGTGATCTAATAATGTGGTACCCTTAGTTGTTTCTTTCAGTACTGTTCTACCCTTAGGTGCCTCTGGTGCCTGAGGTGCCAAAGCCACCCCGTGGTATTGCATGGGATCTCCACTAGGCTGCTGATAGCAGAAATTCACCTTTGTCCACTGTACCCAGCTGCAAAGCATCTAGGATTTGAGAGGGCTGAAGGCACAGAAGCCCCTACGAAGCGCTCTCCATCTCCCTAGTGGAGTAGTATGTGCTAACTCACATGACTAGCAGTCGCAAGGCTGCGTGCTGCTGTCTAATCTGCTCTCCTGTAGTCCCATGACCTTCAGCTAATCTCCTTTCCCCTCTCTGTCTCACTTCCAACTAAGGGCTCAGCAGGTGCTGCTCTACTCTCCAGGGGAGGCAGCATGTCCCATTCCCTTCCCTCTGGCAGGGTCATGAGAGTTTTTGCTTGTTTTCCTTTGCATAGTGTCATGCACCTCATCACTGGTGTTTGTCTCACAGCTGTTTCTTCTTTAGGTTCTTGTTCCACTAATCCTTCCTGAGTCTGTACTGGTTACAGAGAGACCGTGTTTTCGTCTGTTTTCCTTTGCTTTTATCCTTCAGATCAACCATATCTCTTGCACCTCCAAGATCTCAGCCTCGTGTTGCCATTTATGAGTACTGCTTCACTTAGGTCTCTGGACTATTTCCATACCTCCTTTTCCAGCTCGCTTCTGCCTCCATTCCTAATGAGGGCTGTTGTCTGCCTGGGGTGTTTCCACTGTGGGTTCCTCTAGGTCCCTGCCTGCATGTGGAGTAGGGCAGTCTGGGGTATTCACCTCCCATGCTTCCTAACTTTCAGCCTGCAGCCATTCACTTGTTGTTGCCCTCCTGCTCTAGGGGATTCCAGCCAACAGACCCAGGTCATGCCATGGAGGAACTGAGCTGAGCTTGGTTTCAGGGAGTAAAGACAGTAGTGGCTCAGCTGGATTTCTCATTTTCCTGGGTTTTCTCTGCACTGACGCGCTAAGGGGCGGAAGAATGGGTATAGCAGGAACATGATCTGCCAGGCTCCCACTCCTCCTCTTTCCTAGGGCAAGTGCGGTCTGCCGAGACCGGCTGTCCCAGCTGCCATCCTGGCAGGCGTCTCCGAAGCGCCGGGGCTGCCGCCTCGTGGCCACACAGCGGCCCGGCACGTCCGAGGGGGACCTCCTTCCTTCCCCTGCATCCTTTCCCTCGCCCTCTTGCTGCAGGGTAAAGCGTGCTTCAAGGCAAGAGATTTCTGCTTCATATCCTTTGATTGCAATAGGTGGATGTAAATTAACACAGAACAGCTATCGCTCTGTATGCCAGTGCTTAAAAATACCTGGTCAGTAGTTCCTTCTCCAGCGAGGGACAGAGAGCAGGGATCCCCCTGAGCCAGCAGGCTTTTGCCTCCACTGGCCCCAAAAGGGTCTAGGACTGGCACCCCTAGAAGGCAGTGGGCTGGGAGGCAGCCTCCCATGTGGGAGTCTTGGCTGGCACATGTGGCCATAGTGCTGCAGCTCCCCTGTGGCTTTGTGGGCTGTATTTTCTGCCTCTTGGCTTCAGCAATACTTGCTAGCAAAGAGCTTTGCAGGCCTGCAGCTCCGGGCTCATCTCTGCTGTTGCATTACAAGGGAAAAACAGGAGCCCCTGTCTGAACACTTATCCCCTGTTGTGGTGCCCTCCCCTTTATGTCTCCTTTCCTTTCTAAACTCTGCACTAAACAGACCTAATCTCTCCTCTGAGGCAGCCACTGCCAAGCCCCCCTCATAGGAGGCTACGCATAAAGTGGGTACTTCTGAAAAAGAGGCACTAGGGTTCCTGAGGGAGCACCATCCGTACCCAAGCCCACGAAGGCTGGCAGAGCCAAGGCTCATGGCTGCGAGCTGACTCTGGATGCCAGCCGGTTCAGTGCTCTCTGAGGAGGGGCTCTGCTTACTGCTTTATCTTGTTCTTTGAGACTGTTCTCTCTCCATCTAACCTGGGTCAAACTCACCTGAATTAACCTCTGATCTTCTGGGTGCACTTGGTTCCTGGCCAAGCTGCCTCCTCTCATCTTTTAGTTTTCTTTCACCTCTGCTTGTCATTTTAGCGTGGCCTCTGCTCTGCATTCTGACAACCATGACCGCTACGAGCGCCTCACCTCCGTCTCTAGCTCTGTGGATTTTGATCAGCGGGACAATGTGAGTAGCAGCAAGCAGCAGAATCAAACCTCTTGCTTTTGAGTCACTAGGAGTCCACAATCTCTTTGAACTAAGCACTCTTCAGAGATTATGCTATTTCCCCATCATAGAACTTTAGGTCCAATACCTGTGTGTGAACATGGAGTAGAGCTTAAGGAGATGTGGGAACCTAGTCAGTTGATTTAACCAGTAGTTTATGTCACTGGCACCTTACTGCAGATCCCTTCCAATCTGTAATCTCAGTTACACAAACCATAGTCACGAAGAGAAGTCTATCGACTATTCCTCTTGTCTCACTGCAAAATACCACTGCTGCTTTCTTCTTTAGGGTGGGGTTACAGTTCATAAGAAAAATGGGGTGTGGTGAATGGGGGGATGAAATTCCAAAGGGACATTTCTCCCCTGGGTGTCCACTGAGGAGAAAAAGTTTGGTTTCCTCTGCCCAGGAAGCTGAGCTACTAGTTATCAGGGTGCAATCTGGTGGCAAAGTCCAGCCTGTGTTGCTTCCCATGGGACAGTATGTTGAGAGAACTCGTCTCTCTAAGATGAACCTGTTTGTGCCTCTTCATTTATGGGGGATTGTGTCTGTCCCTGTCTTGTCCTGAGCCCAGGTCTGTGGATGTGCAAAGAGACCAGCCTGGTTCCCTTGGCCTCTAAAGGAGGGAGCAGGGTTAAGGAAGCACAAAGTTATGTAAGGTCTTCTTGTCTTCTCTTTGCACAGGGTTTCTGCTCCTGGCTGACAGCCATCTTCAGGATAAAGTAAGTGCCCCAAGGCCTGCATGGGGGACCTGCATGGGGAAGATGAAAAGCAAGTGCATGGAGTTGTGAGACCCCGTGCAGTAGAGCTGCATGAAGTCACTGCTCTCACCGCAGCTTCTCTGAAGAGCTTACAACCTGTATGGAGGGGACAAGGAAAGATGGGTCTAGTGGCTTACCTCACAGATGAGGAATCCTAGGGCCAAAATTAAGGTCACACAGTAAGTCTGTGGCAGTGAAGCACCCAGTTCAGGTCTGCTCTGCCTCAGTCACACTTCTTAACTCTCAGAAATACTGTCAGCTACTTTGCAGAGATGATCCTCTGCCTTGAAATACTTTGAGGGATATTGTTGTCCAAAGACCTATGGCAGCGAAGATGAGACTGGAGGATGCAGGGAGACCCCTCCAGACTGACAATACTTGACAGTAGTCTTCTGAGCACTTCTGACTTCAGAACGTGGTGGATCAGTGTCAGCCATCCAGTATCTCAGTAGTAGAAGTAAGGCCCACCAGTAAGATACAGGTTAGGAGTGATTTGCATGGGTTTGGCTGACCTTTCCTGGGCAAGGAGCATGAGAGATTGAGCTGCAGTAAATGTTGTGTGGTCAGTTTTCTTTCTGGACTAGTTTAAGGCCAGATGCTGAGTTTCTTGCCAGGGATTCTGCCATGGCACCGTCCCGGGACTGTGCAGTCCAGTGGTTTTAAACTGTGCAGGCTGCCATGACCTCAGGCTTTTTTTCAGCACTCAGGGGAACTTGGAGGTTTGTCTGACTGCCTCTTTCTCCCCGGCAGGGATGATGAAATCCGGGACAAGTGTGGAGGCGATGCGGTACATTACCTTTCCTTCCAGAGGCACATCATCGGGCTGCTGGTGGCTGTGGGCGTGCTCTCTGTGGGCATTGTGTTACCTGTCAACTTCTCAGGGGACTTGCTAGGTGAGAACTAAAATCCTCTGGTTGGGCTGGGGGACCTGCTTTTCAACACCATTGCCACCAGGGAGTAGTAGTATGGCAGGATGGGACTAAACAAACTCCAACTCTTATCCCACGCCTTGAGATGGAGCATGCAAAGGGTCGTGCTGGATGATTTGGGTTTTGGGGTGTTTGGCAGGTGAAATTCCTGCCACATCCAAACCCAATGGGTGCTCTGTGTCACAGCCCCCAATGTAACTAAATGTGCCTGTATCTGCTTCTTTCCTCAGAAAACAATGCCTACAGCTTTGGGAGGACAACTATTGCCAACCTGAATTCTGGGTAAGTGTGGGCAGGGATGGGGTAGATATTTGAGGTTCCTGGGGTATATTTGGCAGATGCATACTTCTTGCAATGTTTCAATTCCTTGAAAGTTGCAATTCTGTTCTTGCACTGAGGCTGCTGTTCCTGCTTGTATCTCGCTCCTATTTGCAGATTGAGCCCTTGGAAGTTGTTAGCAGGGCAAGTGGATGTCATACTGGTTATGCTGCCCATGGCCTCAGGGCCTTCCGAGTCTCAGTGGCAGCCTTGTGTTGGCCTTTAAGTATAGTCTCTCTTGTGACAGGAATAACCTGCTGTGGCTGCACACATCCTTTGCCTTCCTGTACCTGCTGCTGACGGTGTACAGCATGCGCCGACACACCTCCAAGATGCGCTACAAAGAGGATGATTTGGTGAGCAGGATCTGACCATTGTCCAAGGCACAGATTCCCATACCTTCTGGTCCAGTTGGGTGCCCTCAAAGAGCATCTTTCTCTACAGCAGCTTGGGGCTTGCTCCTTTTTCTGACTGTGCTTTGTGTTTCTTTTTTTTTTTTTTTTTCTTTTTAGTTGTGTGTGGGAGGTTTTTTGGTTGATTTTTGTTTTTGTTGGGATTTTTTGGTTGGTTAGTTGTTTTGGTTCTGTTTGGTGAGAGCAGATAGCCTTCCAGAGCTGCAATCCTGATTTCCATTGGGGAATCAGAGAAGCCTGTGCTGGGTGAAGACTTGTGTGCACCTTATACCTTGCTCAGGAGTTGTTCTAACTACTGAATGGGCTTTGGGCTCTCCTCAGTTGTCTCTGCCTTCCTCATTGTTTAAGGGTGCATCCCCCCGCACTCTTGCTGATTAGGCCGCTGCGGCAGTGCAGTGAGTCAGTCTGTCAGTCTGCTGCATGTTAGGATACAGAACACCCATAGCTAGCTGCCCTTCTGGTTGCCACCTGAGGCCTTGGTCTTGCTATTTCTTTGCTGTCTGGTCTTCTACAGCACTCATATCTGCCTGCCTCCTCTTTCTTGTTTTTTTTTTCCCCCCCCCCTCTTTTCAGGTGAAGCGAACTCTTTTCATCAATGGGATCTCAAAGTATGCTGAGCCAGAGAAGATCAAGAAGCATTTTGAGTGAGTCTCCCTGTACATCTGATTAAAGTTTATCCTGAAACAAGGATATTTTTCCTTGGGTAGTGCTGTTATCTAAGATAGCAATAATGCATTCAGAGCAAAAATCTAGGCAAAATCAGTGTTCTGAAAATCTTTGTTCTGAAAATCTTATTTTGGGGGGGGGGGGCGGGTTGCAGAAGGAAAGGAGCTGGTGTGTTTGTTTTGGTGGAACTGTACTTCAGAATTAATCCTATAGCTTGGAAGCTATGTCTTTGCAGAGCCATTGTGGGTCAGTGCGGGAATTATTGGTGACAGAACATCTCAAGATGTACTTTGCAGAGCCATTGTGGGTCAGTGCGGGAATTATTGGTGACAGAACATCTCAAGATGTATTCAAGTTCGGGGATGAGAAACAGGGGGCAGGAGATGCTCAGGAAGTGTCTGTGGAATGTTGTGCTGTTGCCTCTGCCTTAACTGTACATTTGGTAAAAAAAAGTGTACAGCTTCTCTTTTGCTTTTAACCCTCACAAAATCATCTTCCATCAGGAACTCAATGAACACATTGTCAAGTGCTTGTTTAGAAGCACCCTAGTGAAAGAGATTATGTGAACCCTTTGGGAACCCTTCTGCTTCTTTCTGACCCCAAGCTCTGTGGCAGTTGAAAGCAAAGAAGGGACGTGCTGTTGGAGATGTGCCTTTCTCCCACAACTGTAGTTCTGTTTTTTAAAAAAAATCTCCCTCCCCTCTGCTCATGCATTCTGTCATTTCTTAACCCCATCTCCAATATCCTTGGAAATATGGATAGCCTCAGTTCCTGTCAGGGCAAAACTCCGAGGAGTCCCCCATGTTCAGAACTTAGTGGGTTTTTTTCCCCAACTCTGCTTCCCTTGTAAAGGGCAGAGATTGCAGCAGCAGTCCTGGACACGTGACATTTGTTTGAGAGATGGCTTTTGGTGTCACCTGTGATGAGCTGGTGTTTCCCCTTCACAGGGAGGCCTATGCCAACTGCACTGTTCTGGAGGCTCGTCCCTGCTATGATGTGGCCAGGCTGATGTTCCTTGATGCAGAGAGGTAACTCCTGGGGGGAGTGAGGGGCAGCTGCAGACATGAGGTTGGTGTTGGTACAACCAAGGTGAGGAGTAAGCCCAGCAAAGGCTGGTCTTTGAACCCATTGCCACAGAGGCTTTCCTGAGCTACCCTCTTTCTTCCTTCCTTTTCCCCCTCTTCTATTGCAGGAAGAAGGCTGAGCGTGGGAGAATCTACTTCACCAACCTGCAGAGCAAGGAGAACACCCCCTCCATGATCAACCCCAAGCCCTGTGGCCACCTGTGCTGCTGTGTCATCAGGGGCTGTGAGGAGGTATGGCATGGTCACGAGGTACTAGGCAGAGGGGCTTGCACCTCGTAGTGGATGCAGGAAACTGTGCTGCCCATGTTGACTTATAGTGCTCTTGGTTCCTGCCAGCCACTGCCTGCAGAGGTATTCCTGGGATAGGGGCATGTTGCAGGCTACCTGCCCCTCCATGGCAGATTGGGTTCTGTTTAAGGAAAATTCGGGGGTTTTTTTTGTTTGTTTGTTTGTTTGTTTGTTTGTTTGTTTTATGCAGATTTTACCCAGTTGCAGACAGTTTTCCTAGCTCTACCTCGCTATCCTATTTTCCTCCTTCCTAGTACTCAGATGCAGAGCTAACAAAGCTGCTTCCCCACAAGCTGGTCTGGGTTGGTTGGCTGCCCATCTTCTCCCTGCAGTGCCCTTGTCACAACACAGGGGTTGGGGTGTATGACAAGCCCCAAGTCCCTGCTGTATCTGTTCCCCTGCTCAGGTGGAGGCCATTGAGTACTACACTAAGCTGGAGGAGAAACTCAAAGATGACTACAAGCGGGAGAAGGAGAAGGTGAATGAGAAGCCTTTGGGAATGGCCTTTGTCACCTTCCACAACGAGACTATTACAGCCATGTGAGTGCAGAGGGCCTGTCCTTTCGAGGGACCTCTCCCAGCTCTCTGGTCAAATCAGAGTAATGCCAGCACAAGCCATCCATCCTTGGCTTGTCCCTGGCAACCTTTTTGGCAGCATCTCTCACTCTTTTCTTCTCCAGAATCCTCAAAGACTTCAACGCTTGCAAATGCCAGGGCTGTGCATGTCGTGGTGAGCCCCGAGCCTCCTCCTGCAGCGAGTCCCTCCATGTCTCCAACTGGACAGTCAGCTATGCCCCTGACCCACAGAACATCTACTGGTGAGCCCTTTTGTGGGAGTCTGCAGGAACCAGGGACGGAGAAGGAGAGAATTCCCCCTATATTCCTGCCCTTCACCTTCTGTAATAACTAAATGGTTTGCTGAAGCCCATTCTGGCTGAGCTACAGAGTCTGGTCTGACTTGCAATGGAAGGAAACCTGGGGTTGGCACCCTAAGCTCATTTATACAGTTTGGACTAGTATTGTAGGCATGAAACTTTCAAACTGTCCTTCTCCTCATGTGCCTGTTCTGATGCCCGGTCTCTCCCTCAGGGAACACCTTTCAATCCGGGGCTTCATCTGGTGGATTCGCTGCCTAGTTATCAACGTGGTCCTCTTCATCCTCCTCTTCTTCCTCACCACACCTGCTATCATCATCACTACTATGGACAAGTTCAATGTCACTAAGCCTGTGGAGTACCTTAATGTAAGACCTTAGGAGAGGGACAGGGGACAGTGGGAAGTGGTGAAATCATCCCAAGGCACAACTGCCAAAGGCAAGGGGGTAGTGCAAGAGACTGTCAGCACGGTCCAACTGCTGTCAGCAAGGGAGGGAAGCCCCAGGAAAGGGGCTTCTATGCCCTGCTGTGTGCTCCTCATCCCCCTGAGAAGGGCTGCTGAACCTGGCCAAGGTGCTGTGGCAGCTGTGGTGCTGGGCACTCAGCTGTCAGCAAAGGCCACCCACTTAGTCTCAGATCATTTCTGACTCACCCAGAACTGCTGCATCGTGTGTAACATGCACTGTGTTCTCTGCCTCGTTGCAGAACCCCATCATCACTCAGTTCTTCCCCACGCTGTTGCTGTGGTGCTTCTCTGCTCTGCTGCCCACCATTGTGTATTACTCTGCTTTCTTCGAAGCACACTGGACCAGGTAAGGAGAGCCAGCACCACGTGCTCTTAGCCATGCCAGCCTGCTATCTGGAACTAGCCACTTCTCACAAAAGCAAGCTCCTGAGTGGCTCCTCTTGCTACAATTTTTGTCTCCCACTATGAGGTGATGTTCTGTGGCACCTCTTGGACACCTCAGCATCTGTCACAAACAGCTGTCCTGCCAGTCCTTGTCTCTGTACATTGTTCTGCAGCATGATTGTTTGAGCTAAGATTGTTTTACATCTGCAAGTAGTGGAAAAAAAAAAAAAAAAACTGTGAGAACTTAGGGCCAGTCACGTTGAGAAATGCTAGCAGCAAGAGAAGACTTTAGCTAAGTAAGGTGAGTGTGCAGGTGTGGTATGCCTGTACCCATGTGTAAATCATAGCTTTTTCAAGGAAAAATTGCCTTAGCTGCTATGACTTCTGTCAACAGAGAATATATTTGAAGTTCAGAGCACTCGCAAATATATTTTCATGTTTAATGCCAGCTTTTTTAATTGGGAGGATGCCACCAGTTGTGAAGGCTGCAGGTCAAGAGATGAGAACTGACGGCAGAGAGTTTTCCAGAGAGCAAATGAGGATGATGCATGGTCCAAGTGCTGGGAGAGTCTGTGGGGAAAAGGTGGAACTGGGACTTGAGAACATCACACACACAAGAGAGAAGGGGGGAAGTACTGATCTGTATCACTAGTGGGCAGTGTGAGTTTGGGGTTTGACACTGGGTAGGGCTTGCTCATGAGAAGAAGGGTGATGGATGCCCAGAACAGACTGGAATGAATGTGGGCTGTGTGCACGGATTGGCTGAGGAGTTTGGGCAGTGTTGTTGGAAATGGGAGAGCTGAATATCTCCTGGAAGAGATCACTCCTATAGGTACCGTCTGGTTGAACAGTCTCTAATATTTGTCTATCTACATTTATGCATAAGACATACGTAGGACTTCCCAAGCTGTGGGTTGGGATGCATCTGAAGATTCCTAGGCAGTTTTGCCCTTCTACATGCTTCCCACATCTCTGGTCCAACCACACAAGATGATGTAGTTTTTTTTTTTTTCTTTTTTCTTTTTTCTTTTTTTTTCCCCTGCCTCCCCCCCCCCGCCCCCAACACACACACACGCACACACCCTGCAGATTGTTAAAGGAAGCTAGATGCTTTTCAACACATCATCCACCCATTCCCTGGCTCCACAAAATGGTTATCCTGTCCTTGTATGTTTTCCCCCCGTCCCTGGGAAGCCAAGGCTTTTTCTGACTCTTTCTCCCTTCTTCTGTCTCACATGTCTGCCTGGTTGCCTCCCTCTTCTCTATTGTAGCCCAATACACTTAAGGTGTTCTCATCTTTTTTTTTTGTTGTTGTTGTTGTTACCTGGGCCCAGCTTGAGAAACTAGACCTTTACCAGCCCAGCTGAGGTGATTGGAGCTCCCTCTTCTTATACAACAGTGCTCTCCCAAGGACCTCCTCCTTCCCGGCGTGTCCCCTCTTTGCTGTATCTCTTGTCACCCTTTCATGGTAGCTGCTTCCTCGCTCTGCAACCAGACAGGGCATGCACACTGGGAGATCTGGGCTCACTTTCCCACTTCTGCTATGCTTGGTGTGCCTGGGGGCACATCTCTGCCATGAATTCTGGTGATGGGAGCATGGCTCTGGGATAGAGCGGAGTGCCACTGAAAAGTTAAATGCTTCCTCTCTGCCCTCAGGTCTGGAGAGAACAGGACAACCATGCACAAGTGTTACACCTTCCTCATCTTCATGGTCTTGCTGCTGCCTTCACTGGGCCTGAGCAGGTAGGTGTGGAGAGAAGGCAAAGCAAGTGTAGAAAGGTGGAACATGGGGAGGGCTGGGATGCACCTCTGGCTGTTATCCTGCAGTACTTCCTTTCCCTGCTTTGTGAGTGTCACGGTCCCCTTAGATGGTGACATTTAGTTCTGGCTAGTGGACCAGGCCAAATCACACCTAGTTAGGTCCTAATGAACTTGCTGAATCATGAGTAGCAGTTGTTTGCGTCACTATATGGCCTTCACTACACATCCTGCAGCAATTTTCACAAATACCTGGGGTTAATGACAATGCCCAAAAATTTGGCATGGTCAATGGATGCATGTGAAATAGTTTTTTGAAATCTGCTGGTGAAGGAGATTTTCCACACATCTTTGCTGAATGTGCACTCAGAATTTTATGTAACACTAGTGAATTCTGCATTTGAGACAGGATTGAGTAGGTAGGGAGAGTAAAATTGTGTGTAGGGTACAGAAATGCTGATCCTTCTGTATTTGAGCTCCAGATTTTCCTGCAGGACCTATACATATACGTTGACAGCTTTTATACTTATTAAAGTAAGAAAAAAAAATGCTTCCTATCTTATTAAAACTCCCAGATAAAGTAGTACTGTAAAACAAGACACCTTCCCTGCTGCCTACCTGAACAAGAGAGAGCAAAAATGAGAACTGGTATACTGTTCCCTGCAGCATGGATCTCACAGCATGGGTTTTTGCCAGTAGGATTTCCATACACTGAAGACTTCTCTTTTACAAACACTCAAGAGAGGGAAAATTGCAGTTGGTGGCCCCTGTGAGACTTTGCACTGCCATGAGTGTGTCTGCCTATGCAGACCTGCCTGTTAGCACAGTAGTTGGTTCTGCACAGCAGCCTGGGCCTAGGGGCATATACACATGTTCCTTGTCTACAACTCTCTCTGTACTCACACTGAACTTTATCTTTTTTATTATTATTATTATCATTATTTTTAAAAATTATTTATTTCCCACACACTACTGTTTCTTCACAGCTTGGATGTGTTTTTCCGCTGGTTATTTGACAAGAAGTTCCTGGCTGAAGCTGCAGTACGATTTGAGTAAGTAGAGCAGGAGAGAAGGCTTGGGATGTCCTCGCTGACATCCAAAATTCCCCTGGACCTTGCCCCCTGCATCTGGGGCTCCTGGCTCCTTCCCTGCACTGCCTTGTGATAGAGAGAACACCTCCAGCAGGCTTTCCTTGCTATCTCTCCTCAGGTGTGTGTTTCTACCAGATAACGGGGCCTTTTTCGTGAACTATGTCATCGCCTCTGCTTTCATTGGGAATGCCATGGACCTGCTGCGCATCCCTGGCTTGCTCATGTATATGATACGCCTCTGCTTGGCCCGCTCGGCCGCAGAGCGGCGAAACGTCAAGCGAGTACGTAGCCGCGCTAGGCGGGAGGGATTATGGTTCCTACCTGGGATTGAAAGAGTCCGGCCAGATCCTGTGTATATAATGTGGGTGTGATGTGCAGATAGAGGGGTGTTATGTAGCCCCCCGCCTTGCTTGGCTTCTGGGGCAGCACTGATAGGCCTATGCTTCTCCTGCAGCACCAGGCCTACGAGTTTCAGTTTGGGGCCGCTTATGCTTGGATGATGTGTGTCTTCACTGTGGTCATGACGTATAGCATCACCTGTCCCATCATCGTCCCCTTTGGTAAGCAGTGCCCTTCTACCTCCTTTCACTGAAGGATGGGGGACAGCCTTGGAGGGTGGCAGGATGGGTGGCGGGAAGGTACTACCTGTAGGTTAGAGGCACTGGAAAAGAGTTTGATTCTCTCTGTGCTGATATTTCTCAGGGCTCATGTACATGCTGCTTAAGCACCTGGTGGACCGATACAACCTGTATTATGCCTACCTGCCTGCCAAGCTGGACAAGAAGATCCATTCAGGGGCTGTGAACCAGGTTGTGGCAGCCCCCATCCTCTGCCTCTTCTGGCTTCTCTTCTTCTCCACCATGCGCACAGGTAAGTGCCAGGGTGGGAGCTTTGCCCCTGCCAGAGTGCCTTGTTTTGGCCTCCTTCAATGTCCAGTTACAGAGTAACTTTGCTAGCCTGGCACAGCCCTGCCAAGCCATGCTCCTCACAGTCTGCTGGGCGTGGAGCATAGCCAGAGCTGCTGTAGCACTGCCATTCCTTTTCTT
The DNA here is from genome assembly GCA_034781795.1 of Crypturellus tataupa. NCBI lineage: Eukaryota > Metazoa > Chordata > Aves > Tinamiformes > Tinamidae > Crypturellus > Crypturellus tataupa. Next base: position 894,600 of record JAWLRI010001063.1, on the reverse strand, counting down.
ATTCTTTTTTCTTTTGTTTTGCCTTGCTCTAGGGTTCCTGGCACCCACTTCCATGTTCACCTTTGTGGTCCTTGTGATCACCATTGTGATCTGTCTGTGTCATGTCTGCTTCGGGCACTTCAAATACCTCAGCGCTCACAACTACAAGGTGAGGGTTTGGTGTTGGGCCGTGAAGTGCGGGGCCCCTTCCTGTGGGAGAGCAGCGCAATAGTCGGACAGCAGAAGCTTCAGGGACCCCAGACTGCCTTGGCATGTGAGCTTGGTCCCTAGCAGAGCCTTTGAACTCCAGGTTCCCTAAGGGAAAAGTTCCTAAAGCAGCCTGGAGCTGGGCTGTGCTTATGTCATGGGGCACTTTACATAGAGCTCTAGGGTAGCCCTTACTGGAGTGTGGCTCCTGCAGCAAGCTTGCGGGTAGCAAGACAGCAAATGTGCTAACCTGACATTCTCTTGATTTCTCCTTTACCACAGATTGACCACACAGAGGTGGATGCTATAGAAAGCAGGCAGAATGGGAGACCTGCCACCAACTTGCCAGCTCCCAAATCCGCAGTGAGTCATCATGCCCACCTCCATGTCCTGGCACACTCCTTATCCAGGTTTAGGAAGGGCAGGTAGCCCTGTACATCCTCCCTCTTGTCCGAGTGCCCCACTCCTGGCCTTTCTCAGGCAGCACCCAGAGCCTCCTGATGAGGTGGGAGGCAAGCGTCAGGCTCTGCACCACTCATCTGAGCTGAGTGATGAATTTTAACTCTCCCTCTGCCTGCCTCGCATCCTCTTCCTCCATTCCCTTGATGGTGTGTGATCACTTTCTGCTGTGCTGTCAGCCGGCACAGCAAGTACAGGCCAGCTGTCTCCCTTGTGCTGCATCTCCAAGTGCTTGTCCATCAGGAAAGTCTGTCACCCAGAGGAACGGCCCTCAGGCAATGCAAGGGAGTCACCGTAGATGGTGTATTGAAAGCAAAGAAAATACTTTTTCCCACATAAAGCTCTGAGGGGCTCTCCCCTGCCTATTTCCAAGATCCCACATTCAGTCTTCTGGACTTCTCCTTGGTTTGCTGACTCTGTTCCAGCTTCTTTCTATTATGAGATTTTATTATTATTATTATTATTCTTTGGCTGCAGCTGAGGTCTGTGTGGAGACTGAGGGGGGTGCTCAGGGAGCTGCCAGGCTCCTTGATGCTGCTCATCTTCTCTCCCGAGCTGAGCCTGTGCGGGAGAGATGTCCTGGCTGGGCACTGCCCCAGCGTGGTAGGCTGCAGCTGCACCCGTCTCTGCCTTCTGCCACAAGACCTGCAGTGCCAAGGCAGAGAGTTCACACCGCAGCTCCCGCACCCACCAGGCCTCTTCCCTGTGTGCAGGAGTCCTGAACAGAGGGGAAGGGGGAATTTCTGCTCTGGGTAGCTCAACACAGGCTTGGGTGTCCATGAGCCTAACACAAAGGTGTTCAAGAATTTAAATGAAGCGATTAAGTGAAGAGGAACCTCCTGCTCTCTAGGGAGAGCTGGGCTTTGATGTGCATATGTAATCTATGCTAGGGTCTCCCATGCAGTTTGAGGGAGCCATTCCTTGCCCTCTAGCTTCTTGTGCCTTTACTCAGCCTCCTAGCTTCATGGTACTTCACCCCCTTTGCTGTGCTGAATCCTGCAGAAGCTGTGAGAAGCTCCCAGAGCTCATTTGTGTTTCTACTCTCCCTGTCCCAATCCCTCATCCTTGTTTTGTCTGTGTGGCCCCAGCAGAAGTACATTGCCCAAGTGCTGCAGGACTCCTCTCCCGAGGGCGAAGCAACCGAATCCGAGGAGCAGGGGTCCCAGGATGAAGAGCTCATCAACGCGGATGGCATGAATGATACGGATTTCCAGTCGTGTGAGGACAGCCTGATAGAGAACGAGATCCACCAGTAGGGACCTCAAAGGGAACAAGGGAAAGGAGTCCCAAGTGCTGGACAGGCTGCCGCACACGGAGGCAGAGAGAGAAAAACTGAATGAAGTGCGCAGGCAGGGAGGGTGCCAGCTGCTGCCCTTGCCCACCCCCAGGGCCACTACCTTCAGCGAGGGCAGGGGCATTGAGGCTCTCCGCTTCCCTACCTCCTCCATCCCTGTCACTGCTCCATCAGGCATCCAGCCAGGCTGCTGTGAGGGGCATGCTCCTTGCTAGCCACCTTCTTGAACACATATCCAGACTGCACAACCCCGGGGGCTGGGGAGGAAGGTGACTTTGACCCTTGCTGAACTTCTTTTGTGAACCAGGAAGACCTAAGGAGAGCAGGAACACTGGGTGCTTTGTGGGGATAGGGTTAGCACTGGGGACAGGAGGAGCCTTCAGGCACCACTGGGACTCTAGGGACGGATGGACCCTTTGACTTCCGTCCTCCTGAAACAGGAACACTAATAACTTATTAGATTTACAGGAAGGCAACAAACACAAAGCTTTAACTGACGTATTGGCAGTGAAGGGCTGCAAAGGGAGGTGGCTTTGAGCTACCAGGAGCTGTTGTGTACATGCAGAGCTGCTCTCCCTTCTGTCTGTGGCCCCGTGTGCCCTTGCTCTGCTCTGGCTATCCACTGCACACTCACACACCCCCCTCACACTCGCACACACCCCCTGCCCCCACTGCCTGCCTAGGGCTTGCGGCCTAGCCCTGTCTGGGGAGCTGGCGTCACCACTGGGGGCTGGGGGAGGGCTGCAGCGCTGTGTGGAGCAGCTGGGTCCCCCATGCAATGTGAGGGGTGCTGAGGGCGTTTCTCATCTCTAGGAGACCTCTTTCCTGGGTGATGCCCCCTGCCCCTCCCCCATCTTGCAGCAGGGTGCACGCTGCATCCTTTTAAGTAGCATTTTTTTGCACATTTTTTGCTCCTCTTTCAAAGAAAACCTGACCCCCACGTGCTACCCCAGCTCCCTGTGCTGCCCTATGTCTGCACAGCCGCAGCAGGCACAGGGAGGGCCGGGTTGGGCGAGGGGGGCAGTCTCCTGGGTGCTATGAAGAGGGGAGAAGGGGCCTGGACCTCGCAGCCCCCTGGCACAGGTGGAGGCAGCAGTACCTGGTGGCCACCGGGTCACTGCCTTCCCTGCACTTACGGGTGTTGGCTCAATGCAGGAGGCAGTCGGGAGGAGGGAGCCTCTCCCAGGAAGCTGACCACTTTCACAAGGCCAAGGGTCTCGTGGAGCTGTGCAGACTTTATTTATATGCTTCCTTCCCCAGTGTGAGAGGGAGAAGCCATTCCTTCACCTTCTCTGCCCTTGCTGCCCTCCCTGGTGATGACAGTGTCCCCAAGGCAGGGAGGGGACAGAAAGGATGCCAGAGGAGTCCTGGGCCGGGGTAAGCCTAAGGCTCAAATCTGCAGGTGGAAGCAGGTGGAGGATGTAGACTGGAGCCCCTGGCACTTGCAGGGCCCTTTAGCCCTCTTTGAAGGTTCTTGGGAGGACATTTCTGGTCAGGATCATTTGCCCTCAGTTGCTTCCTCCCTTACCCTTGTGTTAAATGTAAAGGAAAAAGTAACTCTCCCTGCTATTGAGCTGTATTTATTTCCCCAGCTCCCCTGCCACCATCATGTCTGGTGCTCGTTGCTGACACTACCATCTTCCCTTTGCCTGTCTTCCGAGGGCTGCTCTGGCTTGCTGGAGCTGTACCTGGTGCCCTGTAGCTGGCTCTCCTGGGGCTTGGGGAAGGGGACTGTCATTTACCATTTTATTCACTATTTCTGGCCCTGGGGCTCAAAGCACTTTATAGACTCAAATGATTGAAGATTCAGCCCTTCCAGCTTTGCTCTGGGAAAGGGCAGTCACAACTGATTGCATCTTTTTTTTCCTCCCTTTCCCTCTCTTAGAGGAGGGGATCCCAAGGCACAGAGCAGGCAAAGGGCTTGTCCCGAGTCACATGGCTCTGGGAAGGATGTAGCTGACTTTTCCATACACCTCTCTAATAGGAATTCCAGGCCTGGAAGAACTAGGGGGCAGAGGGGAAGAGACATGGAGGCAGGAGAGGGCAGGCTCTGTCTGGCCCTGAGGCTCCAGATCAGCTGGCAAACGTGCAGGGTGCGGGAAGACATGTTAGTTTGTTGCCCATCCCCTCCTGGGACAGGCTCAAAATGAAATCTGCATGTGAGATGAGAGCTCCCCACACAGTCGCGGCCTCGAGGGACAAGGATGTTGATCCTGCTTCCATATTTCTGTGCCCATTTAGAACCCTTCTTCCCCAGGGCGAGCTGGCTGGGAGGGTTCTGGGCTCTGCATGGGAGGTTGTGGCTCCAGGGCTGCGCCTGTGGCTGTCAGGGCAGTGGCTGGGCTCTGCCCCTGGAGGCCTGCGCTCTAATTGGCACTGTCTGTGTAGAGATGTGTATAATACCCTGTATATATTTGTGTACAAAAAAAAAAAAAAAAAAAAAAAAAAAAAAAAAAGTTGTTTTTGTGGTCTTTCATTGTGGAGTGGTGACATGGACGGAGAGACTGTGGCTGCAGCAAGGATGTAGGAGCATGCGTGCATCAGAGTTGGTGTGGCAACAACACAGCAGGATGGGTCTTGGTGATTTCCCTCTTCCTCAGTCTCTGCTACCCACCTCAGTACTATCTCTGCCCACAGGACAAATCTCAACAGCAAGGCACATGGCAGCTCACGGCCTCTCCAGTCAAGAGCCTGTTTGGGTAGATGGATGGGAAAGCAGAGCTGGGAGTGCTCTGCTGCATGGTGCTTCCTACAACTTAGCACTGTCTCCTAAGCCCACCAGAGCTCCCAGGTACCCAGCAGCTAGACACACTCCAATTGAGGGTCACTACATGTGTTGGCAATGGCTGTTGTCTGCTCAGTCCATAGCAGTGGTGGGAAAGTGAGGTGTGGGGTAGGCGTCTGTGAGAACCCGTGAGCCCAGCCAGACCACCTGCACCCTGCCTTGCTCAGGCAGAGCCATGTTTCATGGCCTTCTGCATCACAGCCCTGTTTTGAGTAGAGGCAAGTGGCATTCTGGCTTCCTCGGGACTCAGGGTTGTGTGGGGGAGCGGCATAAGCCGGGGCAGGGTGAACATAGGGCAAAAGGTGCTGCCTGCAATGCAAAGATGAGAGGTGATACCTGAGTGCAGACACACAGAACAGCAAGATCAAACAGGACTTTACCTGCTGCCAAGTTCCTGGAGACATCACTACAAAGGAAAGCTTGAAGAGAAGATAACAAGGAAACTGTGCAAGCATTTGTTGGAAATTACACAAGCAGCAGCCTATATGAAAGGGCTTCATGGGAGCTGTCTCAAATCCATGAGAGCCAGCTATCTAAGGAGCTTGGAATGCAAGGGGCAGGAGTGCAACAGCCTTTTGTGTGGTACTGAGGTGTAGTGCCCCCCTTCAGCACACCAAAGATGGTAGCACGTGATCTCCTTTCACATCTACTAGCTGGGGTGGGTGAGCAAGCACCATGGGTGGGTAGTTGCAGCTGGTTCTCCTGGGAGCTCTCGGTAGTGCAGACTCACTGCAGCTCAGCTGCAGCACATCCTGCATTTGCGTGTCCTTCCTTCCCTGGAGGTGGGGACAGGGCAGCTCTGACAGGTCCTGAGCAGAGCTGGAGCTTTCACTTGTGTACACAGTGGCACGGCTATGCTTCTTCTTGCTTTGAGTATCCTGACTGCCCTTCCCTTAGGCGGCTCTTCAGCTCCTGACCCAGTGTGCAGCTTGGGGCAACCATACTTAGCAAGCAAGGAGCCTGACTCTCTTCTCTGGCATCTGCTCTTTGTGCTCTTGACAAAGAGCATCTGCTCTTTATGCTTTTGCTGTGTGGGAGACAGGACCACAGGTGGGCATGCTGTTGTTTCAGCCTCTCTCCCAAGGCTCAAACTGGCCAAGGATTGTGTTCCCTTTCCTCCCGCCCTGTTGCATAAACCACCAGCATAAACATTACTGCAGGAGAAGAGTGATGCAGAGCCATGGCTCAGCCCTGCCCCACCTGTGGAGTCATGTCCCTCCTGGCCATGTTGTGCCAATGGAGACATCAGGAGACAAGATACTCCTTCACTGACCCTGGGTCAGGACTGATGCTCTGGTCCATATGTCCTTGATTGTGCAGAACAACTCAATCATACCCTACGTGGCTTGACTGGGCAGTGTGACACAGTGATACATGGGACCCGCAAAAGCTGTCCTTGTGCCCCAGGGCCTGGGAGCACTGGAACAGACAGCAGGCATCCTCCAAGGGAGCCGGGGGAACCACATGGATGTGACCAGGTATGAGGGGAGGTGAAGGGATGCCCATGTTGGTGACCGCTGTTGGATCACTACATGTAGCCTCAGCACCCAGGAAAGGTACAGAGCTCTTCCTGGGCCTGGGGAGGTGCATGGCGGGTACAGGCTGGGGTGGGCTGCACTGAATTATGCTGGGCTGAGCTGTGCTGGTCCATGCTGTGCCGTGCCATGCAGTGCCATGCCGAGCCCCGCTGCCGGCCATGCATACCGGCAGCAGCACCGCCCCGCATAGGTGCACCATGAGTCACCTTAAGCAGACACACATGAGTGGCTGGGGCGGAGAGGTCTTGGGGCAGTGGGACTCACTCAGGGTGGCTCCTGGGCACCCTGAAGCTTAGGGCACCTGTCTGGGAGGCCGACAAGGGCCAGTTGTGACCACCAGCGCTTGCACCATGCCAGCTGGGAGAACCAAGCTGCCGGGCGCATCGCAGGCACTGGGACCGTGGAAGCGCCCTGCCCTCTCTTATCTCAAGAGCTGGCAGCTTGCTGCCTCATCATCCACAACCCCCTGCCCGGGAGGTGCTGCTCCCCCTTTTCCTTCCATGCCTTCTCTGGGAGCCCAGAGCCCCCTACACTCAACAAGGGAGCCAGCACAGGGCTGCCCGCTGCGAGGCTGAGCCAGCACTGCCGGGAGTGCTCCAGTCCACCCTGCCTGGGATGCCTGTGCACCCCTGAGGCAGGGGTAGGGGACAACTTCGGGCCAAGGGATCTCAGGGAGTCCCTCCTGACCAGGACCTGCACCGACAGGGCCGGCTGCCAGGCCAGCTCCAGGGGCTGAGCCACAGGCAGCAGGCCCAGAGAAATTGTGCACTGGCCCCTTGTCTCCCGAGGAAGGAAGCTGGACAGGCAGGAGCTGCCCCTCTGCCTCTGCACCCTTATTTATAGGACTATCCATGTCTCACTTGCTCCACAACCCAGGTAAGGTACCATGTGCAGGGTGCCCAGCTGCATTCAGCACATGCAAGGAGATTGGGAAAGGACATAACCCTACCCATAAACATGAGGCCCTAGCAGCTGGCCAGAGATGCATACATAAGGTAGCACACATGAGACCTTTTAGATGGGCGTAATTCATAACATCTTTAGCTATGTCACCACTAGCAATTGAAGGTGCTTAGTATTGCTCTGTAGCATGGAGGCACACCAGCATAAGCCAACCTGTGTCCACTACTACCCTCTACTGCAACACAGCTTTTTGCAGACCA
>JAWLRI010001063.1:863953-887075 GCA_034781795.1 Crypturellus tataupa | reverse complement strand
GTGCGGCGGAGGCCGCCAGGGCCCCCGGCGCTGCGCGGGCTGGGGCCGGGGCCGGGGCCGGGGCCGGGGTAGCGCAAGGCTGTTGCACACCCTGGTCTGCGCTGCCTTTGAACCCTGCAGCAGCGGGGCCTAGCCCCCGTGGCCCCCATGGGGACAGCGTTGCTCGCTTTAGCTGCATGGACCTTTTGTCTTTTGTGTTTCTGCTTGATAATGCAGTTGTGGCTGCAGCGGCTGGGACACTTCCCTGTTGCGGCAGAAAGCAAATTGGATATCGCTGCAGCCTGGAGGGTTGGCAGGGAGTCAAGGCTGGTCTAGGTGCTTGGCCAATGTCTGCTCTAGTGGGCGCCTGCTGTCATAGCCAAGTCATGTCAAGGGAGTGTGTGAAAGCAGAGTGGAGCCCCTGCAAAATGGGGATCCTCCTAAATGGGAATCTTCTTTACCTGATGTGAGGGAAGGGCCTGAGAGCTGCCAATACGGCATAAGGAAGAGGTTTCTATAGATGTCTTTGATTCCTTCCTGCAAGCTGAATGCACTGCAGAGCGTGCTGGAGCACCACTGGGTCAGCAGCCCAGCAGGATGGAGCAGGCTGCCCCAGCAGCACCAGGCTCTGCCTGCACAGCCATGCGGCTGGTGCTGAGGCGGCGCTGCTGGCACTGAGGAAGGGAGTGATGTCAGGTCACAGACAGGACATCCCCAGAGCAGTCACTGCACTGAGGAGGTCTGGTGTTGGGAGGTGAGCGAGTCATCAGCGTTCTGTGTTCCCTTCAGCAGCCTTGGGCCAGTTCTGGCACAATCCCCACTTTGGTCCATACTCTTTGACCTAGGCTCTGACTGCAGCTGCTGACCTTGCTGACCTAGAGGTCGGCAGAGATTTTTGGATGGACCTCACCATCAGTGCTGTACAGGAGACCCTGTTTTTTTCTGTTGCCTTACAGTGTATCAGAAATCCTGACCATGTAAGAACTCAACATGTCTTTTTGATCCAATCTAGGGATAAAAGATACCTGGTGCTAGGTAGCGTCATATCGTGGTGGGATGCTGCCTGACTTGGAAAGGTGGTATGGATTATCCTGGGGGGCTAATGGACTTGTTTTTTCTCAATTGCTGTATAACTTTTCCTGTCATTTAGACACCTGCTGTGTCTATCAGCATCAACATGGAGAAGGCCTCTCTAGTGACTTATTCTCACATCACTTGTTTAAGGTCTAGTCTGGTCCTTGTCCCAGCCTGGGATCTGAAATGGTCTTTCTGCGCTTGTGTGACCTAAGTCTGTCACTGTTCTTTATTTTTCTGTCTGTGGAGAGCAGAACCTTCCAGAGTATTTTGAGTAACAGGGCTAAGAATAACTTGTGTGGCGCCCCTGTCCCAGCTGCGCACAGCTCAGCATGTCCAGGGCCTCGTCTGGCGCCTGGGGCAGGGCACAGATGCCAAGGGGGGACCGCTGATCTTTCCATGGGAGCAGAGGCAGATGAGGAAAATACAGGTGAACGGAGAGGCGTGAGGAGAAGGTGGGAGAGGCTGCAGGCAGGTTGCGGCAAGGGCGAGTTGCCATATCCTCTGGCAGGTTGTGGTATGCAAGTTAGCTTTGCAGATGCAACCTCTGACCGCCTGGAGGGGAGGAAAGGAAAGGGGAGGTGGCGCTAGCAATGTTGGAACTAAGATGTGGGTGTTGGTTACTTTTGCATTCTCAGTACCTCAGGTATTGAAGAGATGGAGCTGCTGAGGGATGCCCCTACAGTGCTAAGCTCAGAGACCTGTGCCTTCTAGCATAGCCATGAGCCCTGGCAGGGGCTCTGGCCTGATGGGGGTTGATGCCAAGCCAAAGCCCTGCCAGAGGGGAGACCGGATACAAGACATTCTCCATGCCCTGGGGATGTTGCTTGGGCTGGGATTAGCACGCTCTGCCAAGCACATCTGCAGCTCTACCTGGGCCTGCCAGAGCATGGCGAGGCGGGCGGGCAGCTGCGGACGTTGTGAGGCAAGAGCTGAAGGCTGTGGGAATGGCCGTTTGAGGTATGTCCTCCTGCAGCCCCACTGGGCTCTGTGTAGACATCTGAAGGGGAGGAAGCATCTCAGCAGGTCTCTGAGAGAGACGGTCCTCACTGCTGAGAGGGTGAGAGGCTGTAAAGGGCTTGGGTGCAAAATGGAGCTGAAGCGGGAGTGAAAGGGAGGAGATGGTGTGTTTGGAGTGGAGGCTCCTGGGACAGGCATGGGATGGGATGGGGGCTGTCACAGGGGGAAGAAGAGGGGTGGTATCACCTCGGAGAAGGTTGATGGGTATAGGGCATCCCAGAGCAGAAGTAGTAATGGGGAAGAGTGGATTCTCCCTCAGAAAAGCTTCTAAGTAGTTTCTTCGATGAGGAGCTCTGCTTTCCCACCTTATACCTCATGACAAGAGCTTGTACCCTTTCCAGTGTTGCCTGCTGACCCTAGTTATCACAATACTTCCAGATTAAGGAAGGATGCCCCTTCAGAGCTGTTTTGCACCTTGCTGTGCTGGCAAGGGATATTGGGAAGGTGAGTCCTGCTGCATGCGCGGTGGAGCCTCAAGTCCAGTGGGATCACGGTGGTGGCACCTGCTCCACCTTGGTCCTTGGTGTCAGTGCTAGCCCTGGGCGCTGTGGGTCACTCTAGGGGGCCGAGGGCAGCTGGGAGCAGAGTGGTGTGTCAGGGCCTGCCACACTGGAGCCGGGTGGGGCCAGGGGCAGACCTGCAGCGGAGCAACCTCACACTGTTTGGAGGGCCTCGGTGTGCACCAGTGCTGCTGCTGCTGCTGCTGCTTACACCCACCAGGAGGAAGGGATGTGGCAAGACCTTTGCTGGGATGAGAGTCTGGAGCAGAAGTGGGGTTTGGCCTACCCTGGTTTCTCGGATCAGGGGTGCTCCTCACACCACAGGAACCCTGCTGCCCAGAGGACCCCTTCACAAGACATCCCCTGTCTCCGGTCCTGCCTGGAGCAGTAGGGGTGCTTGAGGAGACAGAGAGCGCAGGACAGGGCCTCCCACAAGCCCGCTCACAGTGAGCCCTGCTTGAGTCACCCTGCGTGCGCCGGGGAAGGGCCGTCCCGCCTCTTCCTTCCCTCTGCGAGCCCCGCACAGAGAGACCTTCTCGATTCCCACCCCCCGGCTCCTCCCTTTGCTTTCTGTTGACTCAGTGCTCAGGCAGCTGCAGCCGTCTCGGCGTGCGAGCAAAGTGCTCCCTAGCAAAGTGCTCCCTATGCTGTGCTTGGAAGCACAGCGGCAGCCGCTGACACCTTCCCAGATGGCAGTAGTGTGATGGATCAGCAACCGGGACAAGGAAAGTCTGCCCTGTCCAGACTACCCTGCTGCTGAGAGAGGACTTGTGCACTGCCAATGCAGCAGGGAATGCCCTGCAGAGGGCCAGATAAGAGATGGACAGCAGCCAGAAGCATGACCAGGCTGGCAGCTTGGAGGAGACACTTCTGGAGGCGGAAAGTGCCTGAAATTCCTCTGCGCTTGGCCGTCATGTTTGTGCTGGGAAGCTGGAGGGTACCCTGCAGCACTGCAGGCAGGTTGCTCCCTATCTCTCTCTCCTTCTGGGCTAGGATCAGCTCTCCTTGTTCAGCTTATGCTAAAGATAGTGGGAGCATGACAGGCTGGGCAGGAGGCCATGACCCAATTCTCTGCAGAGAAGCACTGCAGTCTGTGCTGGGGATGGGGCATGGGGAGATCCTTGCAGCACGTGTGTGTACCCAGGAGTGCTTTTCCGGGTGGTGGCTCAGCTGGGCTCTGCTCGTGCTGCCTTGGAGCAGTGCTGATGGAGGAAGGAGGTCCTGCTGCAGGGGAGATGGGGAACTGGGTCTCCCCCACTTCCTCAAAGGAGCATCTGCACACAGTGCTCTGGTGCTGTGCAAAACTCTGCCAGCTTTGCCCTTGGGGTGTCCCACCAGCCCTGGGCACCCCACCCTATCTCAGCACTTCTTAGCTTGCCATCTGCTTCAAACCTTGTTTTTTATTTCTAGGCACCTTGGTCTACCTCTACCTTTCTACCAGGGTGCCCTGCCTCAGCCTCGCAGTGTCTGTTTTGTTGCAGGGAGCAGAGCTGAAGGAAGTGCTGCCAGTGCCCTGTCATGATGCCGTTCGGGGGAATCGCAGCCCAGCTGCAGAGGAACCGCCTGAAAGCAGAAGGGGTCGGCCAACACCATAATGCCATCAAGTACCTTAACCAGGACTACGAGGCCCTCAAGCAGCAGTGTCTGGAGAGTGGTACCCTCTTTAGGGACCCACAGTTTCCAGCTTCCCCCTCTGCCCTTGGCTTCAAGGAGCTGGGGCCACACTCCAGCAAGACACGGGGAGTGGAGTGGAAACGTCCTTCAGTAAGTATCAGGCCTGCTTCTCCTCAGGTTGGGTTGGTGGCCCTCATCTGCAATATCTGCACTAACATGGTGTGCCAAGCTGCAGCTTGGCACTGGTCTACTGGTCTCCATGCTCCCAATCTCTCAAGTGCTTCATAGTGCTCTTTTTCAAGGGATTAGGGCAATGCTTATTGAGTGTCAGCTCAGAATATTATGCCTAGCAAGCATATTTTTCCTTCTGGACCGCAGAGTCTTTGAAATGGATAGATTTTGTCATTGCTTCTGCATAGCACAGCGTGGGTGTGCTGCCTTCAGCAAATGGGCCCTTTGTGGGTGTGTAATCCAAGTGGTCACTGGTACGAGCCCTGCAGGAGCATAGGCCCTGCTAGGTCTAGCACTAGCATCCATTTTTTCTCTTCTTCCTGCAGGAATTAGTGGATGACCCTCAGTTCATTGTGGGTGGTGCCACACGGACAGATATCTGCCAAGGGGCTCTGGGTAAGTGTTTGTCACCAACCCTTGGGCTAGGGAGCAGCAGCCGTGTAGCATTGATGTGGCTGGAGAAGAGGTGTTTGTGTAAGGCATATGCTAAGATTGTACCAGTCTCTCCAGGTCCATACAGCATGTTTTCATTTTGGCCTATGTGTCCTCTTTCTATGTACTTTCCTCTTACTTAGTGCTGTGGTAACTGTGGAAGGTGGGGGGACACTTTGTGACTTCTGTTGGCACCAGGTTAGGGGCCTGTGACCGTGGGTTGATGAATGTACAATCTGACTGTGCTAAGATCAGGGGAGATGCCAGGTGGATCAGTGTCTGACACACTGACAGCAGTGCCACAAGCTGCTCCACGCAGCTGTCTGCCCTCAGAGGCAGTGAGAGATGACAGTGGGCAGTAATAAACTGAGGTGAGGACGTGCTGGTCAGGACAAAATACTTGCAAAGTAGCACTGTGGGGCTACTTAACATATTCAGGTCAGGGCAGTAGCTTGAGCAAGTAACAACACTAAGCAAAGTGTTTTTTAATTGGTCATCAGGAGGCCAAAGTCAGAAACACCATTTTGTCAAACCACAGTACAGGTTATTGAGGCTAGAGGCTAAAGTATGACAGGCTTTAAAACAAAAGAGAAAGGGTAACCAAGGCAAAGAATTTAAACAGCACTTGTGGTTAAAAGCTCTTGGAAGGAAATATGCAGTGTTGCATCTCACAACTCGAAGTTGGAGCAGCAGTGTTTTAAACGTCTTGCTCAGTGATTGAAAACAAATTATTAATGCAAACTGCAGCTGCACTGTAGAACTTGCTGTCCCAAGATACTGGGTGTGGAGGGGAGCCGCACTAATGAGACCCAAGATGGACTTGAGAAACGACTGCAGAAGGGAGCTGTTGATGCTGACCATATAAGATGGCCAAGAGAGAGGCTCCAGATTAGGGGAGCATTCCCTGTGTGCCTTGATTTATTTTTTCTCTGAGCACATGCTATTATGTTAGGTGCACTAGAAGTGAGGTGTGTTGGCAGCTCTGGATGTGGGACAGGAGTGTAGGATGGTGATGGAGACACTAGAGAAAATCAAGACCAAAACAGCTCAGGGGCAGTACGGAGAGTTACTGGTAAGGTTGGGAGTGTTGGGAGGGTGCCCACAGAGCTGGTATCTGGGCTCCCTGCCAATGTCCCAGGGGCTCAATGTCCCCAGAGAACCCATTGGATGTGCTTGGGAAGTGGTTGCTGCCTGGCCTCAGCAGGATGAACAAACCCAGCTCCCTGAGCCTCTTCTCACAGGACATGCACCAGCTTGGCATCCTTCTGCTGGACCTCTTCCAATTTCCCCATGCCGTTTTTAGACAGGGGAGCCAGACTGGCGTGCATCCACAGTTCTCTGCTACAGAAGTGGCAGTGAGCTGGCATGACAGCACATGCCTCACCCAGGCTTCCTCTCCTTCCCCAGGTGACTGCTGGCTGCTGGCTGCCATCGGCTCCCTCACACTCAATGAGGAGCTCCTGCACCGCGTGGTGCCCCATGGGCAGAGCTTCCAGGAGGATTATGCTGGCATCTTCCACTTCCAGGTGGGCTGGAGTTCCTGGCTCTTCTTAGTGGGCCTTTGGCAGCCTAGAGGTAGGCTGGGAGCAAGGTGGACTGTCCTACAGTCTGTCTTCGGGGCACATTGCTCAGTGTAGGATTATCCAGGGAGCATGATGCTGTTCAGTATTCCTCCAGCCCACTCATCCTCACTTTTCTCCCCAGATCTGGCAGTTTGGCGAGTGGGTAGACGTGGTGGTTGATGACCAGCTGCCTACCAAGGATGGGGAGCTCCTGTTTGTGCATTCAGCAGAGTGCACTGAGTTCTGGAGTGCTCTGCTGGAGAAGGCCTATGCCAAGTGAGTCCTGCTGCAGTGGGCACGAGGACTGGTGTGCACTTCACTGGTGGGGGGGGAACAGAAGTGTGGGGGCTCTCCTCTCTCTGGCCCTGGTTCTACAGGTGCTTGGGAAGCACAGTGTGGGGTATCCCTGGTGTACCCATCTTGTACTCTCTGATGCTCAGGCTGAATGGCTCCTACGAGTCGCTCTCTGGGGGTAGCACCACTGAGGGCTTTGAGGACTTCACTGGCGGTGTGGCAGAGATGTACGACCTCAAACGACCGCCACGCAACATGGGCCACATCATCCGCAAGGCGCTGGAGAGGGGGTCCCTGCTGGGCTGCTCCATTGACGTAAGTGGTGTGCGGCTCCTCAAAGAGGAGCGCTGGTCTCCAGCCATGGCCAAGATGAGGCCTCACAACTCTCTTCTGGGGCACCAAAATCCTGTGCTGGCATTTCCTTACCTGGGAGACCAGCCAGGAGGTTACTTCTTTCCCACCTTCTTGAACAGTCAGACCAAGCACGGGCACAGCACGTGCCGCTACAGTTTAGCTTCTGGAAATGGTCTTGTTTTGGTGCAGCTGGAAATGTTCAATAGTCTGGACTATTGATGGGTTAGAGTCAGCCTACTTCTCTGGCCATGTCTTTCGTTAGTATCTGCAAATTAGCCGCTTCTGGGTTTTCAGCCACAAGGCATGCACAAGCAAGGCAGTGTGTTGCCCATCACCACTGTTGATGGTACCCCTTGGATTTGCAAATCTCAGTGGGACCAATCACTGTCCAAACATAGTTAGCAGCTTGCCAGAATCCAAGGTGTGTTGACAGTATTATAAGTGTGGCTGGAGCCTATGTGTTTTCTATAGGTGACTTTTTCAATCTCTGTGTGCCACAATGATCAACTGGGTAACACATTCCGGGATTTGTAGCTTTCATAGATAATATTTCTGTGTTGCTGGTGATGACACTGTATTTTGGGAAGCACAAAATCTTTTTTTCCCGTTTTTCTGAAATTTGGATCATTTCCTGATTTTTCTCTGGGTCCTCCAGCAGGGAAACTGTCTTTAAATTGTCTTCATTCAACAGTCTTTGAACACAAGGACCTGGTACCTGCTACTTGCCTTGGCTGGAAGGTTGCAAAGCAAGGGTGATTCTCCAGACAAAACGCCTGCTGGGAAGGGGTTGGGATAGGAGAACATGAATTTTATCTCATTCACTTAAGCTTTATGCCTCCCCCTCAGATCACAAGTGCCTTTGATATGGAAGCAGTGACCTTCAAGAAGCTGGTGAAGGGCCATGCCTATTCTGTCACAGCATTCAGAGATGTGAGTTGGCTGCATGGGGTTATGATAGAAGTAAAATGGCGAGAGCAGCAGCATGGGTTTAACATCTTATATCTGATCTCTTGCAGGTGATTTACCGGGGTCAGCAGGAACAGCTTATCCGCATCAGGAACCCCTGGGGTCAGGTGGAGTGGACCGGAGCCTGGAGCGATGGGTGAGTTCACTGTGGCAGTTTAGTCCTGCTGCTGGCAGCACAGCTGACACTGAGCCCAAAACAAGCAGGCACCTCTTGCATGACATTGCCATTGGGTAGTTCAAAGCATGCAGTGCCCTTCTTATTGCAGAGGGGGTCCATTGAAGGGCAACTGTGAAGTGCATAGTGCTGGGAATGTCTCCTTTCACCTTGAGAAGTCCTTGTCTAACTGTGTCCTTCCTGCTATACCAGTTCCTCTGAGTGGGACAACATTGACCCCAGTGACAGAGAAGAACTGCAGCTGAAGATGGAGGATGGAGAGTTCTGGTGAGTGCCGGAGAAGTGCTTCTGTTTTTCTATGTCCAACCTTGGTAGAAAAAAAAGCAGAGGAGCTGTGGACACTTGATTTGTCCTTATTAGCTGTATTTCCATTACTAGAGAGCCCATTAACTTTTCTTACCTGATTTAGTTAATGATTTCCTTTCCCTCAAGGAAATTCTGCAAAACTAAATGCAAATTAATATCTAGGAAGGACAAACATCCCATATTTCCCAAGCCCAGCAGCAGGCTCTAAATGAGCTATCACTGCTCAGGGTAGAAGATCCTAGTTTCACTAAATTCTCCAGAAAGGTTGCCTCTGTTTGGTGGTGGTCACAAGGGAAAGCTGTACCTTGCGAAAGGGGCTGGAAGCAGGGAGCAAATAGGAAGGTATTGCTTAGTACTTCTTAAACCACAAAAACAGTCCCCCGTGGAAGTACTGAGCAGCCAGCTTAGGCAATAATTGGAAGCATGATGTGGGACACTGTGCGGCAGGATTTCTTTTGGAAGGTCATAAAGAAACTGTTCAGCTGGGTCCATAGCTCCTTGCTTTCCCCTTCCCTACCTCCCCAGCTGTGCTCTGGCCTTAGCCCCTGTTCTGCCTCCTGCAGGATGTCTTTCCGGGACTTCATGAGAGAGTTCTCCAGGTTGGAGATCTGTAACCTAACCCCTGATGCCTTAACCAAGGATGAGCTGAGCAAGTGGCACACACAGGTGTTTGAGGGCACGTGGCGCCGGGGGAGCACAGCTGGGGGCTGCAGGAATCACCCAGGTATTTCTCCATCCCACACCTGCACTCCTGGGTGAGCAGCCACACAGCTCAGCAGCAGTTGAGCCAGGTATGTCATCCATGTGTCCCTCCTTCCCTCCCAGCCACATTTTGGATCAACCCCCAGTTTAAAATCAAGCTGTTGGAAGAGGATGACGACCCTGGGGATGACGAGGTAGCCTGCAGCTTCCTAGTGGCCCTGATGCAGAAGCATCGTCGGAGGGAGCGGCGGGTGGGCGGTGACATGCACACCATCGGCTTTGCTGTCTACGAGGTAACCCCCTGCACTGCTGTGGCTTTCTTGGGGCTGGTTCAATCACACATCTGGTGTTCTCAAGGACACCTTTCCCTTCCACTTTGTGGGTTACTGTTCCTTCTCCCCTTCCTCATGCAAAATCCTTGTCCCCACTACCCTCCAGTGCTCTTTGCTGCTGTGAGGAATAATGCATAGGAATGGGGGGTTCTGATATCCCTCTTCTCTGCTCTCTGCAGGTCCCTGAAGAGGTACGTCCTGTGCCACTGGACTTCACTGACACTTGGAGAGGAACCCAGAAGTGGGCAGGAAGGGGTTAATGCACACACACACTTGTGTGTACACAAACATGTGCACACACCCTGTGGCATGGGAGTTCCCTCTGCCCTGGCAACCTGTGGGTACTAAAGGGTGCTGCACACCCTTGTGCTGGGGAGAGGGGATGAGTCACATCGGGCAGGACCATGAGGAACTCTCACAGCGCAGCTGCTGGGCTGGGAGCAGCAGGACCAGGCTTCCATACCAGCTCAGTGTGCCGTGTAGGTGAGGCTGGACCACAGCATGAACATGCCACTAGGGTGTCACCTTGTTCCACAATGCAGAGCCAAGTAAGGTTGAACCATTACAGTGGGACCTGCTGAGCTGACTGGCAAGCGCAGATTTTCCCGCAGTGGGCAAGTTTTAGTCACCTTGCTCCCTGTGAATCCCCCCTCTTGTGACTGCTGGCTGAGCTGTTGTTCATGGATGCATTTACTTCCCTCAGGCTCAGGGCTGCCAAAATGTGCACATGAAGAAAGACTTCTTCCTGCGAAACCAGTCACGGGCACGATCCGAAACCTTCATCAACCTGCGGGAGGTGAGCAACCAGATCCGGCTGCCTCCTGGAGAGTACATCATAGTGCCCTCCACCTTTGAGCCACACAAGGAGGCTGACTTCGTCTTGCGGGTCTTCACCGAGAAGCAGTCGGACACAGAGTGAGTCCCTTCCTCAAAGCCTCCTGCCTCCATCTCAGCCCTTGGCCTGGGCAGGGGGATGTCACAGCACAGGCCAACCTGCCTGGGCAAGGGCGGCCCCCCCCACCCAAGCTGTGGAAGAACCCTCCTCTACAGACAGCCTGCTGCCTGGCTCCCCAGCACTCTCTTATCTCTGTTTTCCCCCTTTGTGTCCCAGGGAGCTGGATGAGGAGATCTCAGCTGATCTGGGGGATGAGGTAAGACCCACAACTCTCAGTCAGTGTTGAGACTCTGGGGCTTAGAGGAAGTGGAAGCTGTGAGCAGGAGCCAACTGCATGGGTTTGGGCTGGTAGCTGGACATGTCAAGATGAGGTGGATACGGGAGGGAAAGAAGATGATGAGAGCCTCTCTCTTCCTGCATGAGTTTCCTAAGGAGTTGCTCAGGAGCAGGGCTGTGCCAGGTTTTGTTTGGTGACCTCATTCTCTGGCTTGTGTCATCTCAGGAGGAAATTTCTGAAGATGACATAGAAGATGGCTTCAAGAATATGTTCCAGCAGCTGGCAGGAGAGGTGGGTATGGCTGCACCAAGCTCTGGGAAGTGTGAGGAAGGGACAGGACTCTGTCTGCTACTACTGTACAGACGGGAGGAGTAGAGCCTTCCCTAAGGCGAGTCCTAGAAGCTCTTGGACATCCTTGGGTTGGCTGATGACACCTACTTCCCCCCAGCTAGTGAGATCTTATGTGCCACAAGCTCACTCAGTCCCAGTGCTGCAGGCAAGTAGCTGCAGCTTGGCCCGGTTCCCTGCAGGGGTGGCCTACCTGGAACAGATTTTGGTAAGGGGGGTCCATTCTGTGTGTGCAGAAAACTTTGCAGCAGCCTGATGTTTTGTGAATAAAGTGGAGGTGTTTGGACAGCAATGAAGGAAGGGCCACAAGTGAACTGAAGAGCAACCTTCCAGCCCAGCTGGGAGAAGCAGAAATAGTGGGTGCAGGCAAGGGGTTTACTAACTCTGTTCTTGCTGCAGGACATGGAAATCAGTGTCTTTGAGCTCAAGACTATCCTAAACAGAGTCATTGCTAGACGTAAGTACTGCTTTTTCTCTGCGTAGCCCTGACCTGTTTGACGGTTGTGTTTTAATGTGCATAATCTTCCTCCTTTCCTTCTCAGACAAAGATCTGAAGACAGATGGATTCAGCCTGGATTCTTGCCGCAATATGGTCAATCTGATGGATGTATCCTCTTAGCACTGAGGGTGAAAGCCAGCTTCTGTAGTGCTCAGTCCTGCTGCAGGGAAACTTCTCTGCAGGAGCTGAGGAGGGATATGGCCTGGCTCTTTAAGCGGGGGAAGGAAAGGTCCTTGTGACTGCCCCACAAGGGCTTCAGGGATGTCTGCTATGTGCACCTGCAGAGTTAGCCTGTAGACCATCTGAGCTGCAGTAACTGGTTTCCTGGACAGAACTGTGAGTTCTCCTGCTTGTTTTGGGCCCTGGCCTGTTCCCTGTCTGCTGCCAGAACCCCAGCTGAGCCATGCACATGCTTTCAACCTTCCCTTCTGGACCTGATGCTTCATTTCTCCATGGGTTTGAAAACAGCAGGCAGAGGTCTTGCTTCACCCCAAGATGATAAGCTCTGACACCACACAGGCTTTGAGGCATTCGTAGAAAGAAAAGAGGGGATGTTCTCTTACCAAATTCCTCTTGACTGGTGGTTAAAAGTGCCCTGCAACACCCTTTTAGCTGCATGCCAGCATGCTGTTGCTCTGACAGCCCTGCTGCAGAGTGCTGTGCAAAGCAGATGTGCAGCCCTTTCTGGGAAGAGGCACAACAGGCATCTTAAGTATCATGCTTTTTTGATGGGTTGCAGGCTCTGCTCTTATGGTACAGGTAGGAGAGGGGAAGTCAAAAAGAAACTGGCCAGATTGAATGTGGTTTGGCTGAAATGTCCTTTCTCAGCCAAGATAGTTGGGATCTGATTGCTTTGCCTCAAGACCTACCTTTCATTCTACTCCTTTGGCTGGCTCGTTTTTTCCCTTATTCCCCTGCTCTCCAGAAAGATGGCAGTGCCCGCCTAGGGCTGGTGGAGTTCCAGATCCTGTGGAACAAGATCCGGAGCTGGCTGGTAAGGAGAGGGGGGTGCAACACACAGTGTAGTTGGAAACACTGCGAGGGAACAGCCAGAAGGGAGAAACGGGGAGAGCCTGCCCTTTACAGCCTCCGTGATCTTTTTGCAGAACATCTTCCGTCAGCACGACCTGGATAAATCGGGCACCATGAGCTCATACGAAATGCGCATGGCTCTAGAGTCTGCAGGTAGGTGTAGAGAAGGATGAGCCTGGGCTGGGGTTGATGGAGTGCAGAAGTGTGAGGCCAACCTCTGCATACTTCCAGCCCATCTGTTGTGGTAATGAGATTGGGGCCCACATCTGCAATGGGGTCCATCCCTCTGGTGCAGTCATGCTGGATGCTGGTAGCCTTCAAGTCAGGTATCCAGGCACAGTGGTCCCAACTTCTGCCCTCCTCGACCTGTTGGATCTAATCCAGAGTTTAACTGCTCATCAAGCAATGGTCTGTAGCTCTGTGGAGAGCATCTCTTCCTGCCCAGTCTGGGCTCAGCCCTTCCTCTGGGATAGGGGCTTTGCGAGTCACATCCTTCTCTCTAGGCCTCCCAGGTGTTGACTGCTATCTGACTTGTAGGGTTCAAGCTGAACAATAAGCTGCATCAGGTGGTGGTGGCACGCTATGCTGACTCCAACATGGGTGTGGACTTTGACAACTTTGTCTGCTGCCTGGTCAAGCTTGAGGCCATGTTCAGTAAGTTCCAGCCCCGGGATAGGGAGGGCAAAAGGGGAGAAGGGCACATTGCTCAGCTGCTTCTTCTGGCCTGCAGGGTTCTTCCGCAGCATGGACCCCGAGGGCACTGGCACTGCTGTGATGAACATCTCTGAGGTGAGAGCTCAGCCTAGCAGCTCTGGGCAGCGGGCCCAGAGGGTGCAGGGGCTGGGGGCTAAGGCTCAGAGGTAGCCTAAGGCTCAGGAGGTAGCAAGTCTTCCACCTCCTTGGGTAAGGTAGTAGCCCCTGAAAGATCAAGAGACTTTTGAGAAACTCCATTTCTCTTTGAAGGCTATCAAGATGTTGGGAGTGTGACACCCCTCCTCATACTCTCTCCCTTTCTTTTGCAGTGGCTGTTGCTGACGATGTGCGGCTAAGAGCCACAAGAGATCCACTGCAGCTAGGCCACCCCAGCTGGTCCAGCCCAATCCCAGTGCCTCCTCTTGGATTCATGGACACGGGATACTTTTACCCTACCTTGCTCCATCCACTAGCCTTGCCCTGCCTCTCAGCAAGACTCACCCCGCCATCTCCTGTGGATTACCTTGCAGGGTTCAAGGCAGGCAGGGGCTGCTCTTCTCTTCTTCTGGGCTGGTCTGCTTTTTCACTCTTCCCCATCCTCTATCCCCACCCCAGAACTGGAGGAGGGCAGACAGCAGGGATGCCTGGGTGTATCACTGTACCTGGCTTTAGAGCAGCCATGGTGGAGGCAAGTGAAGAAGCAGGCTCAACTGTGGCTGCAGCGCAGGAAGCAGGTGGACCTTTGGGGAGACACTGTGGGGTGAGGGCGGAGATGACCAGTGTTGCTGGCTCCAGTGCCATCCCATTGCTGCTGATACCTGCGTGCTGGGGCCATCACCACCACTCTAGCAGAGGGAGATGGGAGGTGAGTGCAGGCCAGGGAGAGCAGGATGGTCTGTACTCTTTCCCTTGTCCTCAACACTAAGGGTAAGCATAACCAAAGTGTGGGATCCAGGGTGGATCAGGACACCATCAGTTGGTTCCTCCTCTCCCAGGTTCCCATTTGTGTGGCCTTGAATACATGCCTCACATATCCATGGCCCCTTTACCCCAACTTAAGCACTGAATATTTGGGGGGGCTCCCCTACCATGTGATCATATGACACCCCCACACACAGTGCAGTGGGCATTTCTTCCCCTCTGGGCCCAGGAGTGCCACCACTCTAGTGCCACTGCTTTCCCCAGCAACAGGTTCATCTCCTCTCCTGCTGAGGCCAGCACTGGAGCTATTGTGGGCACTTGGCCTTGCCCTCCTACCTTCCTGCCACTCTACCCACTCACAACCCTTGGTAAGGCTAGGGGAGGGATCTGGTGCCAGGAGGGAACTACCTGCTCTGGAACAGAGGGGAGCTCTGCTCAACAGGAAGGGATGAGGTTAGCTAGGGGCAGATTTCTACTGCTCACACTTTCCTTTACACTATCATCGCACACTGCTGTACTACCCTGCTCCCTTAGGCTGTTGTGCAAACTCATTTGCACGTTCCTGCACTCTTCCACTCCCATCACTTTTTTTTTTCCTGTGGTAAGGGGGTAGCCCTAGCTTGGCTATGGGTAAAGGCCCATCCTTTGCCCTATAAGATGGAGGTAAGACATTTTGTCTCTTCCATGCCCTTGTCCTTGCTGGAGAACGTGCCTCAAGCAATAACCACTCTGCCTCAATGGCAAAACTGCTTTTTCACCTTCCTCACTGTGTACTCTAAATAATAAACAGAGGTCCATCAGAAATGTGGCCCAAACAGTGCCTAGAGGGACAGGGCCGTGTCTCCTTGTGTGTTGTGGGGCAGGAGCGTTCCTGGGCTGGGCTAGGACATTCTTGGGCTAGGCTGGATCTGGCAGGAGGGAGAGCAGAGGAGGACTGCAGGGAAGGCACAAGGTGGATCCAACTTCAAGCTGTGGCATAATATGCTTCCACATCAGCCTAGGCATAAAAATACATTAAGTATGGCAGCACATGAGCAAGGGGCACTAGCTAGCTGCTGGGCCTGGTGCAGGGGGTGGATGAGAGACTGGAATCTGCTGCTTTTCTTGAACACAAGTGGAGGAGCAATATCAGGCCCTGATCCTGGTATGGAGGTGTTCAGCACCAACAGGGCTTTGCAACCTGCTTTCTGTCTTCCATTGCCCCTGGGGATTGGTGCTTACTTGCAGGAGCAGCACAACACCCCAGAGGTTTGGGGGAGTGGTGATCCTCAAGAACAAGGCCCATTGTTCATCGACAATATAGTCCTGAATGTGAACTGGTAGCATGGCCCTTCCTGAGCAGAGACCCCTGTATCTTTGCCTGTGTAGGCCCCAGGCAGACTGGGGCCAGGGCTGCCAGAAGAGGGCAGTGCTGCCCCATGGCGCGCCCCGGGCGGTGGTGAGGGCAGAGCCGGGCATCTATCCGGGCCCCACGTAGTCGTGCCCTGGCAGCCAGACCCCGTGCACTGTGGTGGGGGGGAGGCCACCCCCTGCACATGGCTTCTGGCCTTTTGTTTTGTGGCAGAGGAGTAGCTGGCACTCAGCACCCAGCTGTGTGCAGGAGTAGGAACCGTCCTGCCCAGCAGGAATGGGGTGGGACAGGGACGCTCCAGCCCAGCCTCTGCCAAAGGGACATCTGTGCAGCAGCTCGCTCTCTTTAGAGGCTCGGTTCTGGTCGGAGTTTGCTGAAGGCTGTTCCTCGACACTGGTGACGTGGTTACTTTGCAAGCAGCTGGAGCCATTCAAATTGTCACTGTCCTCAGTGCTTCCCTAGTGCCGTCTGTGCTGCTTCACTGGAGCTGGTGAGGCTGCATCTGGACTGGTGCATTTTGTGTTGAGGCACATTAGCATTGCCTGTATTTCATTGCTATCCTTGAGCTTTGGGGTCGCTGCTGAGCTGACCTACCTCTTACTATGGAGCAGGGCTGGTGACAGACTGGGGTTCTTCTCTTAAATGCCTGGCTATGAGCTTTGGGAAAGGTTGGGAAAAGGCGAGCTGCTTGGAGAGGATGGAGTTAAGCATGGAGTGTGTATGAGTGGAGAGCAGCCTGGACCCTGCAAAGGAGACCACACAAGGCATCTGAGCCTGGATAGGGGCTGTGGGAGGCCAGGATTTCCCACTCCGCCCTTTGAGGCTATGCATACTACAGCTGGACACAAAAGCTTCCAGGAAACCAGCACAAGGGAAAGGCAGTGGAGCAGAGGGTGGTCAGGATTTTAACTGCATTGCTCAGAGCCCAATTCACTCCTTAGTTGGTCCAAAAATGTTCAGCTCCTGCCAGTCACTGATACGCAAGAAGGAAGTCATAGCTCGGACAACCCTGGCAGAGTTAGTGTGTGGAAAGAAGTGCCCTCACCTGTCTTACCTCTCCTGGTGCCTATATGTCCCTCACCCTACTGCCAGTCCAGTGCACTTAAACTGCTGGCCTGGCCCTGTCTCTGCTCCGCAGGGTGGTGTGTGGTCCCCGAGCTGCCTTGGAGAGCCCCACAAGCCGGGGCCCCGAGAGGCAAGCACAATGAGCTGTCATCGCTGTCCAGCTGCAGGGTCGTGCCGCGTGTGTGCAGGCCCCGGCCAGGGGCACCCTGCCGCCCTGCCTCTGGTAGGACAGGTGTCCCAGCATAGCCTTTCCGAAACACCCTCCCTGCGGGTGCCAGCTGGCAGATTCCTTCCCCCACTGGCCCCTGTGGCTTTGAGCCCAGTATGTGCAGGAGGTCGGCAAGTGGAGGGTCCCCAGCTGCCAACTAATGCTACCAAGAGTCGCCTGGCTCTGGTTTCCAGAGGGGCTCGACCAGGAGGCCCAGCAGGGTGCTTACACTCTGGTTTACAGAGAGGAAAGAGAGCAATTCAGGGGAGCCAGAGGCAGCCAAAACTGCTGTTGTCTTAGGGCTGTCTGACACCACCAGGCTTCGAGGGCACTAGGCAGCATGAGCCGCTGTGAGCTTCCCGCTATCCAGCTGGCTGGGAGGCGGCAAGGCTGTGCAGCGCCCCCACGCATGGCAGGGGCCTGACTCACAACCCCAGCCCCGCCCACACCTGGGAGTTGCATTTTTTCCATGAATACTTGACAGCTCTCCCCTGTGCTCAGGCAGGTGCCTCACAGCCTGGGTCTCCGCACCCAGGCGGGCACCCGCCCTGACCGGCCTCCCACAAACTGGCAGCACTGGAGCTCTCCCACTGCCCTAACCACCCCACGGGTCTCTCCCAGCCTTCTTTCAGCTGCTCATGTCCCTCCTGCCGCAGCGTGCCTGCCTGCGGGCAGGGGGGCAGTGGGGACTCACAGCCCCTGCCCACCTGTCCCCACCAGCTGCCCCGGCAGCCGGCGCTGGTCCCGGCTCCTCCTCAGAAGTATCTTGCTGAGCCCACGGCTGTGGCACTGTCGGGCCTGTGGGCATAAGGGGTCCTTTGTGTGAGAGGAGGCCGGCGGGGTGCAGAGGCATGGGGACAGGCCCAGCATGCCAAGCAGGGGCTGAGCTGAGTGGAGCTGTGGGCCTCAGGCACGTGCAAGGGCAGCAGCTGCGGTGGCCACCGTGCCGCAGAGCACAGTCTGCACGTGTGCTAACCGGCACCGGGCTCCCCTGAGAGACTCCCTGTTGCAGCAAACGAGGGTCTCCCCTCAGCCCCGTGCGCTGGTGGCACCTCCTGCTCGCCGTGGGACTGAGCCCCACAGCACGGCGGGTGGAAGGCCTGAAGTGCGGGCTGGGGCCCTGCAGAGCAGGGCTAGTGGTGAGGAGGCTGCACAGTAAGGGTAGGAGCAGAGTGGGGTCTGCCCTACTGCAGGCCTGGGAGCTGGAGGCTGAGAGCGCAGCGCAGCAGCTGCCACGTTCAGCCATTTCAACAGCTGCCGTCTCAGCGCCAGCAAAACAGGGAATGTGCATGGGCTGGGAGCTTTTCAAGGCCTGGACACAGTGCATTAAACAAACTATTTATAGTCCTCACATCCCTCCTCGAGCACAAATAGCCGGCATTCTTCTTGTGCGGAGCCTGTGTGCTCAGTTGCCACTAGTGCTCCCTGCTGCCACTGCAGGCACTCTCTGGGTGCCGCTTGCCAGCACAGCTGCCACCCCCTGCACACCCCACAAGTCCCCGCTGGCGGAACAGGGAGCTCCTCAGAGAAAGGCCTTGCCCTCCTTCTTCCTTCTCCCTTTCTGCTGCCCTGTTCTCACTTCTGTGTCAGAGCAACGGGATGGTTCCCCATGGCCAGGCTTTCTGCTGGCACCTTGCCCACTTGGAGCAGTGGGTCACCCCTACAGATTTTAATACCCCATGCCCACTCCTTCCTCACCTTACTCTGTGCTCTGCACCATATGTCCCTATAAGCTAAAGTTTATAGGGACAGAGACATGCAAGAGCTGCTTAAATAAATGCTTTCTCGTCCTGAGGCAACCTCTGAGTTGAGTAGCGTTAAGAGTCTTGCCTTGCCTATGGAGCTGGGCTGCTGCTCCGTGCCTGGAGACTGCTGCAGCCCAGGGAGCAGGTTGGCTGCCTGCCCGCATCAGCCCCCTTGGCCTCTCCTTGCATGGTGGGTAAAGGCTGAGCGAGCTATGTCCTCAGTGGAGGCATGAAACTCTTCCCAGCTTTAGCCCTTGGCTGCTGGGACACAGGGCTCTCCCTCTGTCATGCTCGCTGGCTCCAGCAGGGGATCTGGCTCCAGCCCTTGTGAGCTCACCCTTGCTCAGCAGGAAGAAGGGGCTGGACCTTGGGCAACCCGAAGCCCCAGGGCTTTGGGACTCTTCCTCGCTATTGGCAGACTGGTGTCCTGCCTTGCTACTGGCCCATGGGCAGGGAAGGAAGTGGGCTGCGAGAGCTTGCAAGAGCGTCTCCCCCAGGACAAGGGGCCATTCTCTGCAGCGCAGCGGGATGCGTCACTGCCCAGGCATCCAGCAGATGCTCTCCTGCAGCGGGGGGAAGCATCCTGGGGAGAGGACAGCTCTGTACAGTCCTGCCGACGCCTTGAGGATGGCCCCTGCCCTTGTCATGCACAGACCAGCTGTGCTTCTTCCAACCCTTCTCTTCCACTTACGTCCTCACGCTTTCTGCGGGCTTTGCATGACGCCTTGTCTCCCTCAGTCTACCCGGGGACATCTTGTGCTGCTCATTTTCTAATGTCCAGCTGCTAACTGTCTGCCAGAGACATTCAGAAGGAGAGAGAAATAAGTGGTGGAGGGATGTACATGCATGTTTGGACTGGGGAAGTGGATCCCAGCGCTCACTGGCAATTAATAGGGATATTTGGCTGGGCAGTGGGTGGTCCTGATAAGTACATGGTAAACAAGGAATGGGCTACCTGATGAGGCATTTTGAGTTCATTGGTAAAGAGATATGAAGAATAGACCAGAAAAGGGTTGAGAATAAACAGACAGAAAGGCGACCACAGGAATGTAGAGTCTTCTGTGGATCAACGAGGTTACAGCAAGACTCCATCCCCTGCAGGGGTTGACCTGGTCCTCAACCCCTCAGAAAGGCTTCACAGTGATGGAGACAGCAAGGCAAGGAAATGCTAGGGAGCAGGTGCTTATTTGGCTCCATACAGACTTTTTCCTAGCTAAGCTTGAAAGTGTTGGCTCAGACGCATATCCAGCACACTGCTTCCACTCAGGATGGGCAAGGAAGCATTTGTTCCTTGCAGGGATGAAGGGCATATATGCCTATCCAGCAGCTCAGTGCAAAGGGACTACTAGGACCTAGCAAAGGGACTACTAGCACTACTAGCACCTTGTCCCATATCCAGGGTGCAAATGATCCTCTGTCAGAGTACACCAACCGCTTGCACCGAGAGCAGCTTTTCTCTGGACCATGAAGCCCTTGAGATGTGGAACGAGCAGTAGCCAGGGAAGATTTAGAGAGGAACTTCTTTGAATGCTAAGGAGAGGGAAAACCAACAAGGAGCTCTGGGCACCCTCTGCAGTACACAGGACCTTTTTCTTATCATAGTGTCAGAGATAAGCTTCAGGTGGGACCTGGTATCCATTCCTGGTATCCTGGTATTCTCTTGCTCATAAGCCATCTCTGGTGCAAACTGAGCTTTGAGATGCAAAGATCTTTTGCCTTAAGAAAGGAGGCGGGGAGATGAGATCAGTAAGTCTGTTTTCAGCATGGCACAAGGAACAACCTGGCTCCAAGAAGTAAAACAGCAGGGCTAAGAGGGGATAGGGCACTTTTAGAGCAGATACACACACTCATGGGACTCCAGTGCCCTAAATCTTGTGATTGGGATTGAAAACTAGGTACCAGAGGGATTTCATTTTCTTTCCAGATTACATATTCTTTCCAGCTCTGTGCCTCGTTCACCATAGGCCCAGGATTAATTCCCTTCACCCCCACCCCTCTCCTCCCCATGCTGTGCTTTTGCCTAAATATGAAATGAGGCCAAAGAGCCTGACCTTTCAGATGGGGAAAGGGGCTTGGTAAATCTCTGGATATTTGGCACAGAAAAAAAGATCTGTCTCTTTACAATGAGTCCCAACAGTTTAACAAACAAGTCCTGCCCTACTTTCAGCTGAGAGTTGGGATGTTGCAAGTAGCTGGCTGGTACGGTAGTGTGAGTAACCACTTCTGCTCTTACCTGTGCTTGTTCTCCAGAAAGGAACAAGTTCCTGCAGAAGGCACACACTGAAGTCTCTTTGTTCCCTGGGGTTTTCCCATTCCTCGCCCTTTGCAGCGATCCCTGAGCTGTGTAATCTGAAGACCTGATGGCTAGGGGATGCAGAGGAACCCCTCTAAATGGGCCCCATGCCTCCCATTCTCCCATGCGATTGAGCAACAGGGGGTTTCCCCCATAGGCATCCTAGGTCAGGAGGTTCCCCTCTGCTAGGGCAGAACTGGGTCCTAAGGTAAGGCTGTCCAGGAAAGGAGGGGTAAGGTCCTCCTCCATGCCTAGGGTGCCTGTTACTGATTAGTGACACTGCACTTTCCATCCCCGCAGACTCTGGCCTGCTTAGGCGAAGTTACCCTGGCAGGAGCCCTCTGTGTGATAAGGAAATATTCCCGCTGGGACTGTGTTACTGGGGAAATCAAGGTACTGATAGTGGAAGTGACTTCCCTATGGGCATCCAAGAGACCCTGGAGTCTCAGCACCAGGCCAAGTGCTGTAACCAAGGCCTTCCTGTCACAAGGGGAAAAACTCCCTCCCAGGAAAGCGGAAAGACTGATATAGCTGAAACAAAGGCTTTGGCTCCTGCTTCTTGTACTGAAGCTCTCTGGCTGCCCCTGACACTGCTGGGAATGCTGCAGGGAATGCAGGCGGCGCAGTGAGGCAGTGTGCGTGTAACAACCCTCTGATCCTCGCATGCACGAAGGCCCAGAGGGAGGCTCCAGAAAGGCAGCCTCAAGGGACTCACATCACCCCTGATCCTGCAGCATCCTGGGCCCGGAGCAGGGCTGCTGAGGAGCTGTTGCTACTTTAGCATGTGGTGTCTCTTGTTGAGGCTCAGCTAGCCTCTTTGCTTATGCATTGCTGGCTCCCCAAGAGAAATTTACAGGGCTGGGAAAGGTCATCTTGCCTGAAGTAGTTGCAGCTGCCCTTGGATGGGGCTGTCTGGGTAAGGGGCAGCTTGCATCAGGAATCTGGAAGATGGAGAGGAGAGCAGTAGCTTTCAGTCCCTTATGCTTCTTCATTCTCCTAAATTCTGCTTGAGCCAGAGCCAAGAGTAGGGCCTTGGCAGCATTTTTGGAGGGAACAAGGGAAGGAAATGAAGCCAGACAGCCACCAGGAACAAAACAAAAGTTAGACACAGGAGGGAAGTGTAAGGGCACAGGCATGAGACACGGACCTTCCTGCCTGCCCCCTCAGGCTGGCTGGCTTGCAGTAGTGAGCAGCTACTGACCTGCAGGGCCCTGGCTGCTTGCCCCAAGCCAGCTCAGCATGCGGAGCGCAGACGGAAGGCACAGGACGTTGCAATTACCAGTCTGCCCTGCAACCTCACATGCAGCAAGATCACAACTCCTTCTTTGGGGTGCCCTACGGGTTCCCAGTGCCCCATCACCTCCTCTATGCTTGGTGTTTTGGGCATCCCTTGCCTGCTCTCTCCTTGGCCATCTGCTCTGTGTGCATACCTTGTGGGAGCAGGGCAGCAATTGCTGGGGCTGGGGTGGAATGACAAGCAGACATATTTCAGACCTGGCTGCCTGCTCAGGGGCTTTAACCAGGCATTGTAGTGAAACAAGACCCCACTCTGCCAGCCCACATTGCTGTGGGAGGCAGATGTTCATCCCTCCCCGGTGCTGTTACCCCAACAGATGGGATCCCAGGCTGCAGGGCAGTATCACTTACAGGGTGCGTGTGTCTGCTCGGGGCTGGGAGGAGGGAGCATTTAAATGGGCAGTTGGGAGATTTTTGTTGTCCCTCGCCGTGCAGACGTTCTTGCCACGGGGGCTGGAGGCAGCTCCACACAGGAGCAGCTGAGCAGTAAAGGCTCCTCTTGGAGAAAGCAGAGCGGTGTCTGGCAGAAGGAAGGATCCCAAGAACGGTAAGAGCCACTGGAGTTGCATCCACTCCCGGGAAGAGAGCGGCAATCCGTAGAGCTTCTCCCGTGAGCTGTCCTGGGCATGAGGCTGTCCCGGGCATGAGGCTGCCCCGTGGGATGTTGACTCTAGATTACTGCGCTCAGGCTCCAGCGCCATCCCTTCTAGGGGACCCACCCCCCGAGGCAGGGAAGGGGGGAACCCCGCCGCTGCCAGGGCTCCCAAGGCCAGGCCGGAGGGACCGATGTTGCGGGGGCTGCCAGCACAACGGCGGAGGTGTCGGGAGGGCCTCACTGAGGAGCCCGGGCAGGGCTGCGGGCACCGGGCAGCAGGCGGAGATGTGCGGGCGGCCGCTGCGTCCCGGCTAAGAGCGCCTCTTCTCCCGCCGCAGACGCCCGAGGCCGCCGGGGCTGCGC
>JAWLRI010001063.1:834438-863308 GCA_034781795.1 Crypturellus tataupa | reverse complement strand
CGGAGGCCCGCGGCGGAGTTGGCCCCGCGCTGTCCCGGCGCCCCGGCGGCTCCGGACTGGGACCACGACTGCCCCCCGCTCTGCTGTCGGCGGCGCTTCGGGCCCCTGCCGCCCTCTGCAGCATCTCCCCGTCGGTCCCAGCAAGGGAGAGGATGTCTGGCAGCACGGCAAGGAAGGTCCAGCCCTTCACCATAAGCACCAAACTCTCCTTGCCCAAATGTGGCGCCGACTTCTCCAGCGATGCTTGCCCTGGCATCGTTCTCGCCTCTGCCCTGGACAACCACCACGGCCTTCGGCACAACCTCAACGAGCGCATCTCCCTCTACCTGGCCCAAGCGCGTGCCAGCCCCGCTCCCCCTGACAGCCAACCCCACAGCGCCAGCCCCATGGAAGAAGGAGTCACCGATGAAGACCGGCTTAACCGCAACTCTCTTGCCCGCTCCATCAAGAAGATCACGCTGTCCAACTGGCATGGGGAGGCTGTCACATGTGATGCAGGGGGACCCAGAGACCCTGCCCGGACCAGCGTCGAGAGGAACCACAACAACAACAATAGCAGGGCAGGGAAAGCTCAGTTCAAGGTAAGGAAGATACCCTGCACCCTACTCTCCCTGTCCCCTCAGGTCTGGCTCCTCCTCTCTGCTCTCCCAGTCCCTGTCTGCAAGGGAATGGGTAGGTCTTAGGGGAGGCTGTGCCCAGATCGGGGGTATCTCTGCATATTTCTTTCTTACTGTCCTGAAAAGCCACGTCTCCAGGGAGCATTTGTGGCAGGGCTTCTGGGATAGCTCGCTTCCTCTGCCTCCCACGCTCCCGCTTCCCAATGCGGTGGGGCAGCCGAGTAAGAGGTCTTTGAGGGGAGAGTTGGAAATGAGCTTTCCTTGGGACTCAAATAAAACAGGAAAGCTCTGCCCAACTGCCTCGGTTGTGTAGGGCTCTGCTTTTTTCATTCCTGTGATAATCAATTGCATGAGAGAAACTGGGAGCGCACTCTTCCTTTTACTGGGGGGAAATGGAGGCTTGGAGAAGGGAAGTGACTCACGAAGGGCCACACTGAGGCAGAGACACGAGGAAGCTCCTGCCTGTCAGTCCCCTGCCCCGACTGGGAGCAGGACCAGGCATCCTGGCATCCCGCCCTCCCAGTTTCAGTGCTAGCTGACACGGACATCCTCATCTGTCAGGGCTGGAGCTCAGGAGACCCCTGGGTGGCAGGGACGGGAGGACGGCAGCTTGGAGACCTCGTGCTCATAGTTGAAAGAACAGACGGGAACTCCTTGTGATTTAACCCTGACCCGCAGCAGCTGGTTTCACAGTGGGATAGCGCTAGGGAGAGTGGCGCAGCTGACTGCCAAAACCTCCTTCTTCATTGCCAATAAAGGCTAGGCACAGCCTCCCAAGAGCTGCCGCTCGCTTCAGCGCGCAGGCAGGTCCTCGCTGCGTAGCTCAAAACGGCATGGCTCGAGGGGGATGTGCCTGAGGGCTCCCCTCTTTTATATAAGGTGGTGATGAGTGTGTGTGTTTGGGGGGCTCTGGAGGTTGCCGGGATCAACCCTTCCTCTCAGTGCAGCATGGCGGGGTGGATCTGAACGGGACGGGAAGACTACAAGATGGAGCTTTGGGAGGAAGAGCCAGAGCCAGGGCATGGTGTGAGAAAGAGTGTGGTATATGGCGGAGAGGTGGGCAGTGCTTTCCCCTCGCCTGGGCACAGGAGCTGGGCTGAAGCGCAGTTGGAGCAGCCTCTTGGGGCTTCCCCAAGCCTGCCCCACAGCCCAGCCCCAGGCCCCTAGCCTGCCCCTGCCCCATGGCCCCTGCCAGCCTGGCCCCAGTGGTGTCCCTGCCCCTCATTTCTCCCTCCACCTTGCTGGCGTCCAGGACCTCCGCCAGGACTAGCACAGCCCAGCAGCAGCCTGGACGGGTCTGCCCTCCTCGTCTTGCTCGTATGAAGTCATTGGCACCTATTCCTCTAAGGGAATGCAGTGAGCTTATGTGCCACATTTGGTTTGCTTTTAAAAAGGGAAAATGCACCCTCCAAGGATGAAGCTGAAGCCACTACACTCACTTCACTTGTTAAATGCCTGTGAAGTCTGGGTTCCTGATGGTGACTGGTTAACGCATTACCTCAGAGGCCCCAAGGAAGAAGTCTTTAATCTGTTCCCTAGTCATGAGCCAAGACCGCGTTTGCGTGTATGTTCACGTGTGGGGATGCACATGTGTGTGAGGCCTGGCCTAATGAGCTGCTGGGTTCGACCTGTCTGACTGCGTGGGCAGCAGCAGCGGCGGGGGGCAAAGCTCCTCATCTGCAGCCCTCGGTCCCTGAGGCAGCGTGAGGCCTCGGAGTTTGTCGTGTTGCCTGCGCGAGGAGCTGCCTCTGGCTGGCCAGGCTTGGGGAGGTGTGTGGGGGCA
Organism: Crypturellus tataupa; assembly: GCA_034781795.1. Lineage (NCBI taxonomy): Eukaryota > Metazoa > Chordata > Aves > Tinamiformes > Tinamidae > Crypturellus > Crypturellus tataupa. Next base: position 860,908 of record JAWLRI010001063.1, on the reverse strand, counting down.
GCCCCGGTGGAGCCATTCTGCAGGAAGGATGAAGTCATCCCTGTGCTGACAGCCCTCTTTTCCTGCAGCTGATGGGTTGCAAGATGCAGTCCTTAAATAAAACTCCCGTGTCACCTGCGGGCTTATCCCTCGTGGCTGAGCGCTGGCTTGGTAGGGCGCCGCAAGCTGCAGCGAGCTTGGGACACTGCTTCTGAGAAGAAGGGCTTCTAGGGTCTCATGTCCAGCGACCTTTTAGTCTCTGTCTCCTTACTGTTCCCTAAAGAGGCATTCAAATCTTTAGGCATCGCAGCTGGAGCAGGGGCTGCGCCCTCCTTAGCACTCTCCTCAGCGACAGAGCCAGGCCTTGCACAGCTGCTGGTATGGCATGGCATGGCCCAAAGCGCTGAGCTCTTGCTGCCGCCGCCTGCGCTGTGACTCAACCTCGCTGCCCACTCACTGCTCCTGCTCGGGACGGGACACTGTCGTGTGGCCTGCAGCAGCCTGCGGCATAGACTCTGCCAGCCAACCAGGCTCCACAACCCCCTGGAAGGGCCTGGTAGTGCCCAGCCTCTGCGGATAGGTCTGCTGAGCTTTCAGCAGAGGATAGCTGAAATGATTTCTCTGCTGAAATCATTTGCAAGAGGGTAAATGGGGTCTAGGCCAGAGTGTTTCTTAAGCAAGAGGTGCCTAGTGTTAGACTGTGTCACAGCCAGCGACAGATTTGTAGGTGAGGCCAGTCAAGTCTTCCCACCTGCGTGTAGTACACATCTCCTGTAAAACAGAGTCTGCGGGGTAGGAGGCTGTAGGATCATGGAGCTGTTCCTCGGCCTTTCTGGTGGCAGGATCTCTTGGGCTGAGGGACTCCTCATGTCCTGATGTGGCACTAGGAAGCTACTTTCTGCTCAGGGAGCACGTCCTGCTAGGTCCAGAGCAGTCCAAGTGGTTCTGGGGCAGCTCTGTTTCTGCTGATTCACCGCTCTTCTATGGTGGTCTCAGGGGAGATTTGGGAACTGGTAGGGCAGCACACCATGCCGAGCATGCTTGGGTGGCTACTCTGGAGAAAGCAAAGTGACTCTGAGGAGAGGGTGGAAGAAAGTCCCTAAACTGGCCTGCTAAATCCGATGGTATCAGAAAAGCAGACCAACAGTAGAGGATAAGGGTGACTGCCTCTGTCTGCGATCCAAGCAATCCCACGCATCTCTCATGCTGGGGTTGGGCTCCATTAGCAATAAGGTAATGTAGAGTTCATCCTGGATCTCCTCTCTGCGCCTGGCCATGGCTCCTGGACTTCCTTCCTCCTGCCTCTCCTGCTCACGCCCGCAGCCCGTGTCTCAGGGGAGCCCTTCTCTGTGAGTCAGCCACCCTCTTAACTCTTGCCTCCCAGCCAGGCCACAGTCAGGTATTGGCAGCTGATGCCATTGATGCCAATGGTGTCAACATTTTGCTGTGCCTTGCATCTTTCTGCACTCACTGTCATTAGGAGGCAATGGGGTTCTATGCCTGCCCACATGGGGAAAGTCATGCTAATACTGCCAGCAGCTGAAGGAGGCCACGGAACAGGTTTTTGCTGCCTTTGGAGACAGTTCAAGGGGGAAAAGTGTGGGGGAGGTGGGTGGAAGGCACTGAGTAAAGTCACCTTAGAAGCCCTGGATCCTGCCTGGAGGGGCCTGGGTGAATGTGGAGGATTGGGAAAGAGCCTCAACAAACATTGTCAGGGTATCACCAGCAGCCTCTTCTGGCCCAGGTCAGGAGGAGGCCAGTGTAGCATGGAGGGACTCCTCAACCATTCAGCAGGTCAAATGCTGCAATACTCATGGGGCTGCATGTCACCCCTCCAGGTCTTTCTCAGAAAGGAAGTGGATGTGGAGGAAGAGAAGCAGGAGACCAGGAGCCCCCACACTGGTGGTTTCTGTTCACTGGTGGACCGAGGTTCCCCCTTCCATGTGGTAAGTGCTCCCATTTCTAGACGGGCCCTCATGAGGGGTACAATCTGGCTGGGTTTGGGGCTGAGCAAAGGAGGACCGTGAGTCAGCTGCCAAAGCTAGAGTCAGAGTGATGAGATATACCCACTGTGGGCTGGTGGTGCGCCTGGGAGCAGGGATGGATGCAGCTTCTCCAGGTTAAACTAGCTAGGCGGTGAGGTGGGTACTGTGAGGCACTGAAGCACAGTAGTTGGGGTTAGCACATAAACCAGCCCCTGTGGCTGAGTGATTTTATTGCATCCAAGGGGGTCAAATTAAAGGTTTTTCCCACGCTGGCCAATGTTAAGAGACTGAAAATGCTGAAGTCACAGAAAGGTCTGCAAATCTGTTTTTCAACCAAAAAAAAGGAGGGGGGAGGCGAAAAGATGTCTCTACTTCTTGTGGTTAAGCAGAATGGTTTTGAAAAGTGACTTCCATGTCATCAGCAGGGCAACACGTGCCAAAGTGGTTAGAGAGCCTGAAACAGTTGCCTGAAGCCTGCTGCTCCTCAGGCTCCCTGGAGATCCCACCTTGGCAGGCTGCTGGGTACAGCTGGGACCCCCAGCAGGGCAGATCACAGCTGAGCCCACCAGCAGAGCCTGCCCCCGGGAGCGGGCTGTTTTCCAGTGCCGGATGAAGGGAGCACTTACTGTCTGATGAGAAGAGGCAGCATCAGAGTCCTGCACCTCCCCATTTGGCTCGCCATGGGGTTGGACTTGGGAGAGTTTTCTCCAGCAAAATGCTCCAGTGCTCGATCTGCTGTTTACCTTAGCTTAGCATTGACCATCATGTGTTCAATGGCTTGGCCTGACTTAACCTGGGATGCAAGAAATGTGACTGCTGAGGCCTGGGGGAAAGCATAGAGCCACCTGGCCAGGTCTTGGGTTGGCCTTGTATGAAACTCAAGCTCAGCCCCTGGTCAGGATGATCCTTTGCTTTGAAAGTGATGCTTTGGGCACCCCAGGGGCAGCTCTGTCCCCAGGCAACAGTGGAGCCCTGGGCTTCTCCCATTTGCTGGGATGTGACTGCCTCTGGGGCTGTGCCTTCCCCAGCTGGGCCCGGGGCTGAGCTTGGCCCAGGGCCAGCTCTTTTGCTGGCTGACCTTCACTGTGGCCCCGATGATGCTGGAGCCCTGACAGAGCATTTCGTCAGTGCCGGCTGCCCACAAAACCAAAGCCTAAGGGAAATGCCATGCTTCTCCCCCCGCTGCCGTTTGCTGGGAAGAAGATGCCCCTGGAGGAGCTGCGAGTTGAGCTCATTGGGAACAGTGGCTGCCCTGGCACTGAATAGGCAACGGCAGGAGACAGCCAGGAAAATCACCCTTTTGTTTCTGCAGCTCTCTTGCCCTATTGCTCAGGATGGGACAGAGGGATGAGACGGATGTCCTGGGAAAGGCTGTCTGCAGCATATGGCAGAGGAGGGGGTAGGGGCTGTGGAGCCAGGGACCTCCTCAGGAGCTCCCCACCTCACTGGTGACTGTATTTTAGGAGGGGTGTTCAAAAAGAGAAAAGCAAGTAGTATTTTGAAACAGCTCTGTGACACCCTTACTACTCTTAGAGAAACCCGTCCAAGCATGGCCCACGCTCTAGTCCTGCCCTGTGGCACTCAGCCCCATGGCCTGGCTCTGTCCCTGCCCCTTGCTGCAGCTCCAGCAGGGTCTTTCACACAGCAGTGTCTGGGGAGCTGCCTGCCAGCTCTGCTTCCTTTGGCCTCAAAAGCAGCAGCACAGCTCTCCCAGGTTGCTTCATCCCCTTCGGGGCCCCATGGGAAGCCCTGGGGTGATGCAGGGGCATTGCAGAGCAAACGCTGCAGATGCATGTGCTCCCTGCAGAAATGCACAGTTTGAGGCTGGAAGGGCAGCAAACGCTGCGCCTGCCTCTGCCAAGGGTGCTGAGACAAGCCCAGGTGTTAGATGCCAGCATGTCAGCTAGGAGTGACCTGGGAATGCAGAACAGCCTGGTAACCCCCCTGCCAGGGCTGCCAGTGTAGCTTCCGCAAAGGGAAATTGTGCCTCAGAACACTGTGAGAACGCTCCAAATATGTCAGTGAAGCAACAGGATCAGGGATGAGGGAGGCTGACATAATTTATTTGGGCTTCCAAAACGCCACTGACAAGCTCTCTCCAGAGAGGCTCTTGGAGAGCTCCTCGGGGAGGCACGCTGACTCTTCCCCCTCTGCCCACCCCAGCTCGCGGGAGGCCCCGTGGCGTCCCCGCCGAGAGAAAGCCCAACAAGGAACAAGGAGCCCAACGCAGCCGCCGTACCGAAAAGTGGCGGACGAAGCAGCGTGGGCCCCGCCAGCCTCCTCAACCTGAGCCCCTTGATAGCGCAGTTCAACCGGGAGATGCTGCAGGTGAGCCCCCGCGGCGGGTGTGCGTGCAGGGCCACGCTGGGCGCCGGGCGCCTTTCATGTGTGCTGCGGGCCAGGGAGCGCCACGGGGAGGGCTGTGCTGCCGGCCTCCAGTGCAGCCATTGTTGTGGCATGAGATCATTTTTGGCTGCCTCTGCCTGGCTGTCAGCCCCAGGGAGAGGGGGTCAGCTCGCACCAGGGCCCAGCTTCCTCCACACATGCACACACATGTCCTCCCCCACCCCCATTCCCCTCCTCTTCCTCCCCCACCACATCCCTTTCCCTCACCAGCAGCATGGGAATAGGGACGGTGAAGAGGGGCTGCGTCCAAGCGTTGGGGAGGGCGTGCGTGCGTGTGCGTGTTTGTATGAGCGAGGAGAGCAGATGTGCTGCACTGGGACGCTTGCACAGAGCCTCCCTGCGCGGCCCACTGTGGATTCTCCCATCAATGAAAAGAGCCGCTGCGCGCGTGGCCTCGGGTCCCTCGCAGAGCCAGAGCGCGCTCAGCTCATGGCTCTTCCCCACGTGGCAGGCGGAGGGCTGGGTGCGAGGCAAGCTGCGGGACCTGAAAGACGGCTGCGACGTGCAGGACTGGGAGCAGGTGGCTCAGACCCTGCAGAGGGACATGAAGGATTTTGAGAACAGGCTGATAAAGCTCAACCAGGTGAGGCTGGGCTGTGGTGCAGGCACCCTCACCATGAGGTCCTCCTCTGCCATACCTGGGCAGTGCCAGCACCTCCGAGCTCTTGCTGTGCCGCCCTGGCAGACTGGGGCTGCCCTTGAAGAGGTCCCTTGTCCCCTCAGATGGGCGAGCAGCTGATGGGGCGGCCAGGCCCCAGCACCGAGACGGTGCGTCGGCAGCTGCTGGCGCTGCGGGAGCAGTGGCAGCTCCTCCGGCAGACAGCTGCCAGCCAGAGCAAAGCCCTCGGCGGGCTGCGGAGCCTGCAGGACTTCACCAGGAAGGCTGAGCGTCTGGAAGCATGGATCAAGCAGAAGGTACAGTGTGTCGGGAGCTCGGTCAGGATGGACAGGGCCTTCTGCTGTTCCCTCAGCCTGGATACCCACAGTGTCCCTGAGGCCCTGTGCTTCGTAGCCCAGGAACAGGGGTGCATCCCTTGGGAACAGCCATAGGAGAGAAGTTCCAGCAGAAAGTCATATGTCTAAACCTTGTATCTTCACAGTCCTGCTTGTAGATGTGGGGCAAATCTGATCCTCTATGAGATCCAGGTCTCTGCTCTCCTGTAAGCCGTGACATTGCTCTGTTTATTATCTCTGGGGTATAAGGAGACACAGAGGCATAGGGAAGGGACATGAGGCACCCATGATCATCCTGTCAGTCAGGAATGGGACATGGGAGTGAGAGGTTTAACTACTTTCCACAATTGCCCTGGCCACCTTGCTTGGCTTAGGCTGGAGAAGGAGACAGCATGTCTGTTCTCCTGTGCTGTTGCCATCTCTTCACACCTTGTCCCTGTTGCAGGAGGAGAAACCCTCTCTGGCAGCACTGCTGCAGGAAAGCCTGGACAAGATCCAGCTCACCCGTCGCATCCTTGACTTGAAACAGGTAAGAGGCTCTTGGGGTGCTTTTGGAGCGGGCACCTTCTGGGGGAAGAGCTTAGACTTCCTGCCCAGGTGCCACTCCATCTCCTCCCTCTTGCCCAGGAGTGAGATCTTACAGTATATGGGCAGTGGGTGGCCCAGTAGTACACACTTCTGTCCATCCCCTGTGATGACTGGGTCACCAAAACCACCAACATGCTCTTCAAAACCTACCCAAGGTCTGTTAAGGTCAGGAAACCTGAAACCCACCAGCTCTGGGACCTCAGTGATGGAGCATGGCCCAAGTGTGAGGTACCTGAGAAGGTGTCAGGAGTGACAGATGGAAGACTGGCCTTGATGAGGGATGGTGTTTTCTGTCTCTGGGCCAGGAGGAACAGCAGTTCCAGAGTCTGCATGAGGAGTTGAACAGCCTAGCCCAGAAGTTGGAAAAACAAGGCAAAAGCGAGAGCAGGAGCATCTCTGCCCGGCGCAAGCACCTCAACAAGATGTAAGTGGATGGTCTACAGGCTGGGAAAGGACCAAGCACAGCGAGCTGAAGGACATCATAAATCTCCTGCATTCTGTCCTGCCTCTCCTCATCTATAGCCTCCTGTAGAAATGGTCAATGCCGTGGCACAGGCTGCCCTTGACCTCTTCCCATTTGTCCATGCAGGTGGCTGCGGCTCCAAGGGACCCTGAAGGAGCATCATGAAGCTCTGCAGCTGGCCTTGGAGGTAGCTGCCTTCCTCCAGCAAGCAGATACCCTTCTTGGGGACATCCATGCCAAGGTACTGAGCCCTCAGGCCAGGATCAGCCCAGATTTCATACCCTCATGCTGAATTACTGCATGTCCAGAGTGAGGGCCAGGTGAAGAGGATGTAGCTGTCGTCCCTGGCATGCAGGATGCTGTGGACCAAGATCAGGGAGAGAGCTGGGGGTTGGAGCCGGGATTGGGCTGGCGAAACAGAGGAGCAAACGTGGCTCTGGGGTGTGCTTCTCTCCTGGAGCAGTATGTAAATACTGGTGCTGAGGGAATGACCTAGCCTCATTTCTGCACTCACCGCAGTTTCTTCTTGCAGTGGAGAAGTGTCTGTGGCGTGGGGAAGCAAGGGGAGGCCGAGGCAGTCCGTGATCGGGACATTCGGGACATGGCCAGCCAGGTGATGGTGAGTGCTGGGTATGCCAGGGACATGGGCAGGCAAACCCTGCTCCCGCTGCTTCTCCTACTCCTAAGTAGCTGGAAGTGCATCGCTGTCACTGCTCCCATGTGCGGCTCATCCGTCAGCAGTTGTGTCACACTGGCCCACTCTCTCCCATCCAGATGCTGGATGTGACTGTGTCCCAGCTCCTCAGCCTTCAGCCCAGCCTTGCAGCACGAATCACCCATAAGCACCGAGAGGTCAAGGAGAGCTGGGCCCAGCTCCAGCAGATGCTGAGGTAGGACACAGCCTGGCAGGATCCTGGGGTTTCAAATCCTGCTCCCTGCAAAGTTCAGAACTGAAGTGAGCAGTCTCTTCTGTCTCCCAGTGAGGCTAAGAAGAGCTTATGTTTAAATATAGTTTGGGAGTCTGTACTTGGTCAGATTGCCAGTTCCCTGACCTTAGAGAGCACGTCCCCACCTTGTTGCTGGCCTCAGTCTTCTCATAAATGCACTGAAAGGGATGGTCTGTCTCCCTCTGGTACAGGAGGGGCTGTCTGCATGAAAAACAGGAGTGGCTGGTTGGAGAAAGCAGGTGGAAGGGCCAAGACACCCTGCAGTGGTCACTGCCTGCTGAGTTATCAGTGGAAGTAAATGCCAGCTTTTCTGGTCTCCTATTCAGGCAGCTCCAAATTGGCCAGACCACCAGGAAAACTGTCCCACAGGAAAAGTTGGTCCTACATCTCTGCCACCGAGTGTGCTAGAAATCCCAATACTGGAGTCAGAGGCTTGGGGAAGACTTGGGTTAGCATTTAGATTTTGGTAGGCTGTCTCTGGGGGACTAGCTCAGCTTAGGTTTCTTTCCTTTATCCGATGCTCCCCCAGGCATCCTTCACATGCCCTCTCTGCCTCTTTCCCAGAAATGAGAAGTCTCCAGTGTTGGCTCTAGCAAGCAGTTTCCCAGGGGGTGAAGCTGCAGCTCTGAGCCGTGAGTCCAGAGGAGACGGTAGCAGCCATGGGGCAGTGGGGAAGGAAGTAGGAGACAAGCAGAAAAGAGGTCCTGGGAACACAGTGAGTATGACAGCTTGGCCTCTGCTTAGGAAAATGAGGAAACTTGTCGGGGGAAAATTATTTGATTGTTGGCCAAAACCTACTGCATGCGCTCCACCATGGCTCAGTGACCCATCATAGTCTCTGCACTGAGCCCAAAGTAATCAGTCCCATGACCTACCCCCACTGCTCATCAGAGAAGCATGCTTTCGACTGGGCAAAGGAGGATTCAGGGCCTTTGTGCTGTAGGTGCAGAAGGACGTTGGAAGGAACGTGGCAGAGTATGTGAGAGGCGAAGAGAGTGGCCCCAGCTGTTCCACAGCTGGGCAACCCCCTCCTGGAGGCGACAGCAAGAGGTACTGGCCGCTGGTGGCTGCTACCAGACATGGGGACAGAGGGGAGAGCTGTGAGCTTGGGAAAGGCTGGCAGATACAGAGGGCACTTGCTGGGACCCAACTTGTTCCTTGGTTAAAAAGATCTGTGCCCATGCATGGCCTCTAAAGGGCTAGGCTATGAGGACAGAAAGGGTATCTGACTGGTGGGACCTCTGTGAAGGTCCCAGCCCCTCTTCTGTCTGGAAAACCCTGAAGAAAGAGGGGTCCCTGTGCAAAGAGAGAGCCTGACCTTCCTCCTTCCCACAGGAGGAGGAGGGTGCCAGAACGCCTGGAGACTCAGTGGGGCAGCCAGGAGCCGGAGACGCAAGTTCAGGACTTCTGTCAGGCTGCGAACGCGGTAACGTCTCCCCAAGAGTCAAGGCGCGTCCTCCTGCCCCCTCACATTTGCTGCCAGCCTGTTCAGGAGACCCAGTGTCAGGGCATCCCTTTCCCCAACCCTCTCTCTGCTCATGTGCATACATGCATGCATATGTGCACCCATCCCTGATCCGGGCACTAATGCACCGTGTCTCCTGTGCTCCTCGACAGGCCGTGTCCCGGATCAAGGAGAATGTGGGTCCCAGTGTCCACCTGAATCCAGTGGAAGATGCTGAGAGCCTGGAGGCAGCACAGACACAGCGGGCTGCTCCGCAGCAAGAGATCCTGGACAACAGCTCCAGCATTGAGGCTGTGCTCTTGGTGAGCCCCGTCCAGAGCAGGCAAAGAAGAGAGATACCCAGCAGGGTTGCCTGTAACACCTATCCCTCCCTTCTAGGAAGGGCAGAAGCTGCTGGGCACAGGGGCTCGAGGGAGCCCGCAGGTGGAGGCCATGCTGCGGGAGCTGGGGGAACTCTGGGAGGACTTGCAGAGGAAGCACCAGGAGAATGGAGCTGTGCTGAGGGAAATTGATAAGGTATGTGGAGGCAGCGCCAGAGCAGGGCTCGGACATTAGTGTGGAAAGACATCTTCATCACACCAGGTCACTGGGAATGGCTTTGCCTTCTTCACCTTTCGGTCCTCCTGGCCCAAGGGCATGTAGACCTGGCCTGACCTCCACTTGGCTTAGCAAGCAGGGCTGGTGACCATGGGGTCAGGATCTGTGGTATCATCAGCAATATCTCTGTCTGACCTGGCATTATCCTTCTTGCCTGCATGCCGCTCGGAACAGCAGAGCGGGAGCTCCCCGTGCCCCAGCTACCCTGCCATGGGACCGTGCCCTGAACTGACAGGGCTGGTGCCACCTCTGCGCTGTCCCTGCAGGCCCTGAGGCTGGTGGGAGAGCTGGACCAGGCTGAGCGGTGGCTGCAAGCAGTGGCCAAGTCGCTTTCAGAGCCGGCCACCATGAGAAGCCCTGCGGAGCTGCGCAGGGACCTGGAAGAGACGGGGCAGCTGGAGAGGCAGCTCCTGGTCTGTGGCCTCAAACTCCAGGCTCTGCGGGAGGAGGTGGCAGATAAGCCTTCCACGGAGCACGAAGCGGCAAGAAAGATGCGGAGGAAGGTGGAGATGGTCGAGGAAAAGTGAGTCCTGGGGGAGGCTCCCTCCTCTCTCATACCCCTTGGGCCTCAGCAGAGGGCAGGGAGGAGGAAGATGTTTCTTGTGTGGGGTGGCCGCGCGGACCCAGCACCTGAACGAGCCTTGGGTGATGCCTGTGCCCTGGCAGGCTGGTGCGTGTGCAGACAGCCCTGCGGCGCCGCGCCGCGGACCTGCGCGACTCCCTGGTGCTCTCCGAGTTCCTGCAGAATGTGCAAGAAGAGGAGGAGGCACGGAACCGGCACCGAACCCCTCCGGTGAGCCACGGGGCTGGGCCTCGCACCCCTCGGCACTGCCTGGCACTGCCCATTTGTTTCTTGGGATTCCCCTGACAGTGCAGCTGGCACCTGGGTCTCGTGCTGCTGCCGTCAGCTCAAAGCAGCCGGGACCAACCCAGGGGTCAATCTATGGCCTCATGGGTCCCTCCTGCAGGCCAGCCATTTTAGATGGTTGCTTCCCATCTCTCACACCTGGTATCTCTGTTGGCTTCAGGCAGAGAGTGGGCAGCGTGGCTCGCAGGGGTCTTTGCCTCTGCTCTCAGCCCCAGGGAGACAGCTGCCAAGCACCGAGGACGTGACCAGCCCCTTGGGACAGCTGCAGGAGGCTGTGGAGATGCTGAACGATGCGGTGAAGGAGCGAGAGCGTGTCATTGAGGCAGCGGTGGCGAGGGAGAGCCTGGAGCGCCTGGTAGGGGCTGGACCCAGGGATGCAATCTGCATGGCTTGTCTAGGGCCGGTCACGCCACCTGGTTGGAATGGGGAGCACAAGTGGACCTGTCCCAATGGGACACGAGTGAGACAGGACAGCCGTGGGCCCTGGCTGTGCAAGGAGGGTGTCCTTCTGCTTGCTGTGGCAGGAGCGCCTTGCTCTGCAGCAGAGTGCCTTGTGGCTGTGCCAGGTACATGCTGCGCCACGAGGCTAAGGAGCAGGAGCTGTGGCACCTGGGCTCCTACCTTGGGGCTCATCTTTCTCTTCCTATGCATTCAGCTGGCAGAGGTGTGCCCACGCCTGGAAGCCATCCGATGCAGAGCCGAAGCCCTGGCTCGAGACACTGCCCAAGCGGAGAGCGGTTTCGCTGTAGTGAAGAGCGAGAAGGACCTCCAGGGGCTGCAGGGCTTGCTGAGCAGGCAGCAGGAGATGGAGGTGAGAATCGGGAGCTGGGAGGCACCCTGCCCAGCAGCGCGTGGCAGGAGATGAGATGTGGTGTGGAAGTGTCCCAGCTGGACCACGCTGTCCTGGGGAGGTGCTGGCCCCTAGGGACCCAGGTGTTGTAAGCTTTGGCCCACTGCAGAGGGCTGGGCTGGAATTTTCCAGGCAAGCCGAGCCTGGCCCTGCTCCCCTCGGCTGGCCTGGGCCAAGGAAGGGGAGAGAGATTGCGTCAGCTCCCGTGTGCCAGCGCCAGGCTGCCAACACCTTGCTCATCTTTCCATCGACAGGGAGGTGACTCACACGGGCAGAGCAGGCTGGTGTGGAGAAACCACATTCCTTTGCACTCCTGCAGCCCTTTGTGTTGCCCATCATCCCCATGGAGTTCAGGTTTTCCTGCTCCCCACAGCCTGGACCCCCAGTGCCCCACAGTAGCCTTAAGCTCCCCTCTAGCATATTCGTTTCATCCCCTGCATCCTGGGGCACAGAGGAGTCCTGCCATGAAGGATTGGTGCTTTCTCTGACCTTATCATGCAGAAGCAAATGGAATGGGTTGGATGTGTTCTGATCAGCAGGTAAAGTGTGTCCTTGGGCAGGATAGGAAAAAAAAAAATGTCAGTTGTCTATTGCCACATTGCTCCAAGTGTCCTAACTTTCCTAACTTTTCCCTTTTTTTTTTTTTTTTTTTTCCTTTTTTTTGCCTTGTGATCTTAGTCTGTTGTGTGTGAGACCCTGAAGGGGCAGCTGGAGGAGCTGGAGAAGGCTGCTGCCCACTTGGAAAAACTCTGCCCAGCTCAGATGTGTAGCATCAGCCCAAGGGTGCAGGGAGCCCTGCAGGCCTGGGAAGGACTGCAGAAGCTGCTAAGGGAGAACAAGGCCCACGTGCAACAGGCTGCACAGCTGCGGCAGTTCTTCAAGGATTATTTAGCCATGATGTAAGTGGTGATGAGCGATCAGAGTTGCCTTTGCAAAGCTACTCTGAGGGGGGAGCTGGTGAGACTGCAGCATTCCCAGAGGTCTGGCTGTTCCCAAGCTTGTGAGCAGATGGTGGAGTAGAAACCAGACAGGGACTGCTTGTAACCTGAAATATAGGGCTGTATTGGAACTGCACAGATAGAACAACCTGCTGCAGGGCCCAGACCTAGCATGGGCCACCACGTCACCATACTGACTTAAAAGATTGTGACAGCACACTTTCTGATGATTTCCAACTGCTGTGCCAAACCAAATCAATGCTTCAACAACCCTCCTACATGCACACAACTCCCATACTCCTGAGCCTGCATGGGATGTCCCCATGGGGACTGTGCTCCCAGCCCAGCCTTTGTCCTGACAGCTTTGCAGTGTCTCCACCTGCATTCCCTTTCCCCTTTGCTCTCTTTTCCTTGCATTCACCTGTCCCCTCCTCCTGTATTTCATTCTTGTTAGACTTTTACCCTTCACATCCACTTTCTCTGTCCTACTCCAAGTTCCTGTTTTCAAACTGGAGAGCTCAATGGACCAGCGTGGACAACTGAGAGATGGTGATTGCCTTTACAGGGGGAAGCCTGCCTGCTTTGCACCAGATTCTGGCAAACAGCAGCTTTCTTTACCAAGGGCACTGTGCAACCTCAGCTTGGAAGGCAGAGGTTGCTACTAGTAAGAGCCAAGTCTCTATTAAAAGTAGAGCAGCATGTCATCCATAAAGTTAATGCATCACCCCTTGTGCGCTCAGGGCTCTGTTTTCAGCTCAGCCATTGTGGGAATGGCAGGAAGAGCCTGGGATCCTGCACACTGTCATGGCTGAAGGGCAGTTTTAGGGGTGCTGGCTGCTAGTGGAGAGCCATGTCCCTCTGGAAGTCAAGGGCTCAGCCTGAGGCTGGTTCGGAATTGCTTATCTGGAATACTGTAGAGTTGAGAATGAGCTGGGATATTCTTACTTCTGACCTTCCTGTGCCCTCAGCTCCTGGACGGAGGACACACGGGCTCAGATCTTCTCAGAAAGCCCAGGCAGCAACAGCCTTTTGGATATTCAGTGTGAGGAACTGGAGAGAAAGATTGAAGGCAAGTTCAAGGAGTTTGAGGAACTGGCAGCAGTGGGACAGACACTGGTGACGGAGGAGCACTATCTGAGTGAGACAGTAAGTAGTAGGGAGCCTTGGCCTCTTGCAAAGATGGGGATCCATTTCTCAGCACCTCACTGAAACTTGCTGGGGCTAGTCCCTGGAGGTTAGATAAAGCTATGGACATAAAGCCCCAACGAGTTGGTCAGAGCCAGCCGCACTTTCCCTATAGTGGCTGAGGTCTCTGAGACCCTCATCAGAATGTCCTGGGTGGCAGGGTCTCTCTGCGGCTGGGAGAATGTTGGGAAAGAGTTTCAAACAGTACTGGATGCAACTGACTTGAGTTCTGATTCCAAACTCCCTCTTAACTGTTCCTGGTAGAAAGTGTCCTAGTTGGATCTGTGTCCCTAAGCCTAGGCTGAGGGTTTGTGCAGGGTGCCCTTGCGGACTGCCCAGCACCTCTCCTCCCTTCAGATAAAGGAGCGCATGGAGGAGCTGCAGAGCATGTTGGGCTGGGTGCTGGTGCGTTGGCGAGCGCAGAAACACCAGCGGGACCCTGGAAGCAAGCAGGAGGACAGAAAGGACCCTGAAAGCCCCCCAGGTGTGCCCTCAACTGATCAGGTGAGTATCTGGCGGCATAGTGACCATCAGAGAAGTGGGAAAACCTGCCTCAAAGGGCCAAGGTTGAGGGTAGCAAAGTCACCCAATGGAACTGGTGACATGAAAGTAGGGGAGGGATGTGTCACACCTTGGGGGTGACACCCCCAGCATTCTCAGGTTCAGACAGGACAGGCAGGGAAAAGTGGTGAGGCAAAGCACCTGAGCTTCCAGACTTAGGCACCTTGCCTCTAAGGAGGAGCTTGGGCAATCTCCATGCTACTGTTTTCCTTCCTGAGTCTCTCTGGGAGCCTGAGCAGGGGGGCTACAAGCCTCAGAGAGTGCTGGGCACTCAGGAGCAGTCCTCCATGTTCTTTCTCTTGTCTTGCTCCCCAGGAGCAGCAAGTCCCATGTGCTCAGCCACGTGCAGACAGCATCCTTGACCTGAAAGGATTTGCACCCTGCTCCCCATCCGTATCTACACCAAGATTAAAGTTGCAGTCACAGGTGCTGGAGAAAACGGCCATTTCCCCTCCAGTGTCACCCATATCGGATGCCCTCTTGGGACCAGAGCCCAGCAGCTTGGTGCCCCACAGTCCTCTCCCTGAGGAGGAGGGTCTCATCTGGGATCCTTCTGAGACCTCCACTGTGTTGTTGCCACCGCGGGGGACTGGCAGCCTCGGGGGGACAGTCAACTTGATCCTGAGCATTGGCAAGAAGGGAGAGAAGAAGCTGCCACAGCTGGCGTTGAGTGGAGAACGGCCTGAGGACCAAGCTCCACAAACGGTATGTGAAGCTGCACGAGGGCTGTGGCATTAACAGAGATATGCAGGAACTCCCTGTACCCACTCTCTGGAGTTACAGTGGGGAGCTGTGTTCCACTGCAGACCTCCTCATGTGGTGAGCCCACTGGGTGAGTGCAGATGCATAGCACATTATGGCTCCCAGATTGCTTCCAGAGGTGGGATCCATTTAGGTCATTTCCAAGCAAACTGTGCAGGCCGTATCATAAAGACAAGAGGGACTTTCGGCTCTGTTGGGTGTTGGATGATTCCTGAGGACTAAGCACCAGCTTGTAGCATCTTTGCCTGCTCTCTCCTCCCTGTAGCTGGCCACTCTCTTGCTCTTCCCTCACCTTTCTTTGTGTCTCTCTCTCCCCATGCTCAGCTCCCTGCCACTAAACCCTCAAGCTGTAAAACCTTTTGGAAGCGTTGCCAGGGGCTTTTAGGAAACACTTGGGGTAGTTTAAAGCGAAAGAGAAAGCCATCACACCAGTCCATGGAAGAGGTAACGTTCCAGGGAGGCTGCATGTGGGGCAAAGTGGCTGCATGGCATGAACCTGCCTTGTTACTAACCTGCCTGGTCATCCCGCCATGCCCTCTCCACAGCGTTACTCGCTGCCCTGGCAGACTGGCTGTGGCCAGCCTTTTCCCCCGCAGAGTCAGTGGATGCAGACATGGCAATGGGCTACCTTATCATAGAGAAAAATACCTCTGGTCTTTTGGCTCCAGAGTGTGGGAGCTTGGGCATGCAAAGAGAGGTCCCAGAGGGAGGAGAGCTGGCCACATTTTGGCCCTTGGGATAAATGGTTTTGGAGGCTGTGGGAGGTGCAGCAGCAGTGGGAAGGCAGGAGCAGTCCCCTGTGCAGCTGAGTGAAGGGAGCAAGGGTGGGTGGGCCATTTGCGTGTGCGTGTGTCGGGAGAGAAGCTTGTTCTGGGTGCATGTGTGAGGCTTGCAACTCCAGCACTGGGAGTCTGGCGTGTTACCGGGGCTCTGCAACTGCATAGGATCCACTTGTTGCTCCGAACCCTGCACAAAGGACTGTTTGTGAGGAGCTCCCAGTGCCAGCAGTGCTGGGCTCTCCCTGCACACAGCCTGCCTGGATAACAGAGGGAAGAGACTAGGGCTGCCAAGAAGAGTTAGTGGGGAGGATGCCAAAGAGGCCAGAGGGCCTTGTGGCAGGGCTAAGGACCAAAGAGCCACCAGAAATGCCTAGAGTGGCAGGTACCACACTGTTTAGGGTGTACAGGGAAATGCTGTTCCAGCTCTGCCAAGCAAAGTCACTTGCTTTCTTCCTTGCAGCCACAGAAACCCAGAATAGAGGCTTAGACTGTGGGGGGAAAGGGAGGAGTGGCTGTTCATGGAAGAGTGTAGAGGGCAGGAGGGAACATGCACCCAGCACAGCTGCCTGTGGCACATACAGGTTCCTGCCAGCATGCCACCATGGCTGCTATCTCTGTAGACCTCAAGGAGAAGCCCTTTAGAGGGCAAGAGTGAGGAGGAGAGCTCTATGCTGCATGCCAGGACAGGAGGACATACCCAAGGGGCTCTGCAGCATGAGTGGGGCACCCCCTTCCTGCCTCTTTCCACCACATGCTGAGTTGGAGGCAGCCCTGAGGTGCTGAGGACGAGACTGTGTAGCTCCCAGCTCCAGAAACTGCGCCAGCGCGAAGGGCAAGCGGTTTTGGAGAGCAGCAGGTGCTGCCAGGCCCCCCAACTCCTCACTGTCCCTACTTGTCCTGTGGGGAGAGGGCTCTTGGCATGGGGTAAGCAAGCGAGGGCTGTGCCATGCCGCGTGCCTGCAGCCGTGGCTGCCCCGTCGGGGGGCTCACCCCGTGCCCTTCGCTGTATCCGCAGGCGAGCGCCTCCGCATGCGTGGAGGAGTGCTACGGACAGAGGTCCAGGAGGAGCTGTGCCGCGCGGCAGCCAGCAAAGCCGGCACCTGCTGCAGCCTGCCGCCCTCCGACACCGCACACTGGGGCAACCCACACCCTGCCCAAGGCCAGCCCCAGCTCCATCTTCAACAGCCTGCAGAGGAAGGAGAAGGTGAAGGCCGAGCACGCGCGGCTGCTGACGCTGCAGGGCATCATGGGCCCCAGCTCCCTGCAGACCCTGCCCGAGGAGAGGCATGGCCCCAGCAACACGTGGCCCTTGAAGTGTGGCCGGAGGAAGGCGGCGCTGGGGGCTCCCAGCCCCCAGCTCGAGGAGCTGCTGCTCTACGTGAAGAACCCACTGGTGTGGGACATCGACGCAGAGTGTGAGGCCACCCCTGGGGTGCCCAAACCCAGCCTCCCCCGCCACAGCGAGGGGCCTAGTGCTGTGCAGCCTGCCGATGGGCCAAATAACACCTGCCCCCACCTCTCACTTGGGTCCGTCCTCAGCCTGGAGCTGCCCAAGGACTTGGCTACCCTGGGCTGCCTCCAAGGCACTGCAGTGGCAGCTCAGCAGGAGGAGGCGGAGGGGAAGGAGAAGAGGCAGGGCAGAGGGACAAAGCAGTGGGAGGCCACAGGGGCAAGCAAGCCCGGGCGGCAGGAGGAGGACGCAGATGGTCACGGTGCCCAGGGGCCAGGGGAAGGCCTGGGGAAGCCCCCCAAGAGCGAGCGAGGAACGTGGTTCGAAGAGGTGAGCTTCAACCCTAGCTACAGCCGGCAGAAAGCACGAGGCTTGGAGGTGGCCCGCTGCACCAGTGAGGAACTGAGCAGCCCTGACAGCCCTGGCGAAGACTTGCTGGACTTCAGGCTGAACCGGCTGTCCCGCATCAGCGTGCTGCACGAGCAGGTCGGCCAGGAGTGGGACAAGCTGGCTGCCAGGCTGGGCCGGGATGGCAGCCCCAGCACCGTGGCAGCTGAGAGAGCACCCAGCTGCCAGGCCAGGCTGCGGGAAGCCACTCACGTGGAGCTCAGACCTTCTCCCACCGCCCTAATGACCAGGGCGGGTGCTGCCACTGGCACTGTCCCACTGGGGCGGCCTGCCGGCAGCGGGAAGTCCAGTAAGGAGGTCGTGGTGGGACTTTCTGACAGGGGCCCGGACTCCCCTCCTGCTGCCCACCGGGGCTCCCGGGCTGCCCCCCAGCTCTCGGTGTTCACCTGTGAACTGGGTGGCCAGCAGCACAGCCCCGAGACCCGGGGCCCGGTGGAGATCTGCCACCCAGCCCACAGGCTGTTTGAGGAGGAGGAGGAAGAGCTGCGGGCCATCTGGGACCATGCAGAAGAGCAGCTGGTGCCAAGCCCGCGGGCAGAGAGCAGCACCCGACGCCTGCCCACCAGCAGGACGGGCAGCCTACAGAGCCCCGATGTCAGCGGCGGACCCCTAATCCTCTCGGCGACTAATAACGTGCTGGTAGCCAAGTTCACCCTTCCCACTTCTGCCCAGCTGCTGCACAGCCCAGTGGGAGAAAAGGGCCTCAGTGACAGGCACAGGGGCAGTGGCAGCCCGAGCACGCATGGGGCAGCCCTTCCATGCCCAGAGGCACCCCACAGCGTGGGACACTCTATATCTACAGCCTGGGCAGACAGCCCCAGCTCACGGGATCAACATCAGGATGAGGAGCAGGAGGGCAGCAAGGTCAGAGCTGCGGGTTGGGCGCGCTCCTGCTGCGGGTCAGGTAGCTGCTCAAACCCCATGTGAAGAGCAGAACCAGGTGGAGACGTTTCTGATGCCTGGCACAGATCCTGCTAAAAGCAGTGCCCCGGGGCACATAACATCCGGGATGGTCCTTGGGTAGCACCACTGACCAGCGGTGGCTTCTCTGCACCACTAGCAGCCGCCCTGCTGCAGGCAGCGGTGCCTCGATCGCAGCCTGCTCTACGGCCCTGTACAAGAAGGAGTCCTGAGCTCCTGCCCTGAGCAGCACAAAAGCAGTGTGTGCCCACACCTGGGCTTGAGGAGGCACACACTGCCCCCCATCACACACGCTGCTTCTGAGGCCAAGAGCACTTTGGGCAGTGGTGGCAAGGCTGAGGTTACCGGCAGCTCAGATGGACCGCGGTTCCCAGAACTGCTCTGCTACCATTAGTCCATGGCTGCTTTGCTCATCTTCTGTCTCCTTGCAGGCTCCCCCCAGTAAAACGGAGTTTCAGATGATGGAAGGGACCCTGGAGAGGAAGCATGTGCTGCAGACAGGAGGTAGAAAGGTAAGGGCAGGGCTGTATGTCTCCTTTGGGGTGCAGGGATATATGTGACATATGAGTGTGGGGGCTACCGGGGGGACAACCTCCCCTGTGCAGTCCTTGGCACCCTCTTGGGAGCTGCTGGGCACAGGGGCCATAGCAGCCAGGCCCGTACCCCAGTTACTTGTCTATCCAATGAGGAAACTGACTTATAACAAACTTTACCCTCAGCTGTCCAGCCAGACTGCAGCCTACAAAGGCAAAACAACAGCCCCTCCTGCCAAAAAGGCATGATGCAGCCAAGCCAACAGCTCCTGGGAGCTGACTGCCACCAGGCCACGAGGGCAGAGATACCTTATCTCTAACACACACAGAATTGCAGAAATGTCACCTGGAAAGGACTCCATCTGACCTGATATGGACATCCCTAAAATTACACCCTGCCAATGTCACCCTAAGGTTGTTGCACCAGTGAGGCTGTCATTGATGCATTCCCAAACACAGGAGCATTTTCCAGGAAAGGCAACAGAGGACATTAAACTCAGCACAAAGCTCAAAGCCCCTCAAAATGCAAGCAGGAAGCTTCTCCTCATCTCTGCTCTTGCCCAGCCCTACCAAGCAAAACTACCGTGTCACAGCAGAGCTGCAGGGGACACAACTGCTCACCCATGGGAGGGTGCATGCAGCACCTTCACCAGCTCTCCCCAGGGTCCAAAGGCTTTCCAAGTTTTAAGAAGGGACTGAAACCAGAGATGATATTGACACTAACCAACATTGCACAGCACTGGGGTCACAGCTTACAGGGGTTTGAGAAGTGTTATGACTGGCAACAGACCAGTGTTTTCCTGAACCTTGAGCAGTAAATCCGTGGCTGGAGGGAGGTAGTGAAAAGGAAGTCTTGGCTTGAACAGCCCCAAAAAAAGTTGTGACAAAGCTCCCTGACCAATGCTTCCAACCAGCATGGAGACATGGGATTGGCAGTTCTGGAGAGCCCTGGCATGTGTGGACAACCCTATTGGAGTTGCCATGCTGCCCCTGGGTGCCTCTGTCTATCCTGCCCCTGTGGGGAGAGGATGCTGGGCTGGCAGTGGGACCGCTCAGGCTGGGATGGGGCAGATCTCCCCTGGCAGCTCCCACCGCATCATTATAGGTTCCTTTCACCTGGCAGGGCCCTGCCTTGCTGATAGCATCTGTCTGTCTCATGTAGGCAACCTGTCGCGCCTGGAGCCTGTTCCACGCGGTGCTGATGAGGCAGACGCTGTGTTTTTACCAGGACCGCAGGGACAGCCTGAAGGTACCATGGGATGGGCGACACAGTGGGAGCAGGACGGGGAAGGCAGCAGCATCTGGGGCTAGAGCCAAGTGGACTTGGGTTCATTATTAGTTCTCCCTGCTTCTCCCATGCATTCAGCCTTGGGGAGCCCAGCTGACCCTGCTGGGGCCAGGAGGGGTCTGTTTGAGGGGCTGCCAGGGGCTCCCTGGCCTGTGTCCATGCTGGGTCTTGGAAAGAGAGCGAGCAAAACCCCACTGTTGCTTTTGCTCTTCCCTGTGCTGCAGAGCTCGGTGGTGGCCCTTCCCCTGAACCTCTCCGGAGCGATCTGCGCCCCAGACACAGAGTACACCAAAAAGACCAACTGCTTCAGGCTACAGTGAGTAACTCCAGCCCATGACACCAGGGGGTGGGAAATTTTACAGCCCACTGTGGAGGGAAGAAACAGCCCTAAGGTTTTTATGCTGCTCAGCAAGTGTGTTACCCCCAGCTGCCTACTGCTGTTACATAGGTATCTCCAGCAAGGGCCAACCAGAGAATGGAGGGTGATTATAATTTCTTTCTTTCTCATCTACTTCCCCCTTTTTTCAAGGATGGTGAGGGCTGCAGTGTCTGCAACCCACATTTTCCTTGTGTCTGACTTGCCGTTCTTCTCTCAGGCTGCGGGATGGCTCTGAGTATCTTCTGAGGGCCCCATCCCAGCTGCTCATGAATGAGTGGATCTCCAAACTGCAGCAGAACTCAGGTGAGCAGCCCCTGATCATGGGCAGGGATTACATGTGAGGTGCCAATGGGGCATACAGGGCCTGGACTGTGCTGACAGAGGCTGCGGGGCAGTAGCAAGGGGTGGGGGCAGAGCTGAGGTGGGAATACAACTCTGCTGTCATCTTCTCATGCTCTCTATGTGCTTGTAGCCTTTTCTGAACTCTTTTGATGCATGTGGGATCAGAAGAGAAGAAATACAGTACTGATTTATGCAGTTTTCTAACCTGCCTTGGGAACTGCAGTTCTTTGCCAGGCAGGATTTGGAGGCTTTGTTTTCGCACCACATACACAATTATAAATCAGGAATAACACAACTGACGTCAGTGGAGTCTCAGCAGCATAAAAGCAGTGTCAGGAAAATTAAAATTGGGCCTCGGTCTTCCCATGCCACTTTTTTCTCCATTTCTTTTGTGGAGCCTGAAAAGCCCTTCCAGGCAAGGAGATCTGCAAGACAGAGGCCTTCCCATTGCTATAACCATTAACCAAGGGGATTCAAGCACTATAATGAAATGCTAAACTGATTTGTGTGAGCAACAGCAAGCCATCGAGCTAGAGGTCAGATGAATCAACATTGTGGTCTGGGCATCCCTATGGCTCAGCCAGTTGGGCAATGAGCCAGAGCCTGGACTGGCTCAGTGGGGTAGTCCTGTGCACTCAGCACTGCCCAGCGAGGCAGCATTTCTCCCTTGCCCCACAGCGGGTTATTTGCTTTATCCCCAGGTTTCCCCGAAGTGGATTACTTCCAGGCAGCAGCACAGAGGGTCGAGAACACCAGCCCTGCTGGAGGGTGAGTAGCCAGGAGCAGGCTAGCCAGGTCTCAGCTTGGCCAGAGGCTAGTCTCCTTGTTGTGTTGATATCCCACTCTTGCTGGTGACAGCCAGTCTCTCTTACCATATTTCATGGTCAACACCATAGTATTCATTGTGGTGTTGTGCTTACTGTGCTCCCAGAGGAGTCAAAGGGCCAAAAGTGGGTGTTAGGCACTTGTCCATCAAATGAAACTGTTCAAGCTGCCTTCCTCAGCCTGCAGCAAGCACATATTCCTTGGGCAAATCTGGTCTGCTAAATTTTTGCTACTTTTGAGTTTCAGCAAGGTCCCTGGGCTCAGAAGCTCCCACCTCCAGGGTCCCTCTCAGGCCATGACTGCCAAGAGTCAAGAGATTGTGGTGTTACCGCGCTCAAACACCAGGCTGCAGCTGCCTTTCGGGAGCCAGGATGGCCCAGCAGATGGAGCAGCATCTTCAGCAGGTGACTTTCCTGCCCCTTAGGCTTCCTGGCTGCAGGGCCCATGGAGCCTACCCTACTCACTACACATATAAAGTGCTATTAGGTGATCTTTGGGTTGTTCTACTCCTATCTGGAGGGGCCACAGCAGATAGCTAGGCCTTGCACCTCTACCAGGGTGTTCTCATGCAAGTTGGGGTAGCATGTAAGCAAGCGAATCTAGTTTTGGGGACTGGGGAGAGCAGAGCTGATCAGGGGAATCTGCTATTCCCTGATTCCTCTCCCCAGTCCTGAGAGGCGTAAGGGGGACTCTGTAGTGTTATAGGTCAGTCTTGAATTGTCCTTCACCCAGGAATGGGGATAGGGGGTGGACAGAGAAGTCTTTTGGCTAGTGTACAGAAGTTACTTCACTCTCTGGGAGATATCAGGATAACCAGGTCTCCATGTAATTTTTCCAGCACATTCTGGGACTGATACAAGGGTGTCCCATGCTGACCCTGATCTGTGTCAAGTACAGTGGCAGGATCTGCAGAACATGTTGCATTTGGGCCAAGACAACTTACTTTTAGAGCATCTGGGCAGATGTTTGCCTGGCCCACCTGTCTCAGCTCCTCCTTGACATATCTTTGTTCATCTCCAGAGGAAGTTCATGGAGCCGCCAGCCAAACAGCTGGGCACAGGGAGCATCAGTGGTTATCTAGTGGGTCCCCTGGGTCATGGGACAACAGCTGCCCGGAAGATGACTATGGGCTGGTAGCCAACAAGAGGAGGTCCTACTCATTCACTTCAGGTACAGCATGTCATGTGTGCCCCACATGCATGTGTGGGGCAACCTTGCCCAATGGTCACTGTTCCATCTTCTGCTCTGCTCAGCACACACACCATCCCACAGCACAGTTCTGGGAGCCACCAGCCACCCGAGCTGTGAACCGATGGCTAGCTGGGACCCACATCCCTGGGTGGGAGGAGTGGCTGGGCCCACATCATGCTTGGGGGTTCTGCTGGAGGGGTGTGTGCACAGGTACTCTGGTACTGCAGCAGCTCCCTCACGCAATGTAATAAATCCCTGTGCCCTGAACTGGTGTCCCCGTCCTCTCTTGGTGCTTGAGGCAGCCCATGGTGTCTTGCAACCCAGCAAGGAGAAGGAGGCTAGAGAAGGCGATAGTGTAGAGAGCTGGGAGCTGTTGGCTTATGGCTTTATGTCCATGAGGAGACACAGCATGTTGGGGCTCCCTACTGGCAATTCTGGCCTAACTTCTGCTGAGGACATGTTAGCGCGTGGGATAAATCCAGGTCAAGGAAGCTCCAGCTTTCTGCAGTTTCCATGAGAGACACCCTGCCTGGGTGGCCTTCATGCTGGGCTAGGAGGATGTGTTTCACTCACACTTGGACTGCTCCCTTCAGGAGTCAGTCACACATCTGCTTGAGTCATGCTGGTCACTCGCACTGGCACTTATCCCATCAGGAGCCATCTCCTAAGCAGCCTATTTGTGTGCAGCTGAAGCACCCTGTTGGGCTCAGCCTCACAGGTATGAGGTGGGGTGAGCTGGCTTCCCCGCTCGAGACACTTGTTTCACTGTCACTGCCAGGAGGTGGCACCAACGTCCCTGTCCTCACAGCCACTGCTGGGAGCAAGGGAGGTGTACTCAGGACAAGGTGTGATATTGTCCTCTGTACCACCCCGGTGCCTGTGTCCTCGCAGCCTGGACTCCAGTGCCCCAAAACCTGCACACATGCCCAGCTTGGAGAAGTCCTTGGGTGAGGTGGTACATACCAGCTTGTACCGCAGCTCACTGCTCCCTTTCTTGCAGCCACCTACCAGAAGATCATGCCTGTAGCGATGCCCAAGGAGCCTGTGGAAGCCGGGAGCAGCTACTCCGTAACGCTGTACATCGGGGAGCAAACACCAGCCATGCCCAGGACGCGCTGCCACTCCTTTGTAGCCAGGCCAGGAAGTCCACGGGAGGTGCTAGGGGAGAAGACCCAGGGCACCCCTCGCCCCAAGAACAAATCTGTCTTCAAGAAGTTCTTCGGGAAGAAGGAGTGAGCCACATGCAAGGAGAAAAGCAAAAGCCTGACCCTTTTCCTCCTCTCAGGCCTGCTTCAGGTGCAACCTTAGTAAAGTCTCTCCCCCAGCACCAGCCCTCACCGCTCGCATTCACCTTGGGGCGCCCAGCGCCACGAGGGGGAGAGATGCTGCAGCAAGCGGCTCTGCTTCCGCACAGCCCCAGGGGCTGCACATGGCCCCAGCCACCCCCGCTGCCTTCCTCAGCCAGGCGCTGAGCCCCTCGGGCACCCCACGGGCCCCTTCCCGCAGGGAGGGGCCCTCCCCACACCCTCACCAAGCTGACGGCGGCTCTCCCCGCCACCACTTCAGCTGGATCCCCCGGCATCCCTCCTACATGCAGCACAAGCAGGATCGAGGGAGTTGTTATTTTTATTAAAAAACAAACAAATGCTTAGTCTGGGAGCATCTTCCTCCAGCACTGCCATCGCCTGCGCTACCTGCAGAGCAGGAAGGGGCTCTGCAAGATGGCCCTTGCTAAGGAGGGTGGCAGTTGCTTCACAGTGAAGCGTGGGGCTCCTGCAGCCTGGGGCTTCTGTCTTGCCCCAAGACATGGTCTGAGCCGCCTGGCCTTTCTCACAAGGAGGCTTTGTCCCACAGTCCCTGTGCATGTATCCAGCCCAGCTAATCCCATGGGGCGCCTGGGCCTCTTTCCCTGCCCTGGGAGCTCAGCGGACGGGGGGGAAGTCACTGCCTGGCGAGCAAATCCTGCCTGCGCAGCCCAGGGCCCACGCAACATGACACAGTGTGTGCAGCACCAAGGTGGCTCCCATCTTTTCCATCCTCTCTCGCAGGCTGGCTCTGGCCCAAGTCACCATACGGGTGATGTGCGGCTTGGAGGGGGCCAGGGGCGTTTGGCTGCACCCTGGGGCTTCCTGCACCCCAGATATCCTGCAATAGCTCCTCTAAGCTCCTCAATAGCTCTAAGTTATTCTGGCTTCTGTCACTCTGGTTCCAAAGAGGAAATAGCAGCCTGCCCAAAGTGTCCCCTGAGCGCACAAGCCCTGAGAGGAGAAGGGGAAGTGTCCCGGGCCCACAGGAGCAGGGCCTCTCCCGGCCTGCACAGCCCGTCTCCTCCGCACGCGCAGCATGGGGCTTAAAATAGAACTGCTGGCTGCCTCCCAGCGCTGCAGCGAGGGCCGCGCGGGGGAGAAACGTGAACCGCGGGCACAGGGCTGCCCCTCCTGCGCACCCAGCCCCTCCGCTGCCCCCTCACTGGGGTCCCCGGGGCTGGCGGTGGGCAGGCACCGCCGCGGGTACCGGCTGCAGCAAGGGCAACAGGGAGGAAGAGCAGGGCACCCGTGCCGCCTGGAAAGGGCCTTCCCTGTGCTCCCAAAGTGGAGGTGGAGGAAGACAAAGGTGAAGGGCGCTGCCTTGTAGGCAAGGGGTGAGTTTGGGGCCCTGGCAGCCTAGCCTCCCCTCGGAGGGAGCACGGGACCTCCTCATGCTCTGCTTGGCTCCATGGCTCTTGGCTGGATCACCTGTTTTCCTCCAGCCCCAAGCTTGGTCCGCGCGCACTGCCTTAACGGGAAAAGAGGAGCGGGCCGGCTCGCGGCCTCCTCGGGGCCAGCAAGGGGGCACGGCCTGGGCCCAGGCCAGCGCTGGCCACGCGCGGAGGCAGGCGAGGGGAGGCGCTGGCCGTGCGTGCCGGGCGAGCAGCCGCTCGCGGGTGCCAACTCGTCCTGGCAATGCTGGGGGGCCCGGCCGAGGGTCTGTGCCTCGGGGGTGATCGGCTACAGCCCCGCGGTGTGTGGTGTGGCCTGGAGGGAGGTGGTGACCTACTGCAGTGGGGTGCCGCCTCGGCAAGTGTCCTGCACCAGCCTGAGCGCAGCGCAGCAGCACAGGTTGCCACAGGAAAGGGGACAGGACACCTTTCGCGCACGTGGCCTCCCGACGCTCCCCTTTCCCTGCACTGGCGCCCAGCCCCGCGACGCCCCGCTGACGAATCTTGCTTGCAGTTTCTATGGAAGAAGCCACTTCCCCCCGCTAATCCGCGCGTGCACGCGGCCTCCACCTGCTGAGCCAGCGGGAGCGGCGCTGAGCCGGCCGCAGGAAGCGCGGAGCTCGGCGTCCCGCTCTGGCCGCACGGCGCACGGCTCGCGGCGGCTCTGCGGCCAGCCCCTCCGCAGGAGGAGATCCCAGCGCCGTGCGGCTGTGGGCAGGGAGGAGAGAGCCGGCAGCGCCAGCCGCGCCGGGGGAGCCGAGCCCTCAAGGTAACGGGCACGGAGGGTGCGAGCTGCCGGCGCGGAGCTTGAGCGCAGGGTGCGGGGGAGGGAGGTCAGCTCTGGAGCCAGGGACTTGCCCTGCGTTTGGGCAGTGCGGCTCTCCCCGCACAAGGTCACCCGGGGCCCTGCACTAACCTCCAGCATGGGGAGCTGAGGGGAAAGCTGGGGCTTTCCAGTCCCCGGGCATGGGAGTGCTTTCGGAGCACGGCGCTGCTATGAGAGGAAGTGAAAGGGCTGGCAGGGGGCAGGCAAGGGCAGCACGGACAACCCCCAGGCTCCTCATGAGCACAAACACTCCCAGCTGGGCACTGCCCCACCGCACGGGCG
>JAWLRI010001063.1:790044-834428 GCA_034781795.1 Crypturellus tataupa | reverse complement strand
CCCCCCACCCCCCCCCCCCCCCCCCCCCCAGCTGTTCCCCTCCAAGCGCTTTATCTCCACCAGGGCACAGTGGGGCTGGGTGGGAAGCCCTAAGCCCAAGGAGAAAAGGAGACAGAGCATGCAGCATCTCTGCGCTGGGGATGCCTGGAGCAGATTGACAGAGGCAGCATCCCTCTCGCAGATGCCAGCACTGTCATTTTGGGATGAAGGGTCAGGGCTGCCCTCCTGCAGGGCTAGGCAGTGGTGGGGGCATGGTGTTACGGGGACAGGCTGCCCCTTGCTGGGCCCTGCGCGGGAGGTGACAGCTGCCCCGCCGTGGCGTGCAGCGCGTCCTTGACGCAGCCGGCAGCGCGCTAGGAGCTGGCGGGCGCTTGGCGGGCGGTGCTGGCAGAGCTCTGCCCCAGCCGTGGGATCCTGACTTGTCAGCCAGGAGCACTGGGAAAGGAGCCTCCCTGCTGGCCCTGCAGCCACCGGAAAAAAAACATGTAAGCGACGTGGTTGTGCTCCAGCCACCCCCGGGCAGGCTGGCTCTGCCTGCTGTGTCCCACTGCCTGGGACAGACACCAAGAGGGAGGGCTAGGGACTGGCGCGGCAGGGACTCACAGGTGCTGAACAGGGAATGGAGTTAAGCTCCTGTGCCCGGTGCCAGGAAGGCCGGCTGTGAGTAGCGCTGGCGCCTGTCAGTGGCAGCGCGGGGCAGCTGGGGGCAGCACACGGTGTGGGTGACGGACTGTCCGTGTGGCTTCTGCCCCTGGGGGCAGAGACGTGCTCTCACCTGCGCTCCTGGGTGCGGCTCCCTTCCCCTCCTTGGCTGGGACCCTGCTGTGGCGCGGAGTATCGAACCATCCAACAAGGTGGGGTTGGTGGAGACAAGGTGGGGTCTCCTCTGGTCCCTCTTCTGGCCCAGCTCTGGCCAGCCAGGCGCTTGGGTAACCTGCCCCTATAGCAGGGCTCTCCCGTGGCCCTTTCCATTTGCAGACTGAATGCCCTCTTGCAGTGCTGTCCTGTCCATGTGCTTCTCCCATGCTGTCCTCGGTGGGTTTTGTTTTTTGTGTGAGGGGATGCTCCGATCCCGGCTGCCCCTAGGCCTGGTGGCTGAGCCCTTCGCGTGTTTGCCCCGCAAGCAGAGGCAAGAGACAAAGGTTCGGGCTGAGCAGGGTTCACAGCCTGCCCCTTGCCCCCGTGCAAGGTGCCTTGTGGTGTCACAGCACCGTGGGGCCACCCTGTTAAAGGCCTAGCACAGGTGGCTGGGGCCTCTCCATGGGGCTGGGGACAGAGGGCGCCTGCTCCAGGGGTGGCTCCTCTTGTCTCCCGTCCCCTTGTGCATCCTGGTGCTGGCTCCCTCCCGGGAAAAGCTGCACGGGGAAAACTAAGGCGTGAGGGAAGCCAGCACGGATCCATGGCAGGGAATAGTGTCGGAGAGGATCTATTGGGCACCAGGGGCCATCAGAGCACAGGACGCTGGTCTCTGCCTGTGGGCAAAGCCAGGAACTTGTCAGCAGCTTCTGCACTTCAGGACCCCCCATCCGGCCACCCCATGCAGAACGGGACCTCTGCTCTGGATGGCAGAGTGGCTCACGGGGCTTGCAGCCTCCTTGTTGAAGTCCCCAGGCTCTTGCTGATGGAGGATGCAGTGGCCCTATGTGCTTGAGCGAGGCATTGCGCAAGGAGATCTTGCAGAGCTTTTTTGAGGACAAGCTACAAGTAGCTGTATCCAGTGAGAAGGGGGTATGGGACATCAGCAACATCAGGCAGACTCTTCTGCATCGGTGTGGATGACTGTTGACCTGAGCCAGGCAAGGCCAGGAGCAAAGCCGCAGTGGGGCTTGCTGGGAAGCCTGACCTTGGTGGAGCTCTTTATCCTCTCAGAAAGCAAGCTGCCTGGCTTCTTGCCTGGCTTTCTGCAGGAATCCCATAATCTCTGTAGCTACAGCATCATGGCAAGGGCAGAAGCATCACAGAAGTAGCACCGCTTAGCACCACATGGCAGCTGAACTCTTCTGAAGAGAAAACCCAGTTCTGCCAGTCCCAGATGGTAGGTGAGGTTTTTCCACCCGTTTACACCAGCTGGATGCTGGCCCTGCAAGAAGAGTGCAGATGGCGGGTGGTACGAGCAAGGGGTTCATGGCGGGGGGCACTCCCCCAGGGAAGCTGGCCACTGCTGCTGTCAGGATTGACCTTCACCTTCAGGTTTACCAGGAATATTTACGTGGTCCAGGTCACAGTGTTAGTAGAGCAGACCGCGCTTCCCTGGAAACAGTGAATCCCAGTCAGGCGAGAACAGATGTGTCGAATCCACCCTAGGTCATGAGTCCCTGGGAAGGCTGTGGAAGCCTCTTCCGTGCCTATTGAACTGGACAGCAGCACAAGGACACGTGGTTGCAGTGCCCAGCCTTGTTCCTGCTCCTCCATGCATTGGGATCTGTACATACAGATCCCGATGCTGGTGACATCTGTTTCCCCCTGCTCACACCCCTGTGTTTGGACTCAGCACTGCTGGGGGTAGAGCAGTCACCGGGCTAGTCCTTGCCTGGCCTTTGCTAGCCCAGGGTCTTTGGAGGCTCGGGGAACTTCATGGCAGAACCGGTGCTCGTGTCCAAGTTCCTCTCCTGACAGGAATCAACTCCCTGCTCTTTTGTCCCACCTTGAGTGCCATTCCAGCACTTGTTCCTGCTTTCTCACCCGCCCTCCCACATGCATCTGCCCACAGAGGCATTCAAATATATAGGTCAGCTAAGCCGTTCCCCGTGAGCCTCTCATGCTCGTCTGATCCCAGGGCGGTCTGGAAGCACAGAGCAGGCTGCAAGGCACTGTGCAGCTCAGAGGTTTGCATTTCTCTGCCCTGTTGCTGCAGAGGTGAAGCCATCCATGTAGGGCTGATGGAGCCTAACATCTCCTGCTCCCCATGGTGCCTCTAAGACTGAGGCAAAGGAGCAGAGTGGTGCCAACAAACGGAGCCATAGCTGCTGCCCTGTACTGGGATGTGCAGGGTCAGACCTGGTTCCCAGGGCCAGGCATTTGCCAGCAGTTTGAGGGCTGGCAGGGCTGCCGTCTGTGCATAATAGCCAGCACAGCCACCCAAGAACCGGTGCTGAGGGAGCTGGGATGCAGGTTGTGCAGGCCGGCTCCTGCCAGCAGAGGGTAGCACCTCCCTGTACGCCCTCCCTGCAATGAGTTTGTCTGTGCTTTGACGCCATGCTCCTGGAGGGAGCCCCAGCCCTCAGGCCTGTGTGTGAAGAGCCCAGGATAGCCCTGTGCCTCCAGCAGAAGGAGCAATGGCTCCACCTCTAGCACAGGTGCCAAGGCGATGGGTAAAGCCAGCAAGCAGCAGAAAGATGAGGGGAGAAAATGCTACTGGAGAGAGAAACGTAACCTATGTCCTGTGTCCCTTGCAGGCAACATGGCCAAGCGCAGGAGGAATCAGAGACCAGAGCCCATAGCTCATTGTCACCTGACACGGACGCATCTCCTTATCTAGGCAAAAGGGATAAGGCCATTCCCAAGTGCAGTGCAGGAAAAATAGCCGCCAAGTTGCCCCAGGGCTCAGCATCACTTGCCTCAGCTTATCTTAAACCAGAGAGAAGCAGGTGCTGCTCATTTTCAGGTCTATCACGCAAAGCACGTGATGTGCCATGCTCCACTGCAAACATCTCTCCAGTGGAGCTGGGGACATTTGCATACCCAGTGCCAGCAGCACTTAAGCGGGTGGCTTCTGAGGGTCCCCTTCTCACCAGGAGCGGTATCTGATGAGGCACAGGCCCATCTTCTCCATGTGCTGGCCGTGCAAGTGTTGCTTGGCTGCAGGTCATGGGTTTGGCCTGCTTTCATTTGATGTCTCATGGCTGTGCTCTGTCGGTTGGCCTTGGGGCAATGTTATGGCTTAGGAACACATGAAAGCATAACTGGCAGGGGAGGTGAAATAATGAATAGCTTGTACTGTTAGAAGCTGTGGGAAAAGTCCCTCCTGGATACCTCCCCAGGAGATGTTTGGGTGCATTCAGCCACAGTTCCACAACTGACTTGCCCAAAGGGGAAAAGCATGACAGGATAGAATTCATTCCCCAAGCAGGACTTAATCAGCCGTGCCAGACGTTTACACAGAGCTGAATTCCTACACGACTGGCGCAGACTCGGGCAGGCACTGCTGCAAAAGCTGTTTCAAGCTTTCATCCCCTAAATGGCCACGTGCTAGACTGGAGAATAAGCAGGGAGGAGACAGCCCCTGTGCCCGTGGTGGCTGCAGTGAGAGTGCAGGTATGGGAGCCTGTTACTCGCGGCTGGCATTGCTGGGAGTGGCAGGGAGAGTAGTGCCCCATTGCTCCTGCCCCACTGGAGGGCACCCAGAACGGTTTGCTGCACCTTCCGAATGAGTGTGAATAAGGCTGGGGAAAGGATACCCGTGTCCCATCTCCTCTTGGATATGCATGGGCACGGAGGGCTGTTGTGGGGGTAGCAGGACCACACAGCGTCTCCCTTGGCGCTGGCAGCCTCCTGCTTTCCCAGGCACTCGCAGCTCCCCTGTCGGGTTTTACGAGCGTGGCTGTGTGCCAGCCAGCTTGTTCTTCAATGGCCCTGCTCCTTCTCAGGACGCTGGTGCTGCCAGCCAAGGAGCTGGCTGTGCCCCCAGGCCTGGCTCCAATGGACCGGGTGACCTTGGAGGTACATGCGGCTTCCTGGGCCCACGCCACCCCTACTAGAGCAGCCTGCCAGCTCCGTCTTGTGCCAAGGACAGCCCCATGTCGGTACTGGGTGGCAAGGGAAGGGGCACTCGCCATAGGCTGTGCCCTAGGCCAAGGATTTCCAAATCCTGCAATGTCTTCCTGTGCAGCTCATCTTGAAGCAGACAGGGAAGGCCCTGCTCTCCCAAGGGCTAAGACTAGCACCACCTGTGCTAATGTGAGACCATGCATTGCTAGTGCAAACTCAGTACTAGTGTCCTGAGTTTGCCACATTCTTGACTGCTGGCAGGTGGAAGCGGCCTGCTGCAGGAGAGGGAAGAACAGCCGTCCCTAGGCCTGCTGACAGCTCAGCTGTCACTCAATAACTAGCTAGCCAGCCACTTCGAGGCTAATCGCTGTCATTAGGCAGTAAACATATGTAAGAGAGAGCAAAGGGGCAGCCAGGGCTGAGCGTAGGACGGCAATAGGTTGTGTCTCCAATCCCAGAGGGAGAAGGGAGCACGGAGAGCAGGATGCGGAGCTGCCAGAGGGCAGCTACATCCTGCTACATCCTGCTCCATGCCTGGGAGCGAGCTGGCTGCTCCTCGCTGCTGCTCTGGGAGCGGGCCAGAGAGTGAACCCTGTCCTTCCCCATGGCCATTTGCCAGTGGCTAGCATGCGGCTATGCCTCCATGCAGCCCTGGGCCCCGCATGGCCCCGACCCCTCGAGGCAGCCCCTTGCCATCAGACAACAGGGCTTGTTCTTGCCTGCTGAGCTGGAAAAGCAGAACTGTGGCCCCGCAGTGCCCCTCACCCAGCATGGGGCTGGCCATGCCGGGGGCTGGGGATGCTCCTGCCATTTCTGTGGCTGTTTGCTCACCATGGGCTGCGTGGCCTGTTGCATCTGGGTGTTATCACTACCTAAAGGGATGCCGAATGAGAGAGACAATAAGGTTGATCGTCAGCAAATGTTTTTTTCTCCCTCCAGCTCTGCTTTGCAGATTTTCCCCCATTCCTGCCCTAACATGCCCTGTACAAGCTCTTGTTTTTTGCCCTGCATCAACACTTCCCCCTTGGAGTCTGCAGGCAGCCAGGCCAGTGCTATTGAGGAGCCCAGGGAGGAGGATGGTAGGGAGGCTGCATCGCTCAGGTGAACATGTAGTGTGCCACCTGGCCCTAAATCACCCAAAAGTGGAAGAGCCCACCTCGCACCGAAACCTTGCAGGAGGAAGAGGTGGAGGCTGGTGTCAGGCCGCAGATGGGCATGTGTGTGGGCACCTGCAGCCCACCAGAGCAGCCCCATTTCTGATTTGTTGCCATTTTGGGCTGAAGCCTGGCAGCACAGGGACTTTAGCCAGGGACCAGTCCCCGAAGAGGAGGATTTAAACAGCAAGATGACTAAGTTTATCACAGCAGGTCAGTTTGCGTGAGAAAACCGAGGGATGGCGTTGCCCAGACCGCCTGTGCGTCTCCCTGCGAGCGGTGATGCGCACAGCCGGACTACCCCACTTGGGAGGGCTCGCATCCCGCTCGGTCCCCCGCAGCCCTGTGAGGCGCTGGTGGTCAAAGGAGTGCCACCAGATACAGGGCAGGGTGTCACGGCCCAGAGGACAGCACTGAACCAGGACCCTGCTCCTGGGTGTCTGCATTCACTGACCAGGGTAAATGGGTCAAGAGCAAAGCTGAAGTGGTCCTTGACTCATGCGCTGAACCTCACGCCTCCGCAGTAAGAGGCTCCGGCAGTTTATTTTTGTTGACAATCAAGGCATGCAGGACTGTTCCCGTATCATTATAACAGGATTTCCTGGGGCCTATAGTGCTTTTTCCCCCATTGGCTAATAGGTTAATAGCCTGCTGGCATTTGACAGAGGTCCAGCATCTTCTACGTTTCCCTCCATGTGACTGATTAAAAGGCCCCTTCCCAGCCGGGCTCTGCTCCCGTGGCTTGTCACACGTGCACAAAATCGGATACTGCTTCTAATCCGCTTGCCACTCTGCCTGCCTGCTCTGCCTTTCCAACACAGAGACACTGCCGCTCTGTTTCTTGGCAGCCTCAGGTGATCTGTGGTGCTTGTGGTCGGAGCGAAGGGGCTGTGAGCCCCCCGCACTGTGAGTGTCCCTGGTTGCAGGAGGGTCGGCTGCCGCAGGCTGGCAGAGGACGCGTCTCGCCAGCGCCTTCTGGCACCTACCAAATGGGCTCACCGGACCTACTCTGCAGCTGGTAGGATGAGGTCTGGTTTTCCTCGGCCCTGCTGAGGGCTAAGCAGAGCAAAGCAGCTTCGCATGGGGCCCTGAGCACCTGCAGGCAGCAGGCACCTCTCTCACAACCCAGGCGCGCGTCGCCAAGGTGCTGCGTTACGCCAGGTGCGTTTTATGGCCTTGCTCTGGCGTGCGCAGAACACCGGTGACGCAGGTTTCTCCTGACTCCCTTTGCCCTCATCGGGGTCCTGCGCAAGTGGGATACCTCAGTGTCAGCACCGTGCCTGTTGCTGCCGGGCCTGCAGCTGAGCTGTGATGAGCCCGACCATGTCCTGATGCTGCTGGGCCCAGCCTTGGCTCTGGAGGCAGAAGGTCTCCCTTAGGGCACGGGCAGCAGCGTGTGCCCCGGCTGGACTGTTCCTCAAAGAAAACCCTGTCTCTGGCCCAGGCTCCACTCAGATCCTCTGGGAAGCCTCTGACTCGGGGACAACTTTTGCCTTGGGGGCACAAGCCATAGAGGAACTGGCAGAAACTGCCCACACTCCCAATGTGAATATGGGGAGTGTGGGAGGGGAAGTGGGAATCCCACTGATGTCAACGGGGAACCCGCAGTTTAAATGCCCTTTATTCTCTTTCCGTGGAAGAAGAGAGCCTCCGTTTTGGATCCTGACAGAGCAGGCTGGGACTAGATGTTACTATCATCTCAGTAATAAGGTTACTTGTCTGTGGTGAGCAAGGTGGGCCAAGCTCCTGGTGGATCTGGGGTTGCAAAGGGAAGCATGGGTTTGTGCTGGAAACAGGAGACAGGTTGTCTGGACCTCCCAGGATCTGTGTCCCTTGCAGCCCAGTGTCCTTGCTGGGCCTCAGTTTTATGCACCCGTAACAGAGGCAGGGTAGGGGGAAAGGAAGATACCTCTAACTTGTAGGAGGGAGGTCCATGGGTTAATTGGTGTGTGGTCGTAAAGTGCCTGGAAATCTCCAAGGAAAGGTTTCTGTGTGGGTGCAAAGGGTAAGGGATTCTTGAAACACTAGGTTCACGCAAACATTGACTAGCTCCTCAAGCCCCAAGGAGCCCAAATATTGCCCAAGAGGCACAGAAAGTGTTTATTCAGATCATATGATGCATTACCAACCGCCCAGAATATATCACACTTTTTGCTCTTGCTTTTAAAACCAGCTGTTTGTTTGCTTTCCCCTTTGGAGTTAGTCACTGAAGTTGAGGCAGGGAATTTCTACAAGAAAAAAAAAAAAAAAACAGCTTTTGTAACATGTTTGGCAACAAGCGCACCTGAAAGGAGAGCACTTTACCTATTTGTTATGCCTGTTAAAAACTATCTGTGAGTATAGTCTAAAGATCGGGCCCCAGGTGATTGCTTCCCTGCCTGTGGCACACTTGGGAGGTTCAGAGACAAAATTGTCAGCTAGGCAGCTTTTCTATAGAGCTTGCTGGTGGGACTCGCTGCGTTATATAAGAGAAAGGCCATGCTGGCTATCTTCCTCCTGGAAAGTACATTTCTTCCCCTTCCTTTTGCTCTGCGGAGCAGAGCAATCTGCCAACAGCAGCAGCATATTTTGGCAAGACGCTGCTGGTTAGTGGACAAGCAGGGCGGAAGAGCAGCAAGCTCATTTCAGGCTAGTTTTTCTCTTTCTGATGATTATTATACAAGAGGAAAAAATAGTTAAGTGCATGGTAATGGTCTCATATAGTGACAGTCCTGGTACTAGCTGCTGTGCAAAACACCAGTTGCTTCCAGTTTGGTACAGAAATAGTTTCCACGGCTGTTTTTGTTCTTTTGGAAGGGTTGTTCCTATACTCACAAAAGTGAATGTGGTGACATGGGAGTCACTTGGGAGCAGAGGGCTCAGCAAAGGCAGCATGTCCCATCAAAATTATGTAAGGTTGTTGTCCCTACCACAAAGGCTCTTATTTGTCTACTTGGTGTTAACTGCACTGTGACCAGCAGCACGGTCTCTTCATGGCCCTGCCTTACGGAGGAGATAACGTCCCTGGCTCTAACCGCTATTCTGGACCAGGCAGGTGAGCTCTTTTTAGGGCTGGATTTTAAAGGAAGTTTTTCCATAGCCTTATAGCTTTCCACAGAAGGACATGAAAGATTTCCTGCTACTGCCAAGCCACCTGCTTGCCCAGAGAACTGTCAGACCCAGTGGCTGGTGGACTGAGGATCTGCACGACCAGAAGCAGTGAGAGGACCGCACTGCACTTACAAGCTGGGAACCTCCAATGTGCTCTTGGGTGTTCAGCTGGCTCCTCTCTGCCTGTCACCACTGATAGCTGTGGGGCTGTTCGGCGCTAATGGATTTTAACCACCATGTGTCATACTAAGAGACATCTCTGTTAAGAGATGTTCATTCCAGCCCTTCGGAGCTCCTGCATTGATGAAAAAAAAAAAAAGACAAAAAAGTAAAAGAGCTGTGAATTAGATCATATTTAATCCGGTGCTTATGGTAAGTGCTAAACACTTTGCTGCTAAAAGCCTGGGGCGAGGCAATAGCTATAACCCCACAGTCCTGATGCGGAGGCTTCCCAGAATATCCAGTCAGAGGTAGACTTTGTGGTGTTCCTTCTCCTCACGGGGCCTGAGTCTCCTAATGTGCTAAAAGCTTTGGTGTCAGCTTCTAGAAAGCCAGCAGTTCAAATGGGCATCAACAGTCTGGAGTCAGCACCAAGGGCTCCGTGGTGGATTTGCTACCATAGCTTTTAGCCTGTGCTAAAATTGGATTTTATATATTAAAAAAAAAACTTAGTGATGCTAAAATTTGAGCTTATGCTGCTAAGCTTTGAATGTCGATTTCTCAAAGGGAAAGGCAGGGCCTAAGCAGCTGAGGCACTGAGATCCCAGAGACTTCCAAAGGAGCTCACCCCACCAGGTAGGTGACCATGTGGCAGATCTCAAATCTGGAGGGGAGGGTAGCATCAGACTGCTGTGTTGTTTTGGTTTGGTTTGTTTTCCTTGTGGATCTTGAGATGATCCTGGTTCATGTTTTTTTCTCTATACCGGAGAAGGAAAGGCTTTGTTCACTTTGCAGCTCACCCAGAACAAACCCATCCAGAGGAGAGAGGTTTAGGGAAAGCCCAAGGGACAGCAGGCTCTGGTCTTGAATCGTACTCTGCCTGCTTGTAGCACAAGGAGATTCATCCGGAGCTTAACTGGAGGTGGCAGCTTTTACAACTAATTTGATCTAATATGAATTTCACACTTTTCTACAACCGCCCCCAGTGTTATTATTTGGGAACATTGCATGCTGCTGACTTCCTCTTTTCAGCACATCCTGCAATCTGTCCCTGGGGACTTGCAAATGCCATAAATATATGCCATGAGGGCAGTGAGAGAAATCCTGCTGCTGCTGCCCAGTAAGACAGCAAAGAAGTGACTTGGTAACAGTGACACTCCAGTGTCACCACCAGCCTCCTGCAAGCACCAGCAGCTCATGTCCCCAGTGCCTTCTTCTCTGGCTTTGGGAGCTTTTGGCTTGCATGTAGCTGTTTTGCTGGTTCGTTTTAAAATGAAGGCTGAATGTTTGGATATGATGATATGATTCAGCAGGGAAATAAGTATCTTGCCCAGATACTGGGGAATCTGCAAGATGATATGTTTTAAAAAAAAAAAACTTCTAATTTTAGTTTCTAAGTAAAACTGACTGCTGTCTGGGGAGAGTTTTCTGAGGCTGCTTATTAATGTAGAAAATCCCAGAGCAGTCAAACCTGGCAGTGGGCGCGTAAACCGTTGTGAACTTCCTGGCGTCACTGCCTGCGACGGCGCACTGGGTGAGCAGATAGGGCCAAACAAGGGCCATGTGCTGAGCGCGGAAGCACCCTGGAGCACCGATGTATGCAGAGATACTTCTACGCATATTTAGCCAGCCGAGTATGGGGCTCGAGCTTACGTGCCATCGTGGTTTGCTGTGGGACCAAGTATCTTGAAATCTACCGCACCTTGCAAGTTATGCAAAAAAAAAGAATAAAAGTTTTTATTCAGAAATGAGTAGATAGATGGCGTTTCTGCTCGATGAGCGTGACAGGCTGGGAGAAGGAGCCTGGAGGTGCAACCAGAGGGCACAAGCCCTCTGTGTTGGTGCCCGACCTCCGGCTCCTGGTGCGGCACTGCTGGCCGAGAGGCATCCTTGGCTTCGGGGCCGGGGGGTCGGTCTCGCGGCCCTTCCCGGGAAGCGAAGCCTGAAGGGAACAAGCTCCCGCCACGGCCCCGCCCGTGTCCGTGTCCGCAGCGCGGCTCTCCCGGCCCCCGACGGGACCTCGACGCCCGCTCGGGTCCCCCGGCCGCGTCGGGCGCCTCGGGCACCGCGGGGACGTGTGAGGGGGCCCAGCTGCATGTGCGGCTCCGGGCCCGGCCGAACCGGCCCGCTCTGCTCCGCAACGGGCCCTGCTCCCAAACCGTCCCGCTCCGGAGGGAAGCGACGGGCGCCCTCGGGGTGTTGCTCCCCCAACGCCTCCATCTGGCCAAGGGAGCCAGCGGGGAGGGAGACCTGTTGAACACAGCGGCTCTTGTGGAAAGTTGTTGCCGCGAGGCCGCGGTTCCCCAGGGCCCTGGGAGGGGACGGGCGGTCCCAGCGGGTGCGTCAGGTGAGCGGGCGCCGTGGGCCCGGGAACGGCCGTGTTGAAGGCGCTGACTCTGGTGACGTCTCTCTCTCTACGCAGCCAAAGAGAAGGTCGGCCAGACTATCCGCTGTAAGTACCTTTGTCACCTGCTCAGCGTGACGCTGCGTGCGCTCGTGTTCTGGGGGACGGTTACGGAGAAATTACCTGTTCTCAGTAGTTCATTGAGGGGCACAGTGGGAGCACTGTCCCTTTCAGAAGTAAAATGCCCCAGTCTTCAGGATCAGCACATCATAGGCTCCTTTCCAGGTATTTCGTGTGAGGCAGAAGATCTGTGTTAGTTAACGCACAGTCTGGATGCATGAGGCAGGTATCTGGGGCCAAGGAATACTGGTTTCCAATGGATTTGTTCTCTGTAGGTCTTCTCCTTACAAATACCCACTCATAACCGTGTAAATTATCTACTCTGCCCTTAATTTGCACATTGATTTTGAGGGCTCAACTGGTTGGAGGCTGTAAATGTTCGTAGTGCACTAGGGTTCAGCCATACGGACTCCGTTCCACTTTGCATCCTCTGCTACACACTGGACATTCCGTGGCCTCAACCGTTTTTTAAACTACTTGGAGATGCCAAGTGGAAAAGGGATTCTTTTTTTAAAGAAATATTTCATTTTAGTCAAAGCGGAGATACGTGTTCATGCAGCGAGAGCTCGTGCGAACGTTCCTGCTGCATTTCATCTCTGACAGGGATGTGCGTCCCCAGCAGACACATCCTCGGGCACAGCGATGCAGGACTCACCTGCTGTCACTAGTCAATGCCTCTACCACAGACACCAAAATGTTTGGGGGCAGCGCGCTTGTGGATAGCAAAACAAACCAGTTTGTCTCTGACACATTCACTTCTTATACTAGAGCGCAGCTTGCAGCTCAAAATAGTTTTGTTCCAGTAATCTTCAAACATAACAAACATTTCTAGAACTTTAATAGGGTTCGTTTGACTCTGTGTTTCTTGTCTTTTGTACAGAAACCTGCTCCGCCTAAGCCGGAGCCAAAGCCCAAAAAGGCAGCACCTAAGGTAAGTATTTCAGACACCTAGAACTGAAGTTATACCCTTTTTTTCCCCAAAGTGTTCATAGGGGGAAAAATGTCCATACCTCATCACTTTATTTTCAGAATTTTCTTTAAAAATGAAATTGAATTATGTGAGTTAAATTAAAGGATGCAAAGATAATTTTTACCAATTGCTAGTGAAGCAAAGCAGTAACCTGATGGATTTCAAGTCGGTTGTGTTGAGACTTCACTGCTTGCCTGGCAAAGCCGTTCTGTAGTTTCCTAAAATGTATAGAAGGGAAAAGGATGCTTTGGGTAGAGACCAGAGACTCAGAGAAGGCATTGCAAATATTGCTTTTTAGGTATAGTTTCTTATTATATTTCATTCAAAGACACTGTTTTCAGTTAGTCATCAATTTATCAAACTTTTAAGAACTACAGATAAGTTCTACCTACCCGCTTCCTTCAGCTTGTTATTTTTGGAGATGTCAAAACTATTGGCATATCTGAGAGTATAGTTAAAAAGTAAACTTTGGGCATTGCAGAAAATTTCAAATTTTAAAGGGGACAGTTCTTGAGTCCCTGAGGTCTTTCTTTGTGTCCCCTTCCTCCCACAAACTCTGACATTGTGTCAGACTCTTGCTGCTGGAAAAAGTAGAACATTTTTGATTCTTGCAGCCCATTCCCTGCATACAATTTCCTTTGTGATTTTGGAAGGTTTTTTGGGCAAAGCACGAGTGCAAGAGACCAGTTACTTACAGAAGGGAGGGACTGCTGAGAGCAGAGTCCCTCCCTGTACGTTTAAAGGCTCTTGCAGTTGGACGTGGCATCACAGACTTCCAGATCATCCAAACTCTTCTGCCTCCTTGAGTTACTGCACGGGGCAGCGGAACCGTCCCAAGAACTGGGAACACCTGGGCTCATCCTCTGCTGCTGACCCTGCAGAGGCCGGTGCACGTGATGCACTTTGCTGGGGTTGTTTTTTCCAAGTTTGCCTCTTATTCTCATGGAGACCCCTCAGTGCCTACGCACCCAAGTTGCCAGAGTGGGTCTGCAGACTCAGGGCTGTGACAGCCGTCGCACCGACCTCGGTCCCTTGCGGCTGAGCGCTGTCCTGCGGCCTCCCCGCTGGTTCTGCTGGGACGCTGCCCTGTCCCTTGCCCAGCTCGGCGGAGCAGGGCCTGGGAGGAGGTTCTGCTCCTGCTCTGAAGCCAGGATGCTGAAGCTGCGTTTCTGGTTCTCTGAAAATCCCGTCCGATACCGGCTCAGTATCTGTGCAGAAGAGGATGCAGTAAGAATTGTGCAGGCATCTTTAATTCTTATTTCCCCAAAGCTTAACTTTACAACTTTCAGTTCTTGGGACGCTTTTTTGTGAGTAACATAGATTTCATCCTCTTAAACTTAACTGTATTGGAAAAGAAAAAAAAATTTAGAGGAAAAAAATGAAATACTATGTAAAACATATGATTTTATTGCTGTATTGATATTGCCATAGGTAGGAAAAAAATTCTGGAAAAACTTAATAAAATGATATTGGCTTGGTGATGCCTCTCAGAACTAGCTAAGAGGATGAGAGGACCTCGGGAATCTCCTTGGGTGTGTTTTCCTGGACTTGTTTGGTGTGGAAGGAGCTCGACTCCTTAGAGAACAGCCATGAGGTTTGCCCCAAAAGCCAATTTTACCTCTGCCAGAACTTTGCTGTCTTTTTTTTAATGGGATGAGGGCAAAGATACGCTCCCCGCGCCCACACGCACACCTATATAATTCCATAACTTATATATAGAATTTAGCAGCTATCTGTTTATCTTCACCTTACTTGTGGTTAGTAATTTGCAGATATTTGTGGCTCCTTCGGGGGGCTGCATGTCCCGGACAAGGAGCTAAGCCCGCTCCTCGTGCAGTTACTGGCAAGAGGAGGCAGATGCTCAGAGTGAAGCTGAGGAGGATCCTGGTGCTGCAGAGGGGTCAGGATTTGGCCCCACCACGTAGAAAACCGTCACTGCAGAAGCTGCAGCATTAACTTTGTTTTGATTTAGCCTCATCAGCCATATAAGAAGCTGCACTTTAATAATAACTGCCGAGTTCCCTCTGTTGCTGAAGTGATGCTGTTGAGCCCCAGCTTGTTTGCCGGGCACATGGTTTGTTACAGCAAGGAATATTTCTGGCCGGGAGGGGAAGGTCCTCCAGCTTCGTCACAGTTTTCTACATGGGCATTAACAGCGCATCTCAAGTGCTCTGGTGTTGCCACCGCTTGTGCGTGTTGGTTTTGTTCTCTGGTATGCCTTTCACAGCACAAATGCAGGCCAGTTCAATGCTGACATTTTTTAGCTAATTTAATTGAAAGCCTATTTAAAACGGGAATTCTTTTAACCCCAGCCACGGTTGCTTTTATATTATGTACTTCCCAGTAGCGCATTCAGGGCAGAACAGAAGTTTCTCCATAGAAACTTTCGCCTCGTTTTTGTCAGAGGGAAGGGCAGTGAGTGAGCAGGTTGTGCAGACGGCTTCAGAGCCGAGGAGATGCGGGTGCCTCAGGTGGCAACTGTATTTACCCCATTTACTGCTCTCCTAACAGAAAGAAAAAGCAGCAAATGATAAAAAGGAGGACAAAAAAACAGCGACAAAAGGGAAGAAAGGAGCCAAAGGCAAAGATGAAACCAAGCAAGAGGATGCTAAAGAAGAAAACCACTCTGAAAACGGAGATACCAAAACTAACGAGGTACTTGAGCTACCGTGAGCGTGGCAGTAAGGCCAGACACGCTGCTCGTGCGTCTGCGAGCGCCGCGTGGGCCGCGCGTGTCACTGCCCCAGGTGCTGTGGGGCTGCTAGAGCCCTTCACTGGTGGCCACTGGTGGCCGCTGGTGGCCTCGTGCCCCTCTCTGGGCTGGCCCCAGGGCAGTGCGGGCGTTTGGGGCACAGCGGAGCGCAGCGAGGCGGCTCCGCAGCCCCGGGCTGGGCCCGTGCCACAAATCTGGTTTGGGGTTTTGCACAATTCCTTAGAACAATTCTGGGCATCAGAACAATTGAGCAAAAGTCCTGCAAAATTAAACTCGGTCTTGTCTCTTCATGTACAAGCCTCTTTCTTACAGGTTCTCACTACATCAGCTACTTACCTAAGAGCTACTGTTTCATTTTCTTTTTTTCACTCACCTCCTTATGTCTTTCCCAGTGGATTTCTTGCTCGTAGTAGAAGTTCAGTGTTTGCTGCAGACCCATTGCTGCTGTAGGGACACACAAGCCTGCTGCACTCTGTTGCTTTTGATTAAGTGCTCGCTCTCTCTTCATGTGTTGAGTATCATTCCATAGTTAATCGCTAATTCTTCTTTCCTAAAGCTAATTCAAAAGTTTCTCTGCTAAGAAGGCAGTATGGGGCTAACATACTGCAAAGTATCTTTGGCGGGAGCTTGGCAATTTTGATGAGTTGCCTTAAAAATAGCAGATATTTTTATAGAAAACAGGGGTGAGAGCCATTTTCCTTAAAGTTTGGGCAACAGACAAGTGTCCCAGTTTTACATGGAATTCTTAAACATCCTTGGGATTATGGAGATGAGAACTTCAATTTTGCCTAGTGTGTGATTGATCTTAATCTAATCTGTCTTCCAAACTTCTCCTTTTTGCTTTTTAACCTTCCAGTATTAACTTGCTCATTGATTATTAC
Source organism: Crypturellus tataupa (assembly GCA_034781795.1). Lineage (NCBI taxonomy): Eukaryota > Metazoa > Chordata > Aves > Tinamiformes > Tinamidae > Crypturellus > Crypturellus tataupa. Next base: position 818,290 of record JAWLRI010001063.1, on the reverse strand, counting down.
TCTTTTGTGTTTGATTTCAAGAATGATCAGCCAACATATTGTTGTATTAACATTTTCCGTGGTAGCTGTGCGTTCTTGTCTACCCTCCTGCAGTGTTTGTCCGTGTGTGCTTACACGCTCGTCTCTTTGCTGCTTGTTAGAACGCAATCCGATTAGCATTAAAATAATATATCTGTTCTTCCCAAACACTTTTATAGGCACCAGCTGCTGAAGCATCTGATGATAAGGAAGCCAAGTCCGAGTAATGTTAACCCTGCCCTATATCTCCATCATTTGGTATCCGTACCTCCATGCTGTATTGTTAACAGAGAGGAATATTTTTATCAACTATTTTATAAATGCAGGTTTTTTTAGCATGAATTTAATTATGGAACATCTTCATCTCGGTTACTTGGGAATTAAATCCCTAACAAACAAAACAAAAAAAAATCATTGTTTTTAAATTTTGTGATTGTAATAGTTTGTATGGTACATGGAAAGAATAAGTGGTGGTAGCTTTTGACTTCTGTCAGTGTGTCCCTTTTTGTGTAAGTCATGCTTACAGACTTCAGATTTTAATTTTACCCTTGTATGTGTTGTATGGTTTCTTAAAAGTGGGGAGGTCTCAAAACAAATAACTGTGTTAAACATTCCAGTGGTTCTGTGGGTTGCTTTTATAAAGAAGGTGAGATATTTTCATGAAAAAAAAAAAAAAACCTAAGAGCTGGAAATCTGTTGTTTCCCAAATGTAATTTTATTTTGTCAGTTTTGAAAAATAAATAAATAAAAAGTGTAATCATGTTTTTAAATGAAATACAAACGTTTCTTTTCAAAGGGCAGGTTGGTTGTATGTACCCACTGTTAGGAATTTTGCTGGATTTATCTTAATAAAAAAGACTCCTCAAAAGCTCCTGGTGATTTGTTGTTGTGCTGCAGCCGGGGGAGGCAGCAGGTTCCTCGGAGCCTCCCGGGGCTCGGGCTGAGGGAGGCGGCGCTGGAGCAGACGCTGGAGCCTCCGCGTTCCCGAGCGGAGCCAGGAAATATCCTGGGAACTGGGGCCGTGGGGCTGCAGAGCCCAGGAAGGGGCCGGCTCAGCCGCATTCCCAGTGCTGACCGTGGTGCCAGCGCAGGGCCAAGCAAGCTCCTCGCTGCTGTCACACGGCCGGAGCTGTGCGCGTTGGTCACCTTGTACCTGGGACAGTCTGGGGTCTTTTTCATGCAGAAGCGCTGCCCAAGCTCCAAGCTCCATAGCCTAATTCCTTGGTACCTGAATCCTGGGAATGCTCATAGTGCTGGTGCAAGCTCATGCTGCCATAGCTTCCATAACTAGCTCACAGTTTTCCTATTTAAAAAGATTTTCCCTTATAAAATGATTTCTTGGACTCATTTAGCTTCCCCTGGCATGGTACAAGTAGGTGTGCAGAAGTGCTTTACAGGAATGCAATGAGCTTCCCAATTAGTGACAGCTTCATTATTTTAGGAAATGACAGCTAGACTCGGAGACATTATTTAAGTGGGGTTTTAACAGTGCTTTTTACCTAATCTTATTTTGGTGCTACAGCTATTGCATGTAGCTTTGTCAAGAACACTTCAAACCTTCCTCTTAAAGCCTCCATTTATATAAAGTCTCTTCACATTGATGACCAAATACATCACATATTTAATAGCAAGAAAAATGTCTGCAATGCAGAAACCTTATCCTTTCACAACCCAGAAATGTGAAAAGCCAAAAACTTGCATATTTTATCTCAAACCCCAAACCTCATTCTCAGTACAGGGTCTTATTCCAAGTGTGTTAAAAGTGCTCCAGGATCAGCACCCTGGGGCACTGGTACTACCTGATGTTTAATGTGGTTTCAATCTTCAAGCCCTGGAGCACTGTTTTTTTTTTTCCGGCTGTACCTGCCGTGTTGTAGAGCTGCTGGATAAAATCCATGGGGTTAACTGAGCTGGATCTCAGCACAAAAGATGGGAGAGCACCCAGGGGCCTTCTCCTTTGCAGGGTATTCCCAATCCCACACAGCCAAGACACGGTGACTTTCAGGGATACTGGGCAGTATCCCTGCAAACAGGGATTGGTGCAGGATGGTGAATGTTGCTGCTTTCTGCCAATATCTGCGGTCACTTTGGTACTTGGATTTTTAATAATATGTCACGGACATCTTTCTGCAGCTTTTGCCTGGAAATGTGATAAAAGAGTATGATGGGGCAGCTGGGTTTAGGCACACGTGTTTTGTCTTCTCTATTAGGATTATCTCCTGTGCCCTGCACAGGGCAGGACAGCAGTAAAACCAAGGAGCTTCTCAATGTTTCCAGTCCAGAGAGGATCTACATGGGATGTCACCAGACGTAGAAATTCTCTCCTGCATTTAGCCTGCTTTTGAATGAGCAAAGACCCCCGAGAAGCCGAGCGGCGTTTGGACACCCCGTGCAGCCAGTTGTAAGGTCTGGCCGAACTGCTTGGAGAAACCCTGGGGGGTCCATCCTGCTTCTAGGAGAAAATGCATATGGGAATAAAATGTTCTATACGTGCAACACCTCCCTCCACACACAAAGGCTGCTCTAAAGGGGCTTTAAAAGAGCAAACGTAGTTCTGCAAGGAGGGTGAGCTCATTCTCCAGTCCTTGGTAACACAGAGCCATTTCTCTTCACTTGCAGCCTCTAGTCACTTAATGTTTCAAACATTGTAATTTATATAATAGCAGACACAACGAATATGACCGATATTTTCTTCTTAGCCAACGGCTTGTCCATATGCCAAGGTATAATCAGCCTGTCATAGCCCAATTGAGGTCACTCCGTGTGTCAGGTCATCTCTCTCTGTTTTAGCATCCCGACCATTACGCAGAAACATACAATTGAGGGGTTGGTTTTGTTCGTTTCTTCCTCTTCTAGTGCCAATGTGAGAGTCGTTCTTAACTCTTTCCCCGGTGCTGCAATCGGGTTCCTACTCGCTCACGTTCAGAGCTCTTCTGAGCAACGGGTGAGTTGCACAACTAAAGAGATTACCTTCCTCCTACCAAATCCTCCTTGTCCGTCGCGCCTCATGCTCTGACACTGAATCAAAAGCAAATTCTGCTTTGGTTGGTTTATGGCTAATCACAAGTGTGAGGTTTTGAAGAGGCTCCCAGTGGCCACTCAGTGGCTGTTTTTCAGGTTCATTTGAGGTACACGGAGAAACCGGCCTTGATGGAGAGCCCTGGCAGCCTGGTGGGCAGCGCAGTGGGCGTAAAACCTGCTCATTTGCCTATTTTGATGCTGATTTTCAAAATTTGGTAGAGCTGCTAGAAGGAATCGGCTTGCTCTTGATAACCAGGCTTGTGGGAGCCTGGTTATCAATAGCAGCAATTAAAATCCTTGGAAAATGTGCTGTGGTGAAGGGGTTCCTGGGTCTGAAGCCCGTGATGGTTCTGGTGAGCAAAGCTTGTGGCGAGGGGCAGATTAAAGAGAATTTGGCAACAACTTGCAGTGGTGAAACCCCACTGGAGCTCAGTAGTCTGTGCTCAGAATGGACATAGCCCCACGGGCTTGCTTTTAGATTGAACCCTGGTGTGAACAGGCAGCAGAGCTGGGCTTAATATTTCAGATATTTGTCATTATTCAGGAAACAAACTGACAAACCTTACTGTGCTCAGCCAGCCAGCTGCGAGGACTCGTGATGCTCCTACCTGGGAAGTGGGGAACCTGCAAATCATTAAAACTGACCGGTTTGCTACGTTCATGTGATTCATGGCATTGCTTCTGCAGTGCGGGGTTGCCTTGGCTCCAGGATGCCTATGGAGTTTCAGCGAAAGTGTGGAGGATTCCCATTTTTTGCCAAAATTGCCATATCCCTTAGTCAGAGAAATGGAAGGACTCGAAAACACTCCTAAAGCATCCTGGCAAGTTGGGCTTGAAAATGAGAGGAAGGAAGGGCCTTTCCACCCCTTCCTGGTGTCCATCAGGGCGACGTGTCGGAGCAGTGAGAAGGAAATAGTGGGAGGGAAATGTCAAGGCTGCCACAAACATGTAGCGAATGACGTCTGCAGTGAGGTCCTTGGGGTAAAACAAGGGGAGAAATAATCGTCTTAAAAGGGGGGAAAGAAAAGGAGCAAGAGGAAAGTTGAATCCCCTGGTAGAAAGTGGTGCTCCTCCTCGTGGGTCCTCAGGGAGCTTCAGGCCTGATCCTGAGGATGGACCCAGGAGCTGAGGAGAGCCCTGGGGTCCCCATGAGGAGGATGGCACCAAGCTGGGATGCAGCCACCGCCACCTTTCACTGGTGATGCAGGAGGAATGACTTGAAAGAGGTCCTGGCGAAGGGCACGAGTGATTCTAAATGCGCCAGCGCGAGCTTAAGAGCCAGACAACACCTGAAACGAAGTCAACGCTTATGTGGTACAGAACGTAAAATGACAAATTCGAAAGCTCTCCTTCTAGAAGAGAACTCAAGCTGACACGGCGCTCTCCACGGCACATCTAGCACAATCGGACACATCCTAAACGTTTCCAGACGCTCTTCAAGAAGGCAGTGGGGGCAGCATAAACAACCCAGACAAAAATGCAGTCTAGGGGCCTAAAAATAGAGTGGTAAGGCAAGATTTAAACCAGGTTCATCTCCCTGGAAATGGGGACCTGTCTTACACGATGCTCCTCAGGGGCAGGAAGGAGGGTCCAGCTCCAGTGGCTGCTGCTGCCTGCGATATCCATGGAAAATCCATGGAAAATCCATGGAAAATGCCCAAAGAACCTCAGAATGGCCCCAGGGCGGACAGACGTCTGCCCTGGGGCCAATCAGAGCTTCTTTGGGCATTTTCAGCACATTTTGAGCGCAGGCACAGACCACCTTCCCCTGCCCATGTCTCCAGCTGCCCCATGGAGGTTCCTCCTGCCCATGCCTGCCCCTTCAAGGCATCTCCTGCCAGGGAGGGGATGTGCGGCAATTTGGGAAGCTCCTTTGGGATGCAGCCCAGCCCGGGGCGCAGGATAAAAGCTGCCCGTAGGTTTTCCAAGCCTGGCGCTCCAGGAAGTCCCTGGGTTTTTTTTGTTGTTTGCTCGAGGTTAAGAGGCCACCGAGGGGGCGGGAGCAAATACCTCGGAGCCGAAACCAGATGTGAAACATCGCGGGCACAACGCGCCGGGTCCCTCCTGGCTGCTTCCCCCCCTGCAAGATGAAAGCGGCGGCGGCCGAGGTTTGGGCTGCAGCAACGATCGGGTTTCAGCCGCGCTCCGAGGTCTGGCAGCGGCTTCTCCGCGGGACCTCCGGCCTCGCTAGACAAGAGGCTCCTCCGGCTGTTGTTCCCGTGCATCGCGTTATGGTTAGGGATAGTCTAAACTAATCCTGGGATTAAACCAGAGCCCTGCAGCCAGGCCCAATGCTTTTCTGAACTGCTGGCTTCCCCAGGACACTCTCTGCGGAGGCACTGGCCTTGCTCCGTGCTCAGGATCCGCGTCCTTCGCCCCGGGAAGCTGTGTCCTTGCTCGGAGAGAGCCGCGCGGCCGGGAAACCCTGCGACGCTGCCTTCCCGGGGGCCCCCTCGCATCCATCCTTCCCGCTGCCAGGAGGAATTTGCAGATCTGGGCCAGGCCTCCCCTGCTCCGGTTTCACCAGCCCCGTTGCTGCTGCGCGGGAGCCCGGCCCCGCGTTAGGCCGCGCGGCGCCCGCCTCCCTGCGCCGCCTTTGCGGAGGCTGCAGCCCACCGGGGTCCCCCTTTATACCCCCACCGTTTCCCCCGGAGCAATTAAAGCAATTAACAAGTGTAATTAACTCTTAAAGGGGGGAGTCCCAGCGCATAATATCAGCAGCAGTTAAATAAATGACCCTTTTGTCTTGGAAAGAATTGAGTGGCAAGGGGGAAGGGCAGGAGGGAGCGCAAGGAGCAAGTGAAAGGGGCCCTGGCTCTTGCGCTTCCCGAACAAAGCGAACAAAGAGGGAGCAAGAGGCACGGAGGGCAGATGCACAACGAGCAGTCCTGCTCGCTGTGTAATTAAGCTGGGGAACACATGGCCTAAATGGGTCCCCCAAACTGCAGTGGTTTAATACGGGATGAGAGAACTTCTTGGAAGATTCCTCCTTTGGGCTGCTGAATCCAGAGCCAAATATGGGAAACGGCTGGAGGCCGGAGAGTGACCAGAGAGGTGCTTGGACTCCAGGTCCAGCCCTTCTCTAGGTGCAGAACAGGAGCCGGGGTTATACGGACAGTGGTTTGACCCAACCTGCCCACGCTTTTGTCACCAAAAAACAGAGAAAAAAAATGGAAATGTCAAATGCTGCAGGTTTCTCCGACCGTTGGAGGTGACGGCTGCATGGCAGTGCCCCCAGCATGGATGTATCCAAATCCGCCCGGACTTGCCGGCTGTAGCCAAGGTCCTACTGATCCTCCTTGAGTTCTTGTAGCCCAAGGGACCTTCAGGCCAGGGGGAGGATGGTGGCAGCGGCTGCACTGGCCAACACGGCCCATGAGAGAGTCTCCTTGGTCCTCAGGAGCCTGCGTCTCACCCGGAGCTGGACAAGGGGCTCCTCTCCACGTCTCTCCAGGCAGGAGGGATGGGCAGCAGGAGAAGGACACCCCAGTCTTGTGCCCTCTGCAAAGCTCTTTATCTGAACATACACTTCCAGGCCGGCCACTTTACTGAGTTTTGCCTTTGGCTGGTGTTGCATCAGCTGAAATAACATGAGGAACACCACTGCTTTGGGGAACGGTACTCCAGCTCCTCGGCTCCATTCACAATCTGTTTGGCCTAAGGAAATACTTCTGCCCGCCTTTTTGGCCCATCTTGGCTATAAATCTTTGCAGCTTCATTTAGTGGTCTTGCCTCTAGGTGGTGTTCATGTCTGAATATTCCGGTGTAACTCCCTTGCAGACACAACTCCATAACCAGGGAGGACCCCGCGAGGAGCAGGTTAATTGTGGGGCCTTGTTTGGCCTCGGCTTGGCGCAATTTGGCACTAAATGGCAGCGCTTATTATTTGTAACAACAACCATGGGAAAAATGGGCCAATTTATGTGAAACGCTGTCCTAACAGAATAGTCCTTACCAGAAATAATTTAAACAATAAATTTGATGCAGAATCTGCACCTTTGTTTGCATTGGATGCAAAGAAGATCTTTCCACTGCAGCTTGCAGCTCCGCCTGGGCTCTGCGCTGCTGCTGTTGTCACCCATGGGTGATTAAAGGACAGTGAAACCTCCTGGTGCCCTTCTGTCCTCCAGAGACTTTAAACTCAGCACCTTTAACTTGCTAACACTTGAAACGTAGGTAGCATCACATAAGATCATCCTGTATCTACCATTTCTGCTCCAGAGATGTCAGTCTGGTTCAGCTGCCTTTTTAGGTTGCAGTCTAGTACCTTATATATGGACCATGTCTCATAAACAGATTTTTTTATTATTTCTTGGACCTTTCAGTGAATGAGCAGCTGGAATTGACAGTGTCAGGGCAGAAAACTTGATCCTGTCCGAAGACCTTTGCATGGCTAATTTGACTTGTGTGGTGTCATTCCTTCTGCCATCGCTGGGGCTCTGCCTATGGAGCCATCAAGTCACTTATTATAACACAGTCCATATGAAGCTTACTGATTTCTATTTTTTGAGTGGCCTTAAATGAACTGCAGGTGCAAAATCTCAGGGTTGAACTTTGATCTTGTGAGTCAACTTTGTGCTCTTTGCTCCAGAAGTGGCCTCTATTTTCAAGGCACAGGGAAGAGCAGATGGGCACTAAAGCACCCGGGCATCCAGCGATGCAATTTGGGAGGCACAGCTGGCCCTGGAGCATGCAGAGGTGCAATTAATGAGATGAGGGAGCTGAGGATCACACCAAGAAGAGCCGGGTGTTCTGTAAAAGGGTCTGGAAGGGATCTGCACTGAAACCCCATGAGGAAAAGGTCCTGCAAGAACAGCCTAAGGAAACCCAGACTGGGCAGTGCTGGGAAGTTTGGACAAAACAACCATCTTCCCATCCTGGTGAGCCGCTCCGGCAGCCAGGGTGGCAGCTCTGGCCTGGGAAAGCCCTTAGGGCATCCAGGTCATGGAGGAACGGAGCTGTCGGGACACCCTGCCAGTGCCCCAAGGAAGCTCTTCCCTGTCTTTGCAAAACGGGCCGCTGAGGAAGAGGCCCCCGTGGGTCCGGCTGCGCTCCCGGCGCTGTCCCCAAGGGCTCTCCATGAGCTAAGATGGATCCCGAGGGGCACCTGAGCAGCACGTCCGCAAAAAGCCACGTTTTCCGCAGCAGATGGTGATTGCTCCAAGTCTCCTATGAGCTACGCACGCTTTAAAACGCGCTTCCCCGTCGCCCCTCTCCGCCCAGCATCCTCCCTGCATCCGGATTTATGGGATTTGGGAAGCGGAGCCGCGTGGGGAGGCAGCGGCGGCGCTTCCCGGCCGGAGCGCGGCCGCTTCCCTGGCTACCCTAGGAGAGCGTTTCCATCGTCGTCGTCTCCTCCAAGCGGAATCTGCATGACAAAACGCAGGCGCGAGCTCGTTTGTGGCCGCCGCTTGCACCAGAAACCTCCCGAGCGGCATCAAAAGCTCGGCCGGCGCCGGCTCCGGGTTTTATTCATCGCGGCGCTGGCTGACAAAGCCCATTACATCAGCCGCCCGCACCGGCAGCGCCGCAGCTGCCTGGGTGGCGTGCAGGGTTTTGTTGCAAAAAAAAAAAAAAAAAAAAAGAAAATATGGCAGATTTTTGTTTCTTTCTTCCTGGGCAATTTTCCTCCAAATTGCTGCAAAACTGCGTGCTAAAGACTGGAAAAGTGAAAGGGAGAAGGGCAGCGTGTGCAGCAGCTTTTGCCATCCATGCATGTGCTTTTTTGTGTTTTTTTTTGGCTTTCTTCCCTTTGCAAGGCCCTGGTGAGGGGATGGCCCCACGAGGGCTGCGCAGGCAGCAGCAGATGGGCTGGGGCGCGCAGATCCCTGCTCACATCCACGGGGAGGCCGGGGCATCCCGGGGATCCCGGGGGATCCCCCAGTCCTGCCGCTCTTTCCTTCTGCGCTCCTGGAGTAGGGAAGAGCTCCCCGCTGGTCCTTGGTGCCTGGGAAATGACCCCAGGCCACAGGAGGACATGCAGGGTGATACTGCAGGGAGCTGCGGGTGGGAAGGGAGACGCAGCGCCGGATTCTGCTGGTGACACCAAAGCAGGTCCCAATGCGCTGGCCAGGTCTCTGCATCCCCCACGTAACGTGTTGGCACCAACCAGCCCCGCGCAGGTCCCTGTCCCTCCTCTGCGCTGCTTCGAGCATCCTCCTTAACCTGCTCTCTGGAGGCGGAGGTGAAGGATGCGACTGCAGCCGCAGGGTTTCACGTGTTGAAGTGTCAGCCCAGCTCCCGTAAAGCAGAGTTTCTAGAGTAAAACATGAAGGGAGCACCGTGAAAAGGGGGCTCAAGTGCTTTGCTCATAGAGGACTCGAGGAGAAACCCTTAGCTTTGTGGACAGCAGATAGTGCACAGCATCCTCACCACTGGGCCCACGCTCACCATGGCAGAGGATGGTCTCTGTTCCCACCACGGCAGAGGATCAGCTCTGTTCCCAAGGCAGAGGATCACCCCCGCTACTGGCTCTGAGCCGTTGGCATTCCTGGGGATGTTCTGGAGCTCCCGGTGGGAAGCAGAGCTTGGCCTCGGCACCTGCAGGAAGCCTCGGTGCCCTTGGGAGCAGTTTGTTCCCTCCTTGTGTGGCAGGGCCGGGTCGAGGTCCAACAAGACCCTGCAGGACCCTCTCACCAGCACCTTCTCCTGGACCTGGTCACTGGAACGTGACCTCCTGGATTCAGCAGCATCCTATAGAAAATGTGACTGTGCTTTGAAAATGGAGGAGCTGCTGGGGATTAGAGGTGTTTTAATTCCAGACTAAAAGCAAGAATTACACTAGAAGAGTCAGAGAAGCAGAGTTATTCCCAACAGCTTCATCCCCCCCAGCCTCACCACCAGCTGTGATTAAATCACCAAATGGGAGACCTGGCTCTCCCCAACCCTCCCACAGGTTTGTTTTGAGTCCCTCCAAGCTGGTACCCACAGGACCCCAACGCACTGACGCAGCCACCGCGAGGCCTTGAGCTCCTGGACGCCTCATTTTTATTGACCTGGGGGGAAAGGAAAAGGTGACAACCTATGGGGCCTGAAGACCAAAACGTGCTCTTGCTGTGCAAAAACTTCTGCTTATCCTTAATTAAGAGACCTGGTGCTTGAGCACGCTTAAATAACTTCAGCTTGAAGGGAGGAAAAAGAGAAGAAAACTCTTGGTCCCGGAGCCGGGATGTGAAGAGCACGTAGGGGTGTCAGTGCCTGCTGCAAGAGGACATGGTCCTGCCACCACAGCCGCCTCTCCAGCCTGCATGGAAACCCAGAGTGGGGAAGAAGAGCTGGGAAACCCGGAGCTGGGGGAAAGCCTGAAGTCCCCTTTTCTCCTGCTTTAGCCCTGGCTCCCTCCCTGGTGCTACTCGACCCGGGAGATGTTCAGCCCCGGCATGTTCAGAAGTCTTGAGTTGGGCCACGGCACAAACCGTGAATGTGGTTCATAAATCACAGGGCTTTGGCAAAACGTGATGTGAATTCCTTCCCCGTCCCTCTGCAGGTCTCATTCAGCCCCGTGATTTTTTGGCCTAAAATGCTCTCACAAGGACTCCCGCAGGTGAGGTTTTCCGAAGTGCAGGATCTCTCGAGGACATGAACAACACGGGGGTCTGAACAAAACGGCTGCTGGGTCGAGGAGCCGCAAGGACGGAGCTGGGAAAGGAGGAAACCCAAGTGGCTGCAGTGAATCAGGAGGATTGTGCATCAAGACCTGCAGAAAGAGACTGATTTGCTCTAGTGGATGGGGAGGAGAGGGAAGGAAAGGGTAAGATCGATTGCTCTTTGGGGAGGGAGAAATGATTATAGGAATCTCTTCTCCATCCTCTGGGGACTGCTGAGCGAAGCAGCAGAACGTTGGGGAAGCACTTTATTATTTTTTAAACGTATTTATTTTTGCAGCAGCATGTCACTGCAAGAAATAGAAGTCTAGACTTACATAACTACATCTGCTGGCAATTCCTGCTGGGGTTTTACTGTTGTTTCCCTGGAATGACTGTGCAGTTTTTATGAGGCACTGAACGGGCTGAACTTTCGCAAGCAAACAGGGAAAATCGCGGTTGTGCGGAGCCTCCAGCCTTAGTTATGCTTTTGCACTCTGACGCTCCACATCCAACAAAAACACAACTACCAAAAATGGTTGGTTTTTACATAATCCTGCCCGTCCTTTCGCTCGGCTTAAAATAGATCTGGCTCTGTCTCTCTTTACGCCTGCTACTGCACTGTGTTCACGTCTCCGTCTCCATCGCTGTCAAAGCTGCGGAGGATAAATATTTTCAGGCTAACTCGGGCTGTCTTGCAGCGTGTCGGTGGGATCACAAGATCAGACACAAGCAGTTTTCTCCTTCCTAGCCAAACCACCTGGCAATTTGGGTTTCTTTTTTGAAGGCACGAGCTGCTGCACGGGCTACGCAAGGTTGGGAATGCTGAGCTTTTCCATGCCCATTCCTCACATTTTACCCCAGGAATGTCCTTGTGATCGCAGGCAGGAGAGCTGCTCTGTTCACAAAGGTGAAGTGACAGGTTCTGATGTAAAAAGCGGTCCAGGCTGAGATAAACCACAGAAGTTCCCAGGAAAAACAGCCGTGGTCCCAGTGTGGTGGTGGACATGGATGGGCTTAAATGACCCATGGGGAGCTCAGCATTTTGCAGATCAGTCACCAGGGCCATTTATTTAAACCAGGCCATTTATTTAAAAAGAAAGAATAGCAAAATTCTATTTGGGGGAGCAAATGGGAATGGCAAGAGTCTGGGACCTTTTGAGAAAGCAGAACATTTTGTCCATTTGCAATATTTAGCAATACTCAACACCCCTCTCACCAGCTTGAACTTCAGGTGTTCAGACTCCTCTCGGCCTGAAATGCTGTAATTTGTAGCAATCAGCAACTGCAGAACGTCCCTGCTTCCCTGTAACAAATGCATATTAAATTCTGCCTTGAACGGCATTCATAGGTTGTTCTTAAAAGAGAATAAAGACAAAACAGCCGAGGGGTAAGAGGCGCCTGCGCTAGGACTAGCGGCAGGGCCTGAATGTAGCGCGGCAGATGGGAAGGGAGCGAGTGGGCAAGTCCTTGCTACCTCCAAAGCAGCCTGCATCTGCTCCTAATGATGCTTTTAATAGCCCGATTTATTTCAGTTGCTAAAGTAGGGAATCTTAGGAAATTATGTCAGATGAGTAGGCTCTTTCTTTTTCTGAAAAATAAGACCCCAAAAAGAGGTGGTGGGGGGAGCAGGCAGGCTGATTGGCACCACAGCACTAAGCCTATTTAGTGCACAAAAGGGATTTAACTCAAGATTTCAAGTGCAATTTAAGGCTAATGCTAAACATGAAAATGGGAAAATGGTGCTAACATCACGCTATTAAGGAATGGGTGTAAAATGTATTGGAAGTTGCTGATTTCTTTCTCCTTCCTACATAAAAAGAAAGAGGGAAAAAAAGCAGCCTGTAATTTCAGTGTGGGCGAGGTTATTGTTTTTAATCCAAACAAATAAAAACCCGGGGATGGAGGTACGGCTCCAGCTGCCAGCAGCCAGCATTGTCCGAGGAGATCAGATTAGGTCCCCTCCGCGAGGGAGAGGGGCAGAATCCATTGCAGGAAATATCCATTAAAGAGAGGAAAAAATGATGCACTGTGGCTGCCTGCCTGGGAGGCCGCGAAGCCGGGACCACTGGCTCGAGCCGACCTCCGCTCTCGGCTCCTGCTTCCTCGTCGGTGCATTGGGGAGGCCCTCATAGGGCAACCCGGCCCCTTTGGGGGGGGGTTCTCCACTGTGTTTCCTGAACGTGGAGCTCCTACCACTCTTCTTTCCTTTGGAAAAGGCATGAAACAGCAGCTGGATTTCTTTCTGGACATGCAGAGCTGTGTAAGCAAGGGCAGAGCCGCAGAGCTGCGTGTAGAAATGCTGTCAAAGAAAGCACTGGCTTCACAGGGCAATCCTGGCGGAGAATCCATCCGCGCTCCTTGGCTCTTCCCAGGGATTTCCAAGGATGCCATCCACTAACTGACAGAGCAGTAGCCTCCAGCCACCTTCTTCCCCTGATGAAGAAGCCGCCAAGACTTCGTTGTTTACATCAAAGAGGGGATAAAAGTGGCGTCCATGTAGGAATGCAGGTCCCTGGGGAGGGCTGCTGCTCTGCTCGTCCTAGGGAGGCACCATGGAGCGCGCAGTGCCGGCGCCTGCAGGCATCACAACGGCCTGAGGGACTGGAGTAATACGGGGAGCACAAAAACGTCCTGGCTGCTTTCCAAGAGGAATGATGAGGGAGGCTTCCCAAGACGGGGAGGGAGATGTCCTGCAAGGGAGAGCGACATTCAGCTGCAGCAGAAACTGCTCAGGATCTGGGATAAGCAGATGGGATCACTGCAGGGAAACGGGCGACCCATGCGAGGGTTAAAGCGAGCAGTGACACGGGTGGCACAGCCTCCTTTCCGGTGGCCTCCTGCCCGTACCCAGGAGCAGGGCAAAGCTGGGTATTTGGAGCGATGACAACAGCTGCAAACTGGACGAGGGGCAGTGCCCAGGCCTGACCCGCAGACACAACCCTGGAGACTTCTCAGCGCTGCTATATTCACATTTTACACCCCTAAACTCACTCTTTTACCACCCTCAAGGCCCCAGCGTCCCTCCCACGGGTGCCTTCCCTCCAAAGCCAGCTGCTTCACAGGCACATGAAACAGCTCTATCAGCACAGATCATGTTTGCCTGTCCCCGCAGCTGTAGCTCTAATAGCCTCTGAACTATTGCTGATTATCCCTGATAATCCCTAGATGACAGGGCAGGTCTCGGAGCACTGCGATGGGCAAGCAAAGTACCTGTTTTTAAAAAGGAGGCAGAAGGAATCACAGAGCAATCAGCCCAGCTCTGATATCTGCAAAGATAGTGGAACAAATTATTGCACAGTCAACTTGCAGAGAACGTGGAGATTAACAAGACGATAATGAAAAAGAAATCAGTCAATATGGATTTGTCAAGAACAATAACATCAAACCAGATGTATTTTTGACAAGGGAGTTGGCCAAATAGTTCAGGGAGAAGTAGTAAATGCTGTGGGCAAACCGAGGGGATGCTCCGGGTGACAAGGCTGCAGGAGCATCTTAAACGATGGCCCACAGAGGGGGTCCCACCAACGTCTGGACAACGAAATACAAAGTGCTGGAAGCCAAGAAAGTGAATTCACCCGGTAATGCAATGCAGGGAGAGCAATGAGATGCTCAGGGACTATCCTGAGTCACTGCTCAGGGCTTGGGGCAGGAGAGCATTTGGCCGACTTGGCCTCATGGTTTTGAGGTCTGGACATCAGAGTCTCATCTAGTTTTTCACAAGAGACTTCATCTGGAGAAGGTCCACGGAGAACAAGCAGCAAAGGAAGGTATTTGGGAAACATGACAGGAAAAGACAAACTCAGGAGGTAGCGCTGGCTCCTTCTGGAAAAGAAAAAGCAGAGGTGAAACAGGCTCACTTTCCAGTGCATTGAGCAGGGGATTTTAAAAGAGACAAGAATTAATTGGATTAATTTGCAGCAAAGGAGATTTAGATTTGGGGAAACTTCCCAAATGGAAAGACAAATAAGCATTGGTGGAAGCTTTGTTGGGGCTGAGAAATTTCCTTTCATTTTTAATACAGAGTAGATAAAAGTCTGCCACTGACAGTGCAAACATTCTCCTCCTGTCCTACGGGGTAAAGTCGTGAGGCTCTTGCCAAGCCGGCATGTCTGTGGTTTCTAGAAAATGAAGATGCCAGTTCTGATCCATTTTGTATATGACCTCAGAAGGAAAAGGCATACTTCTTGGTCTTGGTCCGGAAACCCTGCTTTTACAGTGCGCTCACAGAGAAAACCTCGCACATCTGTTCTTTTTTATTCCCTCAGTTATCATGCACCTTTGGCAAGTTGGCTTTGTACAACATGCTTTAGACAAGCAGAATCAGCCGGCTCCAAGCCATCCCCGTACCAAATCACTACCATATGCTGAGAACGGCACCACACAGGAACAACAGCAAGTCGTCCTTCCTCAAGCGCCACGGGCACCCGCCACGGGGGTTGGACCGCGCTCCCCATCCCAGTGCCAAGGAGGAGGAGGAGGAGGGAGGCTCCAGACGCAGCCCCGTGACACCCTTTGCACAGAGAAATAGCCCCTTGCACTTCAGCATCCAGGTATTATAATATGGCAGCAAATGAAGCAGGGCCACGAGGCTGGACATCCACCAGAGAAAGGAGAAAGGCATCTCTTGCTGTGCAAAATGCCCATCTCCCAGTCTCATCCTCCCTTTTAACTACAGCTTTCACTGGGAATGCTCAGATACTCATATTTTGGGTCACTGTCTATAATAATTTTAGCTGTTGCATTTAGCATGTCTGTATCTCCTCTATTTCTTTATGAAAATCTACTCCTTGGGAGAAGCAGGTCCTGTGGTGCCCCCCTCACCACGGGGGCAGTCCCGGCAGCACAAACTACATGTGGGGCAACAGTCCACAAAAGCCTGGCACGTCTTAAAGGCAGCGTTCGTTTCTGCTCCAAGAATAAGCAAATTGGCCACAGATATAGTTTTTAATTTTAATGGGTGAAATATTGCAGAAGGCTTGAGAAGGTTGAGAAGAAGTAACATCCCCAGCTTTAGGGATGTTCCAGTAGACTTATATTAGTATTAGGTATTACTACTTAGCTTAGAAAAACACTAGACATGTAAACTGTAGCTTAATCATTTGGAAAAGTTGTAGTTTGAGATAGAAAGTGGCATATTCTGCTGTTCTGGTAGCAGAAATGCAAATACAACAGTGGATTGCAGTTAAGAGGGAAATGGGCATCAGGATTGCTTTGCTTGGCTGTCTGGGCACCCTTTTTTTCTGAATCAACTTACAATTTATTGGTGAAAAGCAGCAGAGCAACCAGGGCAGTTCTGCTTTCCCCTCTCAGCTGCACACCAGCCATGGTGGTGGCACAAGGTGCTGGTCTGTTGATGAGTTTAGTATCACAGGAGTTGTAGGGACAGGTTTTGAGACATTTTAACTGTAGAGAGGAAAACATGGGCCTTAATTGCATTGCATTTGCTGTTATTAAAATTGTCCTTGGAAGTAAAAGCACAAAAGTGCAAAAAAGTTGTTCGTGCAGCAGTGGTTTCTTATTCTTGCTCTTCCATCCTTCCCTTTAAGCCTCTTTATTTATCTGACCGCTGGCTTCATTTTTGAGAATTTGTCCTAGTGGTGGAGCTTTGGTTGCGTTTGGTTTATACTTCATCTGGGATAGAAACTGAAATTCTGAAATCTAAGTTAGCATCTGGTAACAGGCTAAGTGCTTATGAACCTTAGGAAAAGAAAGATAATATTTATTCACTTATTTTTGTTTCCCTGAACATGTAGGGCTGCTTTCTAAAGCACATTTCATTTGAAGGAAAGTTATTTTGCAGCCATAGTAATATTTTTCAGGTTTGGAAACGTTTCCGTTGTGATTTTCTTTTAGGCTACACCTGTCACAAATGGTCAGTGTCCCAAGTCCTGGAGACTTTTTTTTATAGTGTTGCAAAATACCTTGAAACTTCAGTCTGAATCTGTATGAAGAAGCGTCCTGGGTCCCACCTGAGCACAAGCCATGGTGGTGGCACAAGGTGCTGATCTGTTGATGAGTTTAGTATCATAGGAGTTTCAGGAACAGGTTTTGAGGTATTTTAACTCTGGAGAGAAAAAGATGGGCCTTAACTGCATTGCATTTGCCGTTATTAAAGGGGAAATGAGAGCCTCGCGGACAGACTGTGCTGGGTACGAGCTGAGAACAAAATTCAGACTGAAAAGGGTTTCCCAGCTGCCTGACACGTCTGGGGAGATCTGCTCCTGTAGCAGCCAAGCCAGGGTCTCTCCCCGGCCACATCTGCTTCCCAAAAAGATGATTTTTCATGGTTCTGATCGACTAGAAATGCCCTGTCTTATCCTTCCTCCTTAGTGTTTGCAATGAGGCTTTGAAACAGCTCAAGGTCAAAGATAACCCAGTGGCTTTGGTAATTAGCACTTATTAACAACAATTATCTTTGTCCTGGAGATGTGCTCCGAGGTCTCCCCCAGGCGCTGGGACGATTGGCAGGCTACACACACATGAAATAACCCACAACAAAAGGGAGTTTGTCCCCAAGAGCTTCAAATCTCTGCAAATCCTATTTGTCAATGCACAGGTGTCTCATTTTTGGACCCCTCTGACTCCAAGCTTAAGGAATTTATTATATTGTGAAGCAAACTGTACTAAAATAAAGACTTCCACATGCTTCAGGACCGCGTTTGGAAAGGAGGACCTGTAACTATGTTACAAAAGGGGCAAAGAAAAAGGAGTCCCTGGCAAGAAAGTATCTCTGCAGTCATTTACGTGAAGAGTATTATGTAAACATGTTGGGTATTAATATTTAATTTTATATGCTTATATAATAAATATTGAAAGTAGTAATACAATTAAAATATTTACATTTAAATTTAAAATATTTTTGTTGTAATTTATTAAATAATTAAGCATTTAATTAATCAAAGCCAGCACAGCAGCCACACATTAATCTAAAACTATTACATGGATGCCCTCCAAGATGAATGACTGTTGCATGGGCAGCTGTTCTGCTGCACAGTTTAAAAACAAGTAAATGCAAGATGACTTTTTTTCTTTCTCTTTTAAATTTTGAACAGACCATCTTTAGATGAACAAATCACAGCTGCGCAGACACGCAGGGATCTCTGCAAGCCCGGAGATGCCCAGCGCGTGGCTGCAGGCGGCGCGGATGGAGCGGGGCTGCTGCAGAGCCCCCGCTGCAGCCTGTGTCGCTGCGGCGGGCAGGACGGTGCCGCCACGTTGCGCAGGCAGCAAACCGTGAACACCAAAATGGGCCCTGCAATTCGGCAGGGAGGTATCGGGTACCGGTACCGGCTGGGCGCAGCCGCCTTCCCTTCCTGTTTGCGCCGGGGAATTACGCAGCTGGAGCCATTGCAGCAGCGTGAAAGCC
Organism: Crypturellus tataupa; assembly: GCA_034781795.1. Taxonomy (NCBI): domain Eukaryota; kingdom Metazoa; phylum Chordata; class Aves; order Tinamiformes; family Tinamidae; genus Crypturellus; species Crypturellus tataupa. The sequence continues at coordinate 800,299 of JAWLRI010001063.1, read as the reverse complement.
CCTGCATTTACTCGGCGCATGAGGTTATCCACAGTCCTGGAGCTCCTAGACAGAGAACTGTATAAAACAAAACGCGGTGTCTAAGCACAATAGAGGTCTAGAAGAAAGCTGCAACCCCAACAATGCGTTTCTTTGCTTTTATGGGTTTTTTGTGGAAGCCATTGTATTATTTTAACAGCCCTTTTTGTATTTAGATTTCTAATATCTTTGATTGGGGGAAGGGTGGAAGGGGCAACCAATTTAATTCTATAATCCCCCTAAGCCTTGCTTAATGCAGTCATTCTATTTTGTGCCTGTGAATTTTATAGTGGTATTTTGGGTGGTTGCAGCATTGCACTGGAAAACGTCCCATCATTTATTTTGCAGCCATTCGAGGGAAATGGTTTACAGTGCTAAGCAGCCTATTCACTAAATTCATATTGTCAAACTAAACAAACTCTGTCGCCCCAGATGTGGCCGGGTCTCAGGGCTGCAGTAATGATTTGTGCATAAGGCAGCTCAGAGTGCAAATTGTCAGAATGAATATGGAATCATATGCAGCACAAAAAAATCCTGTGTTTAGCTACGGAACCTGGGAGAGGAGGCAGGTGGGTTACAAGGAACAAAGAAAAATAACCAGTTCTGGGAAGTCTTCTTCACCTATGCTTATTTTCTCCTTGCAATGGTACAGAAGCAGCAGGATTGATCCTAGCAGGACACCAAAGACAAGGGTGGATCAAGTTGTTTGTCCTTGGGATGGACAGGGTGGAATTGCTACAAGAATTGCTATGGATCGGAATAAGAAGGTGCCACGTGCTGTAAATGCTGCAGTTTTGCCCCACTCAGTCCTTCCTCCTCCTCCTGGAGGGGCCAGAGCCCAACCCGGCACCTCTGCTCTTCACATGAACCCGGGCAGCGATTCGGCCACTGCTGAACACAAACCTCTGCCAGGAGATGTGGGAAACAAGACAGAAGCAAGAGGAGAACCCCAAGAGGAAAGAGCAGGAAAATAAGCACAAAAAAAAAAAAAAAGACTGACTGCATTATGGCCAGTGGGGAAGAAGGAAGAGTGAAGGAATGCTGAGATGCATCTGGGAAGCCAGTATATGAAGCCTTCGTCAGAGAAATCCAGGAGTGATGGGGGGTTCAACAGCAAAATGGGCCAGGACAAAAGGAGCTGGAGTGCAGCAGGCTTTGGAGAGGATTCCTTTGGATTTTGTAAACTGCTTGAGGATGTGCAGATCAAAAAGGAGAGGCTTTTTTTTTTTTTTTTTTTTTTTTTTTTTTACCTATCCAGTTTGTGCAATTGCCTTCCACATTTATCTGCCTATAGTTTAGCAATGGGAAGGAGATGCCTTGTGAAAGCAAAGACCAAGCACTAGAGTTCTGCCTTTAAGGTCACCGTTTACCTTTCACATCTTGACCTCACATATATTGGCCTCCTGTGTTATTTTTCATTAAATACCAGACTAGCATTCAGCCACATAGAGCTCATGTATTTCATAAAGTCTGAAGAAAAGCTCTCTTTACTGGTGTAAAAGAAAAGGAACAGACAAAAGGGCAAAGTAGTTGCAGGTGTTGGAAAATACTTCACCAGAGATCAAATTAAATTATTCCTTCTATCAAAAAAAGGCTTTAGGGGATGCTCCCTCACCACATTCTAGCACAGTTATATAGCAGATTAAAAGAGACTATATTAAAGTAAGAATAAAATAAAAGTCAGGGTAAAGATTGCAGAAAAGTAAAGGAGACTATATAAAGTAAAATCTGCCTTCCAAAATGTGAATCCTATCCAAATGAAGGTGACAGACATGACATATTCTAGAAACTGTATTTAAAACTCTTAACAACTGAAGGAAAAAAGATGTTGCAAATCAAACTTCTACGGATATTAAAAAAACCTTCCCCCAATACAGGAAACTGGATGGCTATAGGAGACTGTATATGGCCACTAAACAACAGAGGTACAAAACCAAACTTAATTGTGTGGGTTGCTATTCACCACAGAGGAATCGAGGAAGGTCATCACAGCAAAACAGCAATGCTTTTTTAATGAGGAAGGAGTTGGAGAATCACCTCACAATGAAAATCAGTGGAAGAGGCTATAAATGGAATTAATAAAATTAACAGCAACAAATTCCAGCACGTGACAGCATTTAGCAAGAGTTCCATGTCAGTACCCAAACATGGAATTACCTGATTATTTAACTGTGGCTTGTAACCTATGGTCTAAATCAGACCTGCGAGTAAAGGAACAGACGGAGGAATGAAATTACTGATAAATGCAAAGTGATGCATATGGCGAGGGGGGCAGCCCTCAACCACACAGAGAGAGACGGTCTCGGAGCAGCCAGCAGGGAGATGTTGGCATCACCGAGCTGACATTTTCATAGAGCGATGCACAGCACTCAGAGGCAGCCAAAAGGCAAACAGACCGTAAAGAATTATTAGGGAGGAAATGGAGAACAAATAAAAGAGAAGGGTTATTGTGCCACTATACGAGTCCGTGGTGAACCCGCTCAAGCGCCTTGTGTCCCAGTCCCACCTCGCACTGGATTCGGCAGAGCTGGAAAGGCAGGGAGAAAAGCAGCAGGAAGGATGAGTGATGTGTAAGACTTCCCGTATGAGGTGGGATTAAACAGAGTTTAAACTCTTATTTGGAAGAGATGACTGGAAGAGAAGATAATACAGGTATACAGGCAAACAACAAGACGAAGAGGGAAGGACTGCTTCTCATAACACAGACTCCAGCGGGCATGAAATGAAACGATCAGGAAATAGATTTAAAATCCCCAAAGGAAACACTTTGTGATGCCAGCTATAATTAACTTTGGGAAGTGGCTGATTGGGGTTCAAGGAGCATTTAGCATCGTAAGATGGGTCTGCTGAAGGCTGTTAAACCTCGGGGTGAGCATGGAGCATCTGCCCTGGGAAATCCTGGCAGCGGCTCCTTGGGGGATCCAGGGAGGATCCCTCTCACGCACGGTCTCCGTTAGAGGCTGACGGAGTCCTGCGGGGATGTTTGACCTGCCCTGGTTCCATGCTCGTATGTGTTGGAGACACCATGGCTGAGTTTACGTAACTCCTCCTGGAAGCACCTGGCATGGAAGGGACCTTCCTGGTAGGACGGCAGTGATGCCCGGCCAGGACAGGCAGGGGCTCCGGGCTGGGGAAGCCACCACGCGGGTTCCCATTCATTTTATTCACATTTCGGAGCGCAAACTACACCCCTTGCCATCCTTCCTCCCCACAACCAATATATTTCAGTTGCTTTGGGATCACTGTAAACTCATATTATGCTGGGCAATTCTAGACCGCAAATTCACGTAGGAATATATTTACTTGCTATTTTTTACAAGAGCCTATCTCCCTCAAAATACTGAAGAGTTTATTTGCCACAATTACATGATATATATATATATATCAATAAATATAATAAATACTCCAAAACATTTTATACTTTTTTTTTTTCAATAAATATACATAAATAATTCTTAAAACTCTTATGAGGTCTGTGGGCACCTTAACAAAAATAGCCAGCATTTTTTTAAAAAGTGACCTACAAAATTAAAACATTCAAAATCCTCACAATTTCACAGGGAAAATGTATAAAGCTGCATATGGACATAACCTACTTATATTTAGGTGATAGAGTGGCACTAAAATTTGTGCACGCAGCCATACTGTGACAATGTGAGCAGTTCCAAGCCACAGAGCCAGGCTCAGTGTGCCCCATCAGGGAAGTGATGGGATATTTCTACTCCTGAAAGCTTGGGTAAGTTGGAAACACAGGATTGGGCCCTACAGAGAAAAATACTTCTCTGAAAAACTGTAGTAAGGTTTGCAGTTTGTGAATCAGTTCACCCAGTAAATACCAGTTATTATTTCTAGGGAAGAGAGCCCTTTTGTGCCTCGTTAAAGCCCCAGGATGGGAATGGGGACAGGAGCAGTGGCCATTTGCTTGGGAGGAATGTGCTGCACGAGTGGAGAATGCTGCACACGGAGCCTCCGGATGGTTCCGGTGACACAGGCAGAATCGGGCCCCTGGACACGGATGCAGACGACAGCAACTGCAGCAAAAACTACTTTGCCTCTTACAACTATTAGTAATTTTCCTACTTAGAGCACTTGCTGATTTGCACACTATTTCAGGCATAATGTTGAGATTCAGGATTGCTGTGATAGATTTTACTGGAATAGTAACATTATTTACCTGATCATTCCATTTACAGATCTGGAAGTACACAGGTACACAAATTATGATTACTTGTTTTTATATGCATTTCGTCCATATTTGAAAATTTGTATTTCTCTATGTAAAATAAACACATACATAAACATTTCTTAAAATCCAGAGAGATGAATCTGAGAACTATGCAAACAAGAGCGAGCGCGACTGCCCCGGTGACGTGCACAGCGTCCAGCAGAGCAGCAGCCACCACAGCTAATGGCTGCCATAAGAAATATGAGATATGGATCAGTCCACCGAGTCGCAGATGATACTATTCCAAACAGGTGGCAGTTTACGTCCTAGTGAACGGATTTCAACGCATGTAAAGGAGGAAACGCTACATTTACATTATACAAAACAAGTAATCCGTGAACTTAGATGAACTACTGTGAGATAGAATTTGGAAACAAAGGAGAGCTCCGTCCTGCCTGTTCCTCAACAGCCTTTGGTATGGGATAATATTACACGCCACTCTCGGTAATGGGGCACCATCTAGAGGAAAGATTGCTACGATGCAGCACGGAAATCCAATCGCATTAAAAATTTAAAAATAGCAAAAATCCTAGACCAGATCTTGTGTAATATCTAGCCGTTACTTCTTTATTATTTAATAGGTGTTTAAAGGGATAAAATGCAAATAGGTGGGAGAGTTCCAAGACTTTTCCCATGAGACCAGATTCTGATCTACATATAGGACTCACCAAAACCCACAATCTCGACCATTTTGTTAATTATTTTGCATTGCATCTTTACTTACAATCAATGACCTCTCAAAATTTAATCTGCAGTTACTGCATTTGTAGATCAGCTTACAGTAACTATCGGATCTTGCTGTATGGTAGGAAGCACCAATTCTTAAGCTCTTTCTGAACAGCATTTATTTTTGTATTACTTAAGCAAAAGCCTTGGATTTCACTTCTGACAAAATTCACATCCTGGCGCAGGATTTGGCCATATATGTAAGATACAAGATGAGCACGATGCATATGAAGAAAGGTGGATGGAAAATACTTGGGGGAAAAAGTGAAAATGCTTAACTTTCTATAGCCCTTAGATCCCAATGGATTTGGGCACACACACATTCCCATTTACATCTACTGAAAAGTGACTGTACAATCCATGGTCCCCTCTAGCACATCTGCAGGATCGATTCCAATCTAAACTTTGCTTTCTGATTTGCAGCTTTACATTTTTGCCTGGTTTGGGACTAATTGCAATAACATGTTTATTTATGGTATGTTAAAGCTATAAAAGACAGGGCAGAATCTGACTCACCAAGACACTGTAGTGACAAATGAACTAAAAGAGAGCTTCTTTTGCTCAATGTTACAAGCTGGTTAAGGAAAACTTGATTTAATTTAGTGGCAAAATTAAACAGGGGGAGAACTCTGCTTTCTTGTATTTGCTGTCAACTACGGCAATAGGATGAGAGGCAAAAGTCCTAAGTCAGGACAAAGGAAATAAGGAAATTCAGATTGATTTAAGTGAAAAATAAAAATTACTGTCACAGTGGCCAAAGACTGGAATAGTTGCTCAGAGAGGCTGCACAGTCTCCATTCCTGGAGGTGCTCAAGATTTAGTTGGATAGAGCCCAAACCTGGTCTCACTAGGCCTGCTTTGAGCAGGAGGCTCCAGAGGGCCCTTCGAACCCAGATGATTCTGTGATTCTATGAACTATCCCAGTAAGAGTCTTAGTGAAATGTGCTACAAGCTCATTTAATGGATAATGCTGGAAAATGAATTTGGACATAGTGCTTCCAGTAGAGAGGGCTAGATTAACCTTGAGGCAATAACCTTTAGCACTTCAGGATCTGTAGTGCTTCTCACCACTTAAAAAACAAAGAAAAAGATCATTTGGCTGAAAACAAATTAACAAATTCTGCTTTCTTTTAGCTCACAGAAAATTCGGAAACATTTATTGAATTTCATGAAGATACCTTGGATCTATGTGTAAGTGAAATACAGTAGCCTCCTGGCTATAAGTCACATGGAATCAGTCTGAACTATCATTCACAGTTCTCCTTGCTGCCCAACACCAACACTACCCTCCAGCCTATTCACTGCACCCGGTTTCCGCAGAAGTAGCTCTTTGTGAGTGTAGAAGAATTTACACCCTTTAGCAGCCCAGCGAGGTGGAGCTGGTGTAGCTCTATAGAGCAGAGTGCAGTTGCAAGATGCCATGGTCTGTAATGCTGCCAAGAAGGGCTGCTGGACACAGCTGTGCCTCTAACACCATCTTTCTGTTGGCTGCTCACACAGCAGATTCCAGGGGGACAGAGATGACATTTTCACATTTGCTGTAGGCTGCCACTTTTGCCTTTCCCTACTTTCTCCAACTCCTCTCTCTCCTTGTAGTGTTTTCCCATGTTCTATCATAGTCCTCTGACTCCAGCCATTTGTGTTGCTTTGTGTTTATGGTAGAGAACTTGTGTCACTCCCCTTCTTTTCTGATTTTTCAGGTGTTTGTTTTCACACACAGCTGAGGAAACTGAAACTATACGGACTTCCATGGTTTAAATAAGCCTTTTGTGGCCTTAACTCCCACTTTCTACTCTAGATAGAGCACTTGGTGATCCACCAGCTCACACAAGAGATAGAGACTGCTAACAATTGCAGGATGAAAAGGTGCCTGAATGGAAGCACTGCTGAAGCCCTGGGTACATCAAAAAGAGGCTAAAAGCTGCCAAACGACTTAGTGCTAAGTGCTTGCACTTAGTGCCTTAGCGAGGCTTTCAGTGTGCTAAGTGCTGGGGGAGGTGGGGATTTCAGAGGGAGTTGCCAGAATGGAGTTTTGCAGACACATAAGGTGCACTGGGTTAATTGCAAGGGTCTTTATTAAAGTTAAAAGAAGTTTAAATAAGTAAATTGTGCAATTACACAAATATTTTCTGAGTTTTTTTTTTTCTCTCACAGGTTTTTATTTGGAGCAGCCTTTATAGAGAGACAGTGTGTTGAGGAACCATGTGTTATCAGAGACAAGGGCTATCAGCATGCAGGCAGAAAAGCAAGCAGTGCTCAACATCCTATGGAGGCACGACAAAATGCACAAACATCCACCAAACGAAGTCTCATAAATCAATGTCATATAATTACGACCTGTATCAATAATTTCAACGAGATGTCCTTAACAGCAATATTCTCCCAGTATCTGTTATTTTTGTTACTCACCCTTTCAAGTTTCCTATGGATCAGGAAGGTTTTGATAAAAACTGTGCACTTTGTCTTGCCGGGGGGTAGGGAAGAAGCAGGTACCTCTGTGGGACTTCAGATGTTTGGCTGTGGTGGAATGTGATCATCCCTACTTGTGGGACAGGGGGTGAACATGTAGGCAAGAGAGAATAATCAAATGTGAATGCAAAAATACCCTTTAAATACTGTGTTGGGTTTTTGTAAAGAGAGATAGGGATACTGGGTAGGCCTCACAGCTTTCAGAGCTAAGGTACAGGCAAATGTAAATATTCACAAGAGGTATAAATAAAATGAAGTTTATGCATTTTCTTGTACAGATTCCTACTCTTAATTTTTTTTTCCTTTTTTTCCTCTTTTTTTTTTTTTTAATGCAAGTATGGAAAAGATGTTACAATTCAGCTTTTTCCTTAAAGCATTTCTGCTTCTGAATAGCTCTGCTGCTCACTAGCAAAGATTATTATGTCACTTAATACGTTTATCTTCACTATTTGTTACCACTGCCTCCAATAGCATTTATGTACAGAATTCTGCTTTGGAGAGGTATGAGTAAGCACTAACATCAAGCCTTGCTTTCACAAGGAGATTTACTATCATTCCCCCAAAGGACGCAGAGAATCCAGAAAGAGATGAGTCACGGAGCTGCAAGGAAGATCTGTGAGTGGCTGCAGTGCAGTGGAAACGAATTCCTGGGCAGGCACAGTTAAAGGTGCAGATGGACATTACTCACCAGAGAACGATCACTCCTGGAGGGAAGAACCCTGCCGAAGCTGGAGATTAATCCATCAGGATCCTTACAGGAACCTTGGGAGAGAATAAAGCAAGGGGTAGAATGTGAACACTAGGAAGTTGTGGTGCCACAGAGCCAGCAACATGGGGAAAAATGACTGTAGAAATTCCCATTGGCTTTGGGTAGGCACTAGAAAAATAGTTGGGCCTATCGGGGTGGTAATGCCTCCCACAGAGCCACCTTCAAGCTCAGATACAAGCCAGGAGCAGAGAGGTACAAGAAGACTCCAACCTAGAGGGGCCAAGGAAACATGTTGTATTAAGAAGAAATACATCAGGTAACAGCTACCACAGGACCATGCCAAGATATGATGCTATGTAATATTTATGGTGCGGCATTTCCACCTGACACAGAATTATATTTATTTCAGGAAGACTGACACATACTTTTCAAGCCATTTCATAAAATATTATCGAGGTTTTTTGTTTGCATTTCTGGTATGCCTAAAAGGATGAACATGTAATGTTAGTGCTGAGAACAGGAGGGAGAAATATTACTCCTCAGAGACAAAGATACCACAAAGTTCCTTTATTAGATGGTAATTTGTTCTCAGTAATTTGTATCTCTCACAGGAAGTGCCAGTATTGTAACCTCAAAGGCTCCTGTGCAATGCTGGAAAGGCAGCGTTTTTGGTTATTTAAGCTGGGTTTGGTTATTTAAACTTTTTTATTTATAGAGCAAGAACCTGAGAGGACAATAATGATGAAGTGAGATATTGCAGCCACTAAATTCAAGCTCCTGCCACAAACAAATTTCTTCGCCCTCTATGCTAAAATATAGGTGAATTATGCAGATCACCTGAATGTCATATATCTGCCTCCTTCCTAAGACAGCTAATGAGATTTGGTCTTGGTGTGCTGCAAACAGGAGACAGTAGCAAGGACTAATATCCTGACAATAAGCGCAGGAAGAACTCTGAAAATGCACTTCACAAAACGTCTAGTCATGCTTATAAGCTATAAATCTATGTGAGAAAATGAACCTATTCTTAATGTTTCAACGGCATCACTTTACAGTGATTCAGCTTTTGGTATTCAAAGCATGAAGATGAGTTGCCTTTTATTTTCCATTTATGACAGCAATTGATACACTGCCAAGGCCAACTCTCAGAACACTGTTCAAGAAATTCTAACATGGAGTGCCAGATATTTATGGTGGCAAAATATAGATTAAAGAACACTGTCAACTCGCTTAATACATTTTAGCAACTTATTGCTCAAGGAAAATAAATTTCCTGTGCTCCAACAACATGCTTCCTATAGGCAAAATTACGCGTTACCCTTAAGTGTCACTGTTGATCGATGCTGTACCCGTGTCTTTGAAGGGTGAATCATATTTTAATAATTAATCATATATTTTTTTACTTCCGGGGCACTGGGGGCAAACAAATATAACTTGGCTCCTACAGACATCCTATGTCCTACAATCAGGAGCTCTAATAGGACTCTGCCCTTTGCGGGTATCTTTCACGTGATGGATAACAACGGGCACAAATATTGATCACCCAGCTCAAACGATCCCGGTTACTTTTATGGGAGATGCAGATGCTCAGGACCCCAAGCATGAAGACACTTATAGTCAAATACCTGACACCCAGATTATGGCATTTTGTCTCCAGTACCTTCACCTACATTGCCAAAACAGTATTTTTCCCCCCTCCACAAAGCAGTTTCATGGGCAGAACTCGTGAACGTTTTTTCCCCCTGAACCATTTGCTCTATCACTTTGTGTATATCCTTAATACAACTACTTGCTCTGACCTTCTCTTACGGTTAGGCCTTTCCTAATGGTAGCTGACAGCTCTCTAAACTCAGCCTTGCTGCCTGGCCGCTTTCAGCAAACACAGGAAAACTTGAGGCGGTTCTTCCTCATTTTGCCTCAGATTTGGGGGTTTCGCTCATATTTGCCTCAAATGAGCGCGTAGATTCCAAGATTCCTGCCGTTTCTTGGGAAAGAAGCGCAAAACGCGGTTTTCGCTTCCCTGCAGGCGCGCGGCCGCCTCAGGGCGCCATGAGGGAGCGGCGGCCGCGCGGGCCCCTCGGCCGCGTAATGGCGGCGCGGCGGGAAGC
>JAWLRI010001063.1:745858-789944 GCA_034781795.1 Crypturellus tataupa | reverse complement strand
CTCGGCCGGCGCCGCCCACCGGCCCCGACCGGCCGCGAGGGTAACGGCCGCTCCTGCCATAAAAGGGCAGGGCCGGGAGCCGCGCGCTGATTGGCTGGAGCTTCTCGAAGGCGCCGGGCGGCCGCGAAGGCTGCGGGGCCGATTCTGCCTCGGCAGCTGCAGCCGCTGCGGGGACGCGGTCCCGCAGGGAGGAGCGTGTCCTCGCCCGGCTCCCGGGAGCTCCTGCCCAGCGAGTGTCGCTGTTAGACGCCCACGTGGGGCGGCTCCTGTGTCCCCGTGGCTGTGAGCGGTGTGTGCCCGGGGCCGCTGTGGCACAGGCCGCGCTGGGCAGCTCTGGGCATCGATCCGCCGCCATCCGTGCTGACAAGCAGAGGGGCCTGTGCTCACTCCCCCAGGCCCAGCCTGGCGGCAAGCCCTGCAGCCCGTGCGTCCGGCTGTGCTCTGCTGTGGCCCCCAAGGACTGCGGGCAGGGGAGGCTCTGCAAGACTGCGAGGGCTGGGCCTGGTCAGCCTGTAGGAGGGAAGGCTGAGGTGGATGCGACCAGTGTGTGCCAGGGTCTGAGGGATGGAGCAGAGATTGGGCTCCCTTCATGGGGTGCCCAGCGAGTGCTTCTGATCGCCCTTATTGTTCCTAGAGGCCCTGGACAGGAGGCGCAGCCACTCTGCCAAGTGCCAGAAGGTAGGATGGAGCTGCAGGGCCTCCCCTGTGCACCTTGCAGGAGGGCGTCCAGCCTCACACAGTGCTGGGCCTGGCGGGGCGGGCTTGGCCGAGGCCGTGCTCACGCTGCCGCTGCCCCTGTGCCCGCAGGACTCTGCCTGGAGCGAGGGAAGGTGCGCGCAGGCGCAGGAGGCAGGTGAGACTGCGCCACGCACGGCTGCAGGGGCCCCAGCAGCTTCCTTTGCTACGACCAGGCAAGGCTGCCCGCGAGAGGCAGTGCTGGCTGCAGGAAGGAGGCAGCAGAAAGCTCTGGGACTGCAGCTCTGCAGTGGTGGTCTTTATCGCATTCCAGCCTCCTCAGTAAGAGCAGCCAGCAGAGGAAACTGGGCAAAGAAGCTGCAGCATCAGGGGGGCTTGTCAAGGGAGTTGCTGGGTGCACACATGCCCCAGGCTTCAGGGGAGCAAGGACAAGTGGAAGCAATCAAAGAATCAGAGGCAGGAAAAAGAAACATGCTGAACTCCCTGCAATTCCAGTCATGGCAGCAGAGGGCCCCCAAGCTGAGACCCACCAAGATGGGTTAAGGCAAGAAACTCAAACCAACTTAATCATCATAGAATTTACTGGCAATCACCAATATCAGATACGTCAGTAGAAAAATAAAATTTACACAGCTTTATCATAGAAAGATGTGTCTGTTGCAGTAGGTGGGGAAGTACAAAGTCTAAAGCACATCAGCATATGCTGAAACAACCATGCTGGGCTGGAGGGCCTCCTTCCTCAAAGGCTCCTTCAAGGAGTATTGCCTCATTTTCTGCACGGAGCCAGGGCCGCCCTCCCTTCGCCTTCTGCATGAGCTGCTGCAGCAGAGGCGGAAGCTGTTTGGAGCCTGGTTGTATTTGACCCCAAGCTCTTCTGCTGAGGGTTCTCCCCTTTGTGGACAGCTAGACCTGTACCCACCTGAGAAGGATTCACATTAAAGTATTTCCTAAATTGCACAGCTTTATTCCTTGCATTACTATTTGGTAAACAGCTCCTGAAGAGCAGTTCTCTCCACCAGATGGACCATTTGAGATCAGTCCTAGCACTTTTTATTTCTCATGATAAATGCCTGACCCTGTCTCAGTACTGAGGACATGAAGTTCACAGAAGGGAACCAGCCTTACAAAAGAGCAGGTAGAACAGAGAAGCTGCTCTGGAAACCGAGCAAGCTCAGGAAAAACATATATGGGAAGTGTGTCCTTAGAACCTGCTCTTCTGTGTACACAGCTTCCTTCAGCAGCCCAAGGACCATGCTCTGGACCACAGCAACACTGCTGGCTACACTGGCCAGCAAAATCCTGGAGATTCAAGCTCAGCTTCCTCAAGGGACACCGCAAAAGCACCTAGCTTGCTACACAAGAGCCCTGATCACACTGCCTCCAGGCGAGAAGGGAGAGCTCCAAATTGGTTAAAAGTTACTTAAATAATTAAAACATTTCATAAGGAGAAACCACATGGCCTGCTGCTAAGGGTCAGTCGTAATATGTTCATACAGCTCGTCACTGAAACACAGCAGTCACCAGGGCTCTTCAGGGTCCCTATCGAGCAGACAATCTGCCAGGACACTGCTGGCTAAGTATTTTTATAATGTAAAACCTGTCCTGCCTCTGCACCCGCAAAACAGTGAGGGACAACAACCTGACACCGGGGGTGCAAGCTGTCCCTGGAGCAGTCACACAAGCACCGTGCTGAATTCTAAATACACCAGCCACTGATGCAGAAATCAGCACAGATCTCCAGTAACACAGTACCTACGTGAATGTTTTCAGCAATTAAAAAGACAACTAAGAAATTCAAAAAATACACATATTTTTCAAAGACCAAGAAAGAACAGGGCCACCTGCACCCCCAGGGACTCTCAGCATGGCCACAGGGTGCAATGCTTGCTCAGCTGGGCTTCACCTCTCCTGCAAAAGGTGCACGGTGCCTGAAGGGTTTCAGGGTAATCAAAGTTTACAAAAATAGTGATACTTTTTTCTACACAATTATTTCCTCTACCCTAACATTCACATTCGCAACTCTTCAACATGAATTTCCATCTTGCTAAAATGATTTTTCCTTCTGTTGCTCCCCAACTTCACTATAACCAAGATCTGGTATAAGAAAAACGGGGCCAGAGAGAAAAGGAAATTAAGTTTCTCATTTAAAAAAAAAATCACATTAAGATTCACTGCAAACAAAGCAGTAAGAGGCTGAAACATTAACCAGAGTCTGAAGACACCGCATTGTTTGTAGTAATGTTTCTACCCCAAAGCAGGCTGCGCCACATTTCAGTTATGTCCTATTACTACTACAGTTCATTACCTGCACACAGTCCCTAAGCCTCTTTCAGAAGCCCTTTTCCCCTCCTCCAGAAAAAATAAATCTCACTTGGCACTTGGCGTTACCAAAACGTAACAAAGTTTTCGCCTTACCTTCAACTGACCCTAAAGCAGACTGCAGCCCCTCAGAGCGAGGAAGTTGCAGGTGGGGAGCATCTGCTGCGGGGAGCACTGCCCATGAACACGTGGCTCAGCAGCACTGGTTTCCCCAACAGATGTTTGTGGCACACACGATCTTTCACATTAGAGTTGGCAAAGAGAATCTGGTCTGGTCAGAGCCTCCACTACCACCTTGGAGGCAAGAACGGTGCCTGAGCACATCCTTCAACCCACAGAGAAAGCGCACGCCGAGGAGCACCTTGAGGCGCACTTCCTCACTGCCCGCAGCATGGGGACCACGTACGGCATGCACTCTGCTCTTCCTTTGCCCTTTGGGTCTCTCAGGTCTGAAGAAAAGCTAGAGGGTGGCCAAAATCCGCAGGAAGGAGACCACCACCACGCAGAACGTTTGGCCCACTCCCAGGATGAGGGCTTCGAATGGAATCATTTTTTTCCCCGCAGCTCTGTATACTCCAGCGATGGCAGCACCTGCCAGAGGAGGGAAACAGCCGTCACGGAGGGGCGGGTTCCCGCCGGGCACGGAGCAGGGGGCAGCAGCCGCCTCGCTCTCCGCCGCGCGCCGCCTACTTGTGAGGATGCCGGCCGTGATGGGTCCCACGATGCCCATGAGCAGGAGGCTCAGCGACATGACGCGCCCGTACTTGTGGCGGCGCAGCGTGAAGAGCGCCAGCAGCGCGGCGGGGCTCCCATGTGGCGGGCTGCATGTGGGCCGTGGCTCGGACGGGGAGGGGGATGTTTCATCTTCTAGCAGTCTTTTGGGGTGCGGTGTTTTCCTTCCCGCCCATCGGTGCTCTGTCCCGCTAGAAGTACAAATATCCATTCATGGCTATTCCTGGAGTGAGGGGGCGAATGTGCGTGCATGTGGGTCGTGACGCCCAACCTGGGCAGGCTGGGCGAGCGGGTCCAGGTGCAGGATTTGCATAGGGGCTGTGCGGTGCCCCCCCGCCCCCGACAATGATGCGCGTCTCTGGCACTGGGGCAGTTGCTGCGGTCGCGCACGTGCTACATAAACATGCTGGCAGGCACACGGGCTGGGCACCACGTGCTGCTGCACAGGGAGGTGTGCGGAGCCCCCTGCTCCGAGGGGCAGCAGGAGGTTTTAGTGCTTCTTTGGGTTCCCGCACAGATGAGCTGCACTAACAGCGAGTCTGGTCCAGACAGGAGCACAGATAGCTCCATGTGGAGCCCTCTGTGCTGACCCTCCCTGTCCCTGTGGTTAAACCTCCTCCCTGCAGATGCTGGCGTGACTGTACCACTCTGCCCTCACTCGACAGTGCTCGCTCACATCTGCCTTTCGGGGATGGACTGTGGAGCTGCAGACTGTGGGAAGTCGGTAGTGGCCAAACCTCAGGGCTGTGGGATCGTGGACAAGCGAGCCCCATCGGTTCCCCAGGGCTAGGGGCAGCAGTAGGAATTCATGCAGCTGTTGGCCACAGCTGGATGCGCTTCCTTGCGGTGTGAAGCAGGAAGCTGCTTGGCTGCCCCTGAGTTGCCTGTCGCAAGTCTACACAATTGAAGGAGCGCTGGGAATGCCAGCACAGGAAATCCCACTCCCCTCCTGTGCTGCATTTCATCTCTGCTGCATCTTTTCCGCTCATCAGTCTCAGCAACCTGCTGGGCAGCCGTGGGCTTCCCAGGACCTGCCCTCACTGCAGGGCCAACTCAAGATGTGACTGCACAGGGGTGCTTTCCTTTGGGGCTTTTGGCTGGCTAGGGCTGACTTGTGGGCTGTCGATACAATCACAGTGCAGCACGAGCACTGCTGAGCTCTCCTGAGTGCTGCTTGTCCTGCTGTTGCCTTCTCTTCCCCGCTAAGGACAGGCAGGCTCCCTCTCATCCCCCCGAGAAAGTCTTGTGGAGCAGAGGAACTTCCTAGGTGGCGCTAAGGGCCTTAGAAAGTGGTTTGCAGCCTGTCTGTTCCCCCCTGTCCCCTGTCCTCACCATTTCAGACAAGGATACACTGTGCAGGGTACCTGGAGTGAAGGGAAAGGTCTCCTCAGCCTGACCCAGCAAGCAGTCCCCTGCATATAGGGCAATAAAGCTGCTCCATCCTGCTATTGTCTCTCTTCTCCTTCCCTCCCCAAACTGTATAATTAACTACTGGCATCATTTCCCCATCATGGCATTCCTCCTCTTATTATCTGTGGGGTGGGGGGTGGGGAGGGTGCTAATGAGCCTCCTGCTCTTTGAAGATGAGTATGGGCTTTGTTCTTGCTCCAGCCTGACCAGTCTTCCTCCTTGTCGCAGTCTGGGAGGAAGCCAGTGCAGAGGATACAGCTCCCCGTTCACCCGCTCCCCTGGCACTGCTGACAGCCCCCCTAGCAAGGGCAGGGCTGGAGACCCACTCCTGGAGCAGGAGGGAGCCCAGAGCAGCCAGATCCTCTGGCTGGATGGGAAGGGGCTCGCGAAGACTTTGGGAAGACAACAAGCACCTTCTGGTCTTTCATTGTTTTTTTTTGTTGTTGTTGGGGCAGATGTAGAGCTTGGTTGTTTTTGCTCGGAACAATGTCTGGGTCGTTGGCAACTGTGAAGGAAGCTGCAAATCCTGCTCTTATCAGCATAGTGCTGTTTGCTTGCATTTGTTGTCAACTGAGTACTGACCCCAAAGTGCAAACTGCTCTGACCTCCACACATCTTGAACACTAAGCTCTGCCTCGCTACTCCCATCAACCTAGGGCTATCTTGGCTAGTGCTGCAGCCTCGCAGAGCAATGTGGTGAGCTGCCATGGGGCTGGAGCAATGCAAGCTCTCACGTTCTCTTCTCCATGCCACCTTGGCATTCCCCCATCCCTTTACCCATCTGCCAGCAAGCACAGGCTTAAAGCACTGTGTGGAATGAGCTATGGACTTTGGCGAATGGGCAAGAGTCAGGGGTAAGGGCCATACAGCTATTATAATTTGACTTAGTGGTGTGCGGAAGACAAGCTGCTTCCTAGAATAATAGGGTGCAAGAAATGCCACTGGTAAGAAGTGTGTGCAATGGATGTGGGTGGTTACTTGAGGATATATGGTCTGGTGGGCCCTGGGAGTAGGACCTCACTGCTACCAGCTGAAGTAGCAGTGAAGTGTCGCACCCCCTTTCCCTGGCCTGGTAGCAGGGATCCTGGCATGGCAGAGGAGCCATGGGCTGCACAAAGAATAAATACGAGTCATTGCTTCCACAGGAAAAGTAAAACTGTTGAGTAGTGGTGGTGCTCTCTGCTGTAACTTCAGTTTTGATGCTGGAGATGTGAAAACAAGTCAGCGTTGTGACATTTTGATCCTGCTGTGGCCTGGAATAGGCATTTCCGTGATCTTACTGTTCTTCAATAAAGGGAAAGCTCTGAGCACTGGATTTGCATGGCCATCCCAGGGCCAGGTGTGACCCAGGTCGCTGAGCCTGGTATGCTGGGTGCAGCACTCTAGGCTGTTTATCAGTCTCTTGGATAAGCTGCGGGTAATCACAGATAGGCTTCATCTCCAGAAGAGCTGTCTTCGTTCAGGCAGACGAGGGGCAGAGGCAAACCTGCCTGCTGGATCATGCGGAGGAAGCCAGCAGAAAACCAGAGAGATTTCCCCAAGGTTTCACATTCTTCCCCTCATACCAGTGCCAATGGATTTTTCTTTTAGTTCATTTCCTTTAGGATTTTTCTGATGGGAAAGCACCTCATTGTGAAATTTTCAGTGCCTCCCATTGGGAGCTGGAAATTCACTGAGTGAGAAATCTGGGAAGCTGCAGGGAGAGGAGGCAGACAGGGTCTGGGAAATGGAAAGAAATAGGGCTGAGGAGATGCCTTGGTGAGTTGGGATACGCAGTGGGGTACACACGTGGCCTGTTGTGCTAGGCAGTGCTGCCTGCTCAGGGCACATACCAAACTGCTGTACCACGGCTGAGTCACTGCAGTAGGGCTGGGTCTCGCTGCAAACATGTGGCGTCAGCCTACGAGCTCCGCTGGGCAAAGGAGGACGTCAACCCGAGCAGGTATCGTCATCCCCAGGCTGGGAGCAAAGCGTCCTCCTCTGCTGCAAGGGTCTGGGCCACGGCTGGGGCCACAGCGCCAGCACGCTACGTGCTCCTGGGCGCCTGTGCCTGCGGCTACGAGTATGGTCATTGCCACTCCCCAGCTAATCACACCCAGCACGGGAGCCGTCCGTCCCGAGCCGTGACGGGAGCCAATTTACACACGCGGCTGAAAGCTGGGGCAGTCCCTGGCAGCAGGCACGGCAGTGACTTCCAAAGCACCTCACGCAGAGCTCACCAAGGAGAGCACAGGTGGTGAGGGCTTTCTGAGGGGCGCAGCCCTGCTTGTGTTTCTGCGTTTCTGCAGGCTTGCTTGTGAGAAACCCTCCTGAGAGCAGCTCTGACCTTTAAGGCTTAGGAAATATCCCTGGAGAACAGATCCGAGATGGTGAGCAAGACTGCTCATATGTGCTCTTGCTTGGTCTAGCCAGGAGCTCAGCGCTGCTTTCAAAAACCTTTCTAGCTTTGGGACCAAGTTAGAGACAATTTCTTCAGATTCCAGCTCAGAGGTTGACGATGTTTTTTTTCCCTTGGTGCTGTGGATAAGCTCCCGCATGGTATTTTTCTACATAACCTCTCTCCTTCCTTCTGGAAAGCCCTCTGCCATGGCATCCCCTGGTACCCGGTGCACCTGGGGCACACGAGCAGCTCTCCACCCAGAGCCATAACCACAGCATGTCCGCAGGGCAGCCAGGCAGAGCGTGGGCAGAAATCAAGGTCAGATGTGTGTCAGTGGAGGTTGTGTGACTACAGAGCCAGCGCCGTGCCCTCGATCAGGATTAGCAGGCGCTGTGGCTGAGGACTGCGGTTGGTGAGATCTTTGTGCCATCCTTACAGGAGCAGGAGCGTTACCCATTAGCCATGGGAGGCGGCTCGGAGTGAAGCTCGGCCAAGCCGTTTAGAAGCAATCCACCTTTTCCTGCACCTTCTCCTTCCTGTTTTCACACCCGCTCCCCGCGGCAGTATGAGGCTGAGGTGGCCATGCGGTGAACCGCATCGATCAGCCGATCTGCCGGCGCGGCTGAGGCCGGGCAGTTACTCGCCAGGCAGCGGGAGCTGGGCAGCAAGGCGTCGAGGCTGTGGCTCGCCGGGGCCGCGGGAGCTGCACGCGGAAGTGCTGCTGGCCCCTCCGCATGGGCACTGCCGCTGCGCTGCCTCAGTCCGCGCTCCGCAGGCTCCTGCTGCCCTCTGACCAGCCCCCAGTGTCCTGCGCAGCAGCTGCCAGAGCAGAGGTCTCCTCACGGCCGCCCGCCCCCTGCGGGCCTGCCCGAGTGTGGGGGCACCAGCCCCTGCCCTCCGGTTGGCCTTAGTACTAGGCCTTGGCATGGCCGTAGGCGTTGCTGCTTGTGGGACGGGGCATAGTTTCCTTGTCCATCACAGCGGTCATCCTCGGTCACCTCCCGAGTCCTGGCTCACAGGCTGTTATTCTCTGCTGGGCTTCTGGCATGGGTATGAGCTCCAGGAACTGATTTCTTCCTTATGACCGCTCAGGGGAGCAAGCAGCCTTGTCCAAGGGTGAAAGCACAGCATGGGCGCTCGCTGTCCCCGTTTACAAGTTCAAGTGATGATGCTCTTTGTGGCCTTACAGCTTTCTGGTGCCCTGCCATCCTTGTCTCAGAGATGGGCCTGGGGAGGAATGTGCTGCTTGGCTTGTGCAGCCGCATGGCTCAAGCCTTAAGGATGCGGTGCTTATGGAAAGCCTCTCCCGGGATACTGGGAATGCCATCCCTCTGCTCTCAGCCTGCTATCTACCTGCTGGCCCCAGCAGGGTCCTGCTCTTCTCGCCTTAGGACACCCCCACATGAAGACACTCTAGTAGGAGAAGATGAGCCAGGCAAGGATCTCATTGCCAAGCCTGGAAACGGGGCTGAGCCGGAACAGAAGCAGATCTCCCCCAGCTGTGCAGGGGCAGCTCTTATAATTACCCTCCATCACGCAATGCTCTTCTGGAGCAAAGAGGAGCTTTCAGCAAGAAAGAAAACATAACACCAGTGGAGTGCCTGGCTGTCTACAAGTTGTCTGCTACCAGCTGTCCTTTCCTTGGGAGGGGTTTGCAGGAGGAAGTCTGTGCCGAAAGCAATTGCTGAGGCAGGGCTCATCCAATGGACTCCGTATCATCTGGGCTCACCATGTAAGTACATCAACAACCCAACATGTTCAGACACCTGGACAAGCTCCAGCAAGACTTGGGTGCCTTGCTGGATGGCTAGCCCGCTCTGACAGAGCGTGCAGTGCACTCGGGTCTGCTCAGCAGGGAGACTCAGATCTGTGCTCATCTCCACTCCTTGAGTGAACATTCAGGAGGCCCAGTTGTAGGCATAGTCCCTGCCCCAAGCACCTTGCACACTAACACCAACGTCTCCAAAGCCCTGTTCAGAGGGGGCAGCAGGTGGGCACACACAAGCAGCTCAGGTGGTGCATGCAAGATCTCCATGTATCTTTGCATAGCTGCTGGCATTCCTGTGGACACTGCTTGTGCCGGATGCCCTTCGGCTTTGTGACTGCGGTGCAAGGGCTGGGTGGATGGTTACATGGAGGTAGTGGTGCATGCAGGATTTAGAGGAGATGTGAGTTACAGTTTCCTAAATTGTGGACAGACTTGTTGGTCATGCAGGAGAAGTTGAGGCCCTGTTTTGCTGGGATTTGGCCTATGCAGGGGAGACCTCTGCACCTCCTGTTGGCTCTGCCTGACTAATCTCGCTCACATTAAGGTTTTCCTGTCCCACAGCCAGGCTGTTTGCCATGGGTTAGTTGGGGCCAGTGCTGAGAGCAAGGGGTTTGTGCTCTGACTTATTCCCTCCTAGGGAGGCATCTGCCTGAGCTAGCGACACTTGGTCTGGCTACACTCTATGAGATCTTTATTCCTGATGGCATTTGGGGAAGCTGAGCTGTTCACGGAAGAGGGGAAAGGGAGGGAGAGGTGCCCTGTGTCATTTCCGCCATGGGTGTTTACTCCAATTCCTCCCGCCTGCTCCACTCTGCTGATGACATATTGCTGCCTTTGCTGTTCGTTGCCTTGGTGCTCAGAGTGTGCACAGACCACAGGTCCCTTCTGGAGTTGCTGCAGAGCAGGGATGTGGCGATGCCCTTTCTCAGCACCCCTTTGACAGCAGCAGCATCTTCCCAGGAGCTTAATTTAAAGTCAGCTAGGGAAAAAATATGGAGAGGCCCTGAAGGTGCCCCAACTCCTTCGACTTACATGGATGCCTTTGCCCCACCATTTGGGGCAACTTTGGAAATGACTGGCTTTGGGCAGGGGCTGTATGAGGTGAGGAGACCAGCCGGCATATCCATCCCTTTTCACTCCTCTTGGTATTGGGGATTGGGAAAGTAATGGGGTGCCCCACACTGTGACAAAGGGTACGTGTGAGGCAGTGACAGCAGTGCCCCATAAGCCGTAGCAGAGCCGTCTTGTCTCTGTCCATCATGAAATGGCTGCATTCAACAGCTGTGACCAGTTTGGTATTTGTGAGATTCTGCTGCTGTCCAAGAAGTGAGCTGATTTTGGCAGGACAGGCAGCTGGCAGAGGGACTGTGTGGGACCGTAGCTGGTGCCAAAACCTCCTTTCCTGCTCAGCATCCCCTGTTTCCCAGTTGGGCTGTGAACATTTCATGCCGAAAGCAGCGGTCAGCCAGGGTCTGTGTTCCTGAGCTGGCCTACAAGCGAAAGGCCAGCCTCTTGGTCTGCAGGGCCCAAAATAGCCCTCATATTTTTGTCCCAGCCTCTGACCACAGCTGACGCATAGAAGATTGAGCCAACCTCAACCCACCCAAGGCTCGCGGTGGTTGGCTGGGCCGCGCATCCATTGCAGCTTCTGCGAGGAGCTGCCAATTGTCAGGGAAGAATGCCCCTCCAAATTTTGGGAGCTGGAAGGATGGTGGTGCCAGGGGAACATTGTGTTATTCTGGCTCTGGTTTCACTCCTCCACTCTCCCTCCTGGCCCTAAAATAGAAGCAGCTACAGAGATTTGTGGCTCACTTGGACTTCCTAGTCCAAGCCTGCCCAAACCAGCCTCAAAAAAATTGCTAGGCAGGTGCACAACTATCTGAATGAAAGCTCTGCCCCTGTGGGGGCAGACCCCAGGAGGCAAGGCAGCCTCTCTGCATGGTTCTCCTGGTGCAGAGGCTGCTCCTGTTCCATCTTAGCCCTGAAATCTGGTCTCTCGCCTGCTCATGGAGGCCCAAACCAGGGAGCACAGCACTGCAGATCCTGGTTGGAGTCCAGTGGACCAGTGCAGGACAGAGACTGCCGGAGGCTGCTTTCTTCAAAAGGTTGTGCTGCGCTATCTGCCATCTCACCCGATACAGGGCAGCTCATACTAGCTCAAGCCAAGGGTTTGAGCCCCAGGACAGCTTGGTTCAGTAATTCGCGCTCACTGCAGGGAGATCTTGCTTGCTAGGGGGTCCTGGCCACTCCAAGCTCTGCATGCTTCCATCTGGGACCAACTTGATATGGGAAAGAGCCAGCACTGGAACAAAGGAGTAGCTCATGAGCCTCTCCTCATGGATGTGAAAATACCCCAGGATGTGGGAAGATCCTGGGCTCACAGCAGGGAGGGGGCTGTTGTGGGAACACATGATCTCCTTGGCATTTGGTTGCAGGCTTCCCCCACACTCCTCCCAGGCGCTTCTGCAGCTGCAAGAGCCCTTGCTGGGTTTCTCTCCGGAAGTGCCCTGCTTCGAGATGCACGAGTGAGGCCAGAGGCTCCTAGGGTGAGAAGAGCACAGTGACATCTGAGAAGAGGACCACTGCTGAGGGCTCTGCCTTAGCCTGCGGAAGGATTTAGGGGGAATTTTGAAATCACTCTCCAGTGATTCCACACTGCTCACTGAAGCTGTGTGATGAAGACCTCCCAGCTGCAGCGTAAGTCATTCCTATCCTTCCCCCCGCAGCCTCACGCTGCAGATTGCTCCTTGCTGAGTTCCCTTGTGTTGCTCCTGGCCTGATTCCTTCCCTCATCTGCCAGGTCTGAACATGGTCCCAGGACTAAGGATGTGAAGCAGCTGAGAGAGTAGTCCTCTCCCCAGCATCCCAGCACACCAGGACCCACCAGTGGGCAGGTAGCCTCCCAGAGCCCTGCTCTTCCCCTCTGTTATTGCTTCCTGAGCAGGGACCGTGGGGCTGGGGTAGCTACATGTTGCTATAGCCATATCAACATATATCCATACAACATATAGCCTTAGAGAAGGCCATGTATAGGGAGACTCAGCTTGCCCTTCTGTTTCATTTCGCAGTTCTCTTAGCCAGCTTATCTGGGTTTCTTCCCCTGAATTTAGTTGAGTTCTTATCTTCAGACTTGTCTGGCCACAGACTGTTTTTGTCTCACCTTGCTTCCCTGCTGTGTTTCCTCTCTCTGCCTCTCACTCCTCCTCGGGGCCGCAAGGAAGGATGGTGAAAAGATCTTGTGAGCTTGGCTCATCTCTTTGGCACACTGTTGCCCAAGGTACAGCCTGCAAAGATACCAGCTGTACGGAAGAGGATTACTCTTGAGCAATCCTGGGCCTGATGCAAGGAGAAACTACTCTGGCAGGCATGTTCTGGGGGCGGTCTTACCTAAACGCTGCCACAGCCTGACACTTGAGTGAGTCGCCCCTGCAGCCTGTAAGGTCTGGCTGTGGGGAGCACCTCAGCTCTCATCCTTTGGGGTGGAGATGAGAAGCCCCTTGTGCCTGACAAGGGGCTGGTGTGGGCAGGTAGGAGGCAGCGCTGAGCATTGTCCTGTGACGCAACTGAGGTTGCCTCTGCCCCTGTGCATGACTCTGCGAGTACACGGAGGCCTGTGTCACTGCGGCGCCAAGCCCTGAACTCCTCCGTGCGAGGAAGACCTGTTCCTGCCCGGGGGCCGCCCCTGGGCCCCATTGTGCTCCCAGCTGAGTTTCACATTAATGCTGTCCTGCTCAGGGGTCCTACAGAGTTTTCTTGATTGAGAAGCGGAAACGCTGCTTCCTCCCATTGTGCTGCTTCCCGATGTGTCCCCTGGGTTGGCCCTCGGGGAGTCCCTGGCCTGTAGGACCTTGCATAGGCGGCATTTATGGCCCATGGAGCGCCACAGCTGTTGGCAACAGAGGACAAGGTGAAGGTCTGGAGTGAGGCTCTTCGGAGTCTCCACAACAGCATGAGGAGGGGCTGCCATTGATCTTGGAGGGCATTGTAATTAGGGTTGCACGTGGACAGTCTCTGAGGGTGCATCTGCCTTGGTATCTTGCCGTGGTTCTGCACACACACCAAGAAGGGTAAAGTCCACTAGGGGATGAAACCAATTAGCCTCCTGCAGGCCAGTCCTTTGCATCCCGTGTAGCTTATCTTCGCCTTAATTAATCAGGTCTGGCCTATTAATTATATGCCAGACTGAGCCTTCTGGATACCTGCCCCACCTAGCCATCTCCTGCATTTTAGTGCAGCTTGGTGGTTGCCCGCTAGTCCCACAGGAAGCCCTGGCCAGATGGTGTAGGCTTTGCACAAGCCTTCGTGCCTGCCCTTAGCAGTTCAGAGCCTGCACAGGGACCGCGTACTCATTTCCCCTTCCCTCTCCTTGTCACTTAGCCCCTGGAGGACTGAGAGCTGGGGGGAAGCACTAACAGGATGAATATTTCCATTAGCTTCTGCTCCTTTGGGAGACTTCTGTAGTTTTATCGAGTAGAGCCCAGAGCAAATTCCTTCCTCTGCCCTTGGGAGAGAGGATCTTTGCTTTATTTTTCTAGTCATCTCACAAAGGGGGTTGGTACCCCATCCAGGAAAAAAAAAATCTCTTTCCCAAGCCTGCTGACCTTCAGAAGGACTGCCTTCTTGGTGTGGACAGATAGTCTTCTTCCCCAAAGATAGTGTCTGGGAAGAATCAGCACTAGCTCATGATTTCTAGGAAGTGCTGGTGTGTCCTAGGGAAAGCAAAGGTGGGAAGTGTTGGGAAATAAGCATAGAAAATATCTCTTGTTTAGTTCTGTTTCTTTATTTATTTTAAAATTTTCCCTTCATTTATCCCATTTTTTCCCCTTTGAGAGGGGCTGAGGTGTCTTGTGCATAATACGGTGCCGTCCAACGCGATAGCTCTTGGAAATGCTGTGACGAAACCGTGTCTTTGCAAACAGACCTCAAAGAGCTGCTTATCTCTCCCCCTCTGCTGTTGACTCTATCTAGAAGAGTTCTCTCTGCTTCCTCAGAAAGGACGCTCTCCTCTTAACTCCTGCCTTCCTCCGACCGCTCTATCTCCTCCCTCTCCCAAACCTTGCATATTTGCAGAGCTTTTGCAGGCTCTCCCTACTCTGTGCTTTCCCCCGAGTTGCCTCAGCTTCACATGGCCTGAAGTGACCAGCACTGAGACCTGGGACCAAGCTGCCCTTCTGGTAAGCTTTTTGCAGCAGCATTAAAATGTTGCCCTTTGGCAAAGGGGGACCCCTGAGCTCGGTGTAGGGTCCAGTGCCTGATGGGAGGCTGAGATGACATCTGTCTCTGCTACTGTGGTGTGTAGGTGCCCTGAGGGTTTTTTTCCATCCAGGAGACCCGGAGTGCCTCTGGTTAGGTATTCACTGCATGCTGAGGAGAGACATGTAGGCCTTTACCTGTGGCGCTGCCATTGCCGGGCTTCTCTTCTGCTGTTTGTAATTTTTTTTTTTTTTTGTCTTTTAGTAGCCTGTGCTTTGTGTATTATATGACCAGGCTGAAAGCCCCCATGGTAAGGAGACAGCTCCATGGCTGTGGGGTGAGGGAGCTCCTTGATGGGCAGCGGAGTCCGGTCTGCATTAGTTTGGGGGACCGTAGGGCTGGCCTTGTTCCAATGCTGCCCACTGTGTGTCGTGGGAAGCCCTCCAGGGACAGCTGATGCCCCTGTGACCTGCAGCACTGGAGTCCCATTAGGTGCCAGGACCAATTTTCAGGCTGCAACTCACAGTGACCACACTCGGGGTCAGTGTGGTACACTCAGCAGCTAGAGCCTGTGACAAAGCAAGTGACCTGACACGGGGCACGTAAGAGGGGTGAATTGCCACACTTTGGACAATACATGGCATGCGTGTTAAATAAAGCAAGTAACTGGAGGATGTGAGAACTCTTCTTCCCAGCTTAGTCTATACGCATGTTTGGGCTGCTTTACCTGCTGGGGCCCCGGAGCCTCTCTCAGCTTGTTTTACTGTCCAGATAAGGTTTTTTTGGCAGCTGGCTGACGTGTGCAGTTCAAAACATCGCCTTGCTGAGTGTTCCCCGCACCACCCGGCAGGCGAGATAACAGCCCGCAGCGGGTGCTGGCAGTGGGGACATCCCCCGTATCTCTGCAGCTTGCGTGGAGGCTGCAGAAATCCTGCTTGCGTGCTAGAGCCTGGCGCAGGGAGGCTCTGGGCAGCCTTCCCCTTCCTCGGGAGCTGAGCCGGGAGCAGCAGGCTCATGGTGAGAAACAGTGCCCGGAGCAGGGACAGTTTCCTGGGGAGGCACAGATGTGGCATGGGTCTGCCTGGCTTGGGGCAAGAACCTCTGTGAGGTGGGGCTGCTGGGGCTGGCTGCTTGGCAAGAGTGTGTGCAGGCTGCTAGCGCCCGCAGTGTGAAGGGGGTTGCAAGCAGCTCCGCAGACTGGCAGGCTGCCTCACCAAGCTTCTCTGGACTCTACATGGAGCCTTTTTGCCCAGAGGCAGAGCCAAGAAAGGAGGAGAACAAGAATAATAGGAACTGTTATCAGCTCCTTGAATACTTGTAAATCACATCAGGAGTAGGAAGCCTGCCCTAGTCAGCTTGAGGAGTGGGCGATCAGAGATAATGAAGCCATAGCAAGGAGGTAAAGGAAGGTTTTGCTTCTGTCTGCTCCAGAAGAGCCTGAGGGCTTCCACACCTGCATCCTTTTATTAGAGGGACTTATTAGAGAATCTGAGGGGTCTAGAGGAAAAGTGATACAACAAATAGACAATATGAAAAGCAACAGGTTGCTAGGAGGAGACGATATGCACCGGAGGGCTACAGGAAGACAGGGATGCAAGAGTTAACTATTATCTGTCATATGCAGTCATTCATTCACAACCACCCTGGTCCCTGAGGACTGGGAGGTGGAAAAATTAATGACGTTGGGTTTTGAGAAGGGCTGGAGGGAGTGTCACAGAAAAGCTGCATAGTGAACGTGTGCCAGGCAAGCGGGTAGATGGTAACGGGAAATTGAAATCAGGGGCACGGAGAGAGCTGTGGTGCTGGGAGGAGACGCCTGCCCTGGGAACCGCAGCCTCCCGCGGCTCGCAGAGCGCTGTGCAGGGCCTTCCACGTGAGGGGATGAGGGAGATGATAGCACTGCTGGGGTCCACACGGCTTTCCTAAAAGCCTTCCACAAGGCCTTTCAACACAGAATTTAAGGAATCTGGCTGGTCAAGAGAGCAGGTAGTTGCATGGATTAATAATTGGTTAAAAACCAGCAAGCAGAGAGCAGCAGTAAGTGCTCACTTTTGCAGTGGAAGTTGATCACAAGTGGAGAGCTGTCGCTCATACGCCCATATGGCGCTTGTGTTCAGTCCCATGCTATTTCTGACACATTCATGAGTGACCTAGAAAAGGGATGAGAATTGATATGACAGAGTTTGCTGATGCTGTCAGATTTCTCAAGATAGTGAGGACCAAAGCCAACTGTGAAAAGTTACAGACTATTACAAGACTGGGCAGCAGGCAGATGGAATTCAGTTTAGATAAATATCCAGTAAAACACAAGGGGGATAAATAGTCCCAGATTTGCAAACAAAATGACAAACTCTGAGCTGGCTACTCACAGTAAGACTTGGAGTTATTTCAGATAGCTCAGTGTACAACCACAGAAAAACATATCAAATTGGTAAGTTAAAAAAAAAAAAGAAAAAGAAAACAGAGAAAGCAGAAAACAGCTTTGTGCCACGGTTTAAATGCACAGTCCACCCACCCTAAATCTCCATGAAGTTCTGGCTTCTCTGTCTGTAAAAGGGTCTGGGAGAAGTGGAGAAGGTTCAGAGAAAAGCAACAAGGAGGATCAAAGGCATGGAGCTGTTTCTGTGTGACTAAGTACGCTAGAATTTTTCTGTTTGGAAAACATGATGTAGGGTGGATATGATCCAGTCCTGTAAACTCATGGCTGGCATGAGGAAGGGGCCTAATGCTCTTTGACTACAAGAATGAGGGTGCATCAAATGAAGCTAGCACATCCTTTGCAAAAGGTGAACTTCACAGGTGTAACATAGCCAAGGAACTCCTTCCTGCAGGATGTGATTGTACCTAAAGGGCATGTGAGTTAGAGGGGAAGATGGACATTTTCACAGACGCAAAGTCCACCGAGGGTTACAAAATAGAGAAAAAGTGTACATGGCTCAGACAGTTGCCAGAACAGAATTGTTGGGGGCCGTGAGAGTAACTAGAGACTTAAATATTTGCTTAACCCGTTCTTACACTCTTTTGGCATCCACCTTTGGCCTCTGGCAGAAAAAAAGATACTGAGCTAGACAGATTGGTCCGGGGTGCCTGCCCTTGCTGTGTGAGGACTTGCCTTTGTTGCAGTATTGCAGTGAGATACACAGCCGTGCATACTCATACACCTTGTGAAACACAAGTGCACTCATAGCCAAAGGTGAAAGAGTGCAGGATGCTAATGCAAAAGGAGGGACTGGAGCCGCTGCCTCTGCGATTTGTGCCTGGGACACAGCTGGCAGGAGACACAAGGAACCTGTGCGTGCAGAGGGCCATATCAGAGTTCAGACTTGAACATGAAATGTCAACAGGCAGTCTTAAAGCTTTCCCCTTCCTCTAGCAGAATCACGGCCACCGGGGTCGCATGTCACTTGTACACCCGGTATTACACATGTGCCCTGCCCTCAGGTAAACCTTGGTGGGTGCCCAGATCAGCCTATCTGCCTGGAGATTGCTTTTTCCTTGCTTTTTTCCAAAACAGCAAACAGAAATAAGGGATGGGTTAAAGCTTGGGAAAGCATCTGGCTCTGCCCCATTTTGGCTGTGCTTGGAGGAGGTGTTGACCTTATCCCTGCAAAGTGATTCATGATAATCAATGCTGGGATGATCCTGAGATAACCAGCATATTGTCTGCCAGCAAGCCCCTAAACTATAAGGTGTAAGGAAAGCGCCATGGCTCTAGTGCAGGGTAAAGAGCTTTTCTTTAAAGGGCTGGTGTTCCTGGGTGAAAGCTGTAGCATACCTGTCCATTGCCACTCCTAATTGGAAAGCCAAACCCATCCTTGCTAACCTTCAGTGAAGGCATCAGAAGCAGAAAAATAGGTGACATAGGGGAAGGGAGGGAGAGGGAAATCTCTAAAACCTACTGGCAAACCACTGCCTTGAGGTGCGTCCCTCCTGTGTCTCACGTTTTCCTAGGGAGGTTTGGCATTCTTCCATGCCATGTTTGTGCTGTGAGTTCCCAGGGGTTGGCTCACAATGCGCTTGTGTAGGTCCCAACACAATAGGTGTCATTTTGAGTGTGTCATCGCCTTTGTGTTGAGCAAATGGGCAATTATAATTACCCTATCTCTGTTTGTATTTGTTACAAGGAAGGAGATAACCTTATTAAGCCAGTCCTGCTTGTTACTTTGCTGTAATGTGGACACCCACAGTAGTACTTACACAGCGTGTTTGAGAAGAGGGGAAGGACTTTGTGTCCAGGAAAAAACTGGGTGCTCTTACATGAAAGCTCCTCATCAGGTCCTCCCGCCGCCCTCCTGGCCATGCAGCCCACAGCCACGGTGCTGCTGGGACACCTTTGCTGGGAGATGGGTAAGGTTGGAGCTGCAGCGTGCCAGCGAGGTGCCTGCGGTGGCCATATGCCGGTCTCTGTCCCCAGGCAGTTTGTAGGAGTTTTGCTCTCGCTGGGTTGGAGCGTGGTTGCCACCTGTTGCTTGAGCTGGCGGGTTTGACCTTCTGTGTTTATTGTGAGGTTGTTTGTAAGAGCTGGCGGCTGGACGCGTTTCCTGCCGTAATGAGCACTGACACGCGTGCCCCTTGGCAGGGACTGGCTCTTTGTGGAAAAAATTAGAAGGCATTTAGCAAAGTGAGACAGAAAATAAACAAAGCCGGCAGGAGGCTGCGGCCAGGCAGCCGGGCATCGCCTGCCGGGGAGGACGGCGCTCTTGGCGCTCTGCGGATGGGATGGATGGGAGCGGGACTGCAGGACGCCCCGTGGCTGGCGGCTGTGCGCTGCCTCCTCCGCAGCACCCCTCCTTGCCTCCCTTGCCCAGGCACCTGGGCGGCAGGAGTGGGCTGCCCGCCAGCCGTGGTACCTGACACCTCTCCTCCTCCTCTGCGGCTGCCGCTGGACACGCAGTCCTGGCTGTGACTCAAGCAGGGGCCTGACGCTCGTCCTTGGGAGGCAGGGGGGAATGCGAGGGAGAGCAGAACGTGTCGCCCTCAAATACACTGCCCAGGCACAGGGAGAGGATTGGCCTGCAGGCCGGTGCTGCTGTCCTCCCCAGGTACGTGTGTGCGGCCTGTCCCCTCCCCAGCGCCCCTGGACACCAGTGGGAGCAGGGGGAAGCTGAGAGCAAAGCCAGGAGCTTGTTGGCTGCTTGGGACCCGCTGGTTTTCTCTGCCCAGTGGGGGAGATATCCCAGGAAATGTGGTGTTGCACAGGGCGACCCCTCGTGTCCGCGTGTACGCGGAGGGGTGCAGTCACACCGGCAGGTCCCCCACCAATCCAGCACAGTGGCTCCGTGAGCTCCTACCTGCCCGCTAGCAGGGGATTTTTCTGCTTTTTCTCTGGAAGCCCAGGTAGCTCACAGGGCAGAGAAGAGGCATCGTATCCTGAGCCGTCGGTGTGGGGCGGAAGGGGAGCCATACTGCAGTTGGTGCCAGCGCTATAGGGCAGGAGCTCCTCGTCTGGGGGGATCGGTCCTGTTCTGCACAGACCTGCCAGTTGGCCTGATACAGCTTTTCCAGGCAGCTAGTGGGCCTCCAAAATCTCTCTGTGCATCTCGTCGGCTCCGATTTCCCTGTCATAACTTCAAGCTCTCCCGCACGACACATGATGGTAGAGCCGTGCCCTGGGCACCTTTCTGCCTTTCTCTGCAAGGAAAGGCCCAAGCTGAAGGACATGTGCGCCAGCAGCGAGGCAGAGCCTCGGTTGCCTTTAAGACGCGCCGGCTCTGGCCAGGACTACAGATCCCAGCATGCTGTGGTGAGCCGGCTACCTGGCAGGAGCCGGGCTGCGGCGCCGGGGATGCTGCCGGCCGCAGGGAGGGAGCCGAGGCAGTCGGCTGAGGGCCATGCCTAGCACGGTGCCCACCAGGAGCCTCGGTGTGCGCGAAGCCCTGGGAGGAGTGACCAGATGCCCAATGCTGCGCCAGCCGGACTGGAAAAGGACAAGGCAGGCCTGCGGCTTCTCCCGGGCAGCTGATCCTGCTCCCGCTGCAGAGGGAGGGAGGGATGGAATGGGGGTCAAGCTCAGCAGGAGGTTTTGTTGTGCAGCGAGGTGACTAAAGGGGGAGCTGAGCAGCGCCAGGCTCCCCAAGGGGTGTCCTGTGCTGGACATGGGAATGCTGTTCCCAAGAGTGATGCAAGAACAGGCTGCAAGAGCCCTGGGGAAGAGCGAATTGGGAATGGGGGATTTGTACGGTTCTGACTGGTGGAGTCATTGAATATATCCTTTGTCCTTCCGTGCCCTGGGTGTTGCATGGAGGTGGGGATGGCACACTGCGCATAGGCTTTGCTTGCAGCATGGGAATTGGGAGCAGACAGCTGCAGGCTCAGAAATCTCTTAAAGGAGCCTGCAGCGGAGCTACCGGGCAGCTGAGGTAGAGCAGCTTGGTAGCTCATACAAGTGTCTTCCCTTTCAGAGGAAAGCGTTAAGCATGCTCTGGCCAGCAGCATATGGCCCCGTCCATCAGCCTCTCAGCTGAAGACCTCAGAGCTGCAGGTTTCCAAGCTGTGGTGTGATGCTCTTGCCAGTTGCAGGGCTCTGTTTGTCTCCCAGGCCTGTGGAGAGCTCACCTACAGTGGGGGGTTAAAAGTGGTGCTGCCCCTGCCTGGCCTGTGTGCCTCGCACCCCAGTAAAACCCTCTTATTTATTTTCCAGACGGAGAGCAACCACAAGATTTGCTGGGACCATTGCTGAACCACACTGCACAAGATGACAGCAAGAGACGGGCCCCAAGATAGGTAGGGCTGGGCCTCTCTCTAGGGGCATATCCAGGATACCAGGAGGTCTGAGGGGCACAGGGGCCCTGTCCTGCACGTTTTCTGTGCTACAGGGCTGTGATACAAAGGGCCCACTTGTGCCTTGCCCCTCGGGACACCGTGTTGCTGGTTGTTGGTTGTTGCTGTTGTGAGCTGGAAGCTGGAGGGATTAGAGGTATCTCCAGGCCCCGAAGCCCGTTGCCCAGACTGCTGTGCCCAGTTTGCTGCCTGTTCCCTTCAAACTCTGTGCTGGAGAGCGTGCTGGAGCTGCCCATGCTGAGTCCCAATCCACTGGCAGTCTGCCCTCCAGATCTTCATGTTCCTGCCTTGTCTGTGGGAGTCCCTTTCCCCAAGACACACTTGCTGTCAGTTTTTCCATAGCAGATGGGCTCTACTCAGTCAGTGCTAGGACACAGCACTGCCCTTCCTGGGTAGTATGACTCCATCTCAACTTTGGCAACAGTCATTGTGCATCCGGGTACCACGTGCCGAGGAGCAACCAGCCTCCCCCTGCTTTCATAGCCTGCTTTCATAGGAAACGCTGCTACGGCCCAGGCAAGGGCCTGTGCCTCCTCTGGCCCCTGTGTAGGGCCACGTCTGCACAAGAGACTCTGTGGCTAGACGAGGAAGGGTTGTGGGGACTGGTGAGTGCCAGCAGCAGAGCTAGGGGGAAGTAAATCCCTCACGCCATTCCGGTGTAACTCACGGCTAAGAGCCCTGGTCCCACAGACAGCACTAGGTTGTCAATTTCCATCCTTGCTCCTCCTTATGCTGTGTCCCACAGTGGGCTGGAGGATAGTCAGGAAGAGAGGTGATACTTGTCCCCTGCACTGAACAGCTCTGTCCCCCTCACAGGTATAAAGGTGTCTGGCTGATCTTCTTCATCCTCGGGCTGGGAACGTTGCTGCCATGGAATTTCTTCATGACTGCCAGGAAGGTGAGAGCTTCTGTCCCACCACTCTTGGTGTCACTAATCACCCCATGTCACTTCTAGAGATGGCAGCGTGGATGTGACAGCATAGGACATTGTAAAGCCCCTAACATTTGTAGGTGGAGAGATGGAGTGTGGGTAACCTCAGTGGGCCATGTGTGGCACTGAGGTGGCAGGAGGAGCCCTGGGCTTGGGTGGGTGGCATGTGCAGCCCAAATGTGCCAGGGGAAGCTTTGCAGTAGCTCAGCCCCACTTGGCTCCTTTCCTTGCAGTATTTCATCGACCGCCTAGCAGACCAGGAGAACGAGAACTGCTTCTCCAATGAGACTGCTAGGACTACCTTACCCTGCTCCTACCTGCAGTCCATGTTTGACAACTTCATGACTCTCTGTGCCATGGTGCCACTCCTCGTCTTCACCTGCCTCAACTCTTTCATCCACCAGCGGTGAGCCTTGCCCTGTCCTTGCTCCTGCCAGCCCCTGTCCACAGGACAGCCCAAATCTCACCTGTCCTCCCACCCCAGCACTGAGCCAAGATGCCTGTAGAGGGTAGGTTTTCCTTACTGAGGTCCTCTCTTGCAGGATTCCACAGCAGATCCGCATCCTGGGCAGCTTGGTGGCCATCGGGCTGGTGTTCCTAATCACCTCAATCATGGTGAAAGTCACCATGGACCCTCTTCCCTTCTTTGTCTTCACCATGATCAGCATTGTCTTCATCAACTGTGAGTGGGGCATGAGGAGGAAGGAAAGGGTCAGTGCCTCAAACCCTTCTGTAAATCAGAGCTGCACAGCTAGCTAGCTGACCTCGGTGGGGAGGAGAGCACAAACCCCACTGCAGGAGAGAGAGGGCAAGGGGAAGGGGGAGGAGAGAGGTCCCTGTCTTGCTCTTCAGGGACACAGTGCGGGTTGCAAGGTAGTTTCTCACAGAGGCACAGTCCTTTGGTTGCTCAGTTTTGCTTGTCCGTCTCCTCTGCAGCCTTCGGTGCCATCCTCCAGAGCAGCCTCTTCGGACTGGCAGGGCTCCTGCCGGCCAGCTACACGGCTCCCATCATGAGCGGGCAGGGCTTGGCAGGAATCTTTGCTGCTTTGGCGATGATCTTCAGTATTGCCAGTGAGTAATCCCTGCCTCTGGGTGACAGGCCTCCTGCACTGTGGCTGCTAACGGGGCTGGCTAGAGACTGCAACCTGTGCCTGCAGCAAGCAGAGGGGGTGCAAGCAGGGGACCTCGTCCGCTGCAGGGCCTCATACTGGGATCACACTGTAGGGATGGGTTGGAGATGGCATCAGGACTTTGTTCCCCTTGCCTCCTTCATCCTCTGCCTTTTCCTCCCTGTGCTCCCAGTTGGTGCTCAGCAGCCAGAGAGCTACATTGGTTACTTCACCACAGCATGCGTGGCGATCGTGCTGGCAGTCTTCTCCTACATCATTTTGCCTCGCTTGGTAAGACTTTGCCTTCTTTTTGGGGAAGGACATGAGATCTTTGCACACTGCAGCACAAGAACTTTGGCCCACTGACATTCCCACCTTGGCTCCTACCAGCATCCACCTCCTGGGTCATGGCAGGGAAGATATCTGTGGGACTTCCCAGCACAAATCTCTGTATCCTGGGGTACTGCATGGCAATGAACCCCTGGAGCTAGAGCTAGAAAGCATGGGTGTCAGATACACCTGAAAAAAATACTTTGCCCATATTGCGCGGCCTGCTATTACCACATAGCCCCAAACACCCATTCCCTGGCAGCCTTCTTTCCCCGCATGGGAATGAGTTCCCAGTGACTGTGTCTCTGCAGGATTTCTTCCGCTACTACTCCATGAAGGATAAGACAGAGTACCGTGTGTACCATGCAGAGCTTGAGACCAAGAGAGATCTGATTAAGAAAGGTGAGGAATGGAGAGGAGGAAGAGCTAAGAGAAGGATGAGACAGAAGGACTGAGGCTACTTGCTGTCAGATACACCCTACTCTTGTTTCTCTCTGCAGATGAGCCCAATGGGATGGAGCAGAATAACTCCAAGATCATCCCTATCCACAACCCTGATGAGAAGCCCTCAGTCTTCTCCATTTTTAAGAAGGTTTGTGAGTTACCAGCAACCCCTACCCTTTGCCTTGTGTCAAGGGATGGATGTAGGTGTAGGACATTACAGGGTACTATGGTCTCCTCTACACTGGTGTCTTTCCTTGTGTTTGATGCCAGCCCCTTTCTTTGACTTTTCCAGCTCTGGGTCATGGCTATGTCTGTCTGCTTTGTCTTCACTGTCACCATCGGAGTCTTTCCTGCCATCACAGCTAAGGTGTCGACCGAACTTGGGGAGGGAAACAGATGGGGTAAGTGTGCCCAGGTATGGGGTTAGGGGAAGATAAGACTGGGAAAGAGATAAATGGGAGGGAAGAAAGTGGAGTGTAAAGTTATAGGAGTGCCTCAATGGAGGAGACCATCATGTGTGATGGCTTGGGTGCAGGTGCTGACCTGACTGGAGAGTTTCAGTCCTTTGTGGGAAGCCAGGAGAGCTCAGACCTGTGAGATGGTCTCTGTGCAGCTTGTCAGTGACATTTTTCCCTTCTGCAGAACATTACTTCATCCCAGTCTCCTGTTTCCTGGTATTTAATGTCTTTGACTGGACAGGACGGAGTCTCACAGCCTTGTTCACGTGGGTAAGTATGGGACAGCGAGCAAACGCTCAGACTCTACTCCTGAAGCACCCATGCACTCTCCATCCCCTGGCCGCCTGTCCATGCCTCTTGCTGGGACAGCCATCTGGGGCTCCAGGGAGGAAGGAGGCACTGGGCTGACTCCTGCCCTGTCTTTGAGTGCAAAGCAAAAATGTATGGGTTACATCAGAGAGTCACAGTATCCTCCTCCCACAGTATCCTATTTTGCGTGGTTTGGAGGAAGCTGCTTTTTCCATTCCAGCCTCTTTGTAAACAAACCTTCACCCCAGCTAAGCAAACAGCCAGGCAGGATGGTGGCAGGGCAAGCGGGTGAAAGACAGGGCAACGCCGAATATAACCTCTGTATAGAACAGAGCTGCTTTAAAAAGCCCTGCTAGGGAGGAGGGCAGAGCCATGCCATGTGAGACACCACCCTGCCACGTCCCGTATCAACTCTCCGGCGTATTTTAGAGCATGGGCTGCAATGGCATGGGGTGAGGAAGGGGGCTCTGCTGTCTGTGTCTCTTCCTGTCTCTTCACCCACCCCTCCAAGCTCAGTTTCCCCCTATATTGTTCAGGCTGTTTGTTTGAAGAAACTCCATATAGCACCACACAACATGGGGTCTGTCCGGGCCTGACTGTGCTGGGTTTCCCTGCAGCCTGGAGCTGCTTCTCTCCTGGCCATCGCTGCTGGCTGCCCTTGGCCACGAGCCAAACTGCCTGGTGTCCAGGCTACAGCCCCAGTAGTGGGATGACCCAGCGGGAGACATTTCCAAAACAGCACTGCATGGAAAGTTTGACTGCATGTGGTTTGGGCCTTGTTTCCCTGGTCAAGGCCCTGCTCTCTCCATTTCTTCACTCATTCACTGAGCAAAACAGGATGCTGTTTTTGTGGGTTTGCCCACACATATAACAGTTACTGGTGCTTCAGTTACGCGGTGTGCTCATGAAGAACCTCATGGAGACACCACCCCTGGCATGGCCACCAGTTCCCAAGGCGACTACAGTTTCCTGCTGTCCTTGGATCCCATCATCTGGAACCGTGGCACCTTGCTGAGGGCATCTAGACAGAGCCAGGCACATGGGTGACATGTCCTCAGGGCCTCATGCAACCCCTGCGCTAGGGACTGCTTTGATCACATAGCATGACAGTGCCTGCTACTTTGTCCCAGCTCTACTCATCCAGTTGTTGAGAGTTGCCTGCTTGGCTAGGGGATGATACAGGAAGTTGAAGAGCTGCTTAAAACCCAGTTTGCAGGTGCTGATGGGCCAGAAGTGATTTACCTCAGCTGGTCTTGACCTGCACAATGGTCAGGGTCTGCGGCAGGACGAGACGGGATGTGCATGTGTGTTGTGTGTGTTTATAAGGCTGGTCTGTTGTTTCCAGCAAGTGCTTAGCAGTTGCTCTTAAGTCTAGCTTAGTATTTTGATAGCCTCTAACGCTAACATAGGTCTGTGAGGCCTGTCTGGTCACCCTCATCCCTGCTGCCGGCTGCAGCTCTCCTTACAGTGCCGGCTGAAGGCTCTAGGCAGTGCCCACAGCAGTGACAGACATCTGGTAGTGACAACCTTTATGCTAGCAAAATACCACGAAGGTTAGTGGAAAAGAGAGAAGAGCCCCCCAAGCTTCAAATGTCTCTATCTGATGCTGGGGGAGCCCACATAACTGGATACAGGAAGCTGCAGGATCAGGACAGACCGACCCAGAGGTTCATACTGAAGGACAGAAGGCAGGAGCTGTGGCAGGAAGCCTTGCAGAGAGGGGGTCAAGAATTGCCCTCATCTCTCCCTTGCATCAGAAGGTGACACTGGGATTTTTTGCAGCAGGAAAAGGCTCTGAGCAGTTTTGTCTCCTATAGCTCTGTGCAGCCTCAGATCAGCAGGAGCTGCCCCTTGCTTTGGAATGGGGAAATCGACTAACTCAGTGTCCTGTGTTTCTCTCCCAGCCTGGGAAGGACAGCTGCCTCCTGCCAGTGATGGTGGCCCTACGTGTCATCTTTATACCCCTTTTCATGCTGTGCAACGTGAAGTCCCGCAAATACCTACCCATTATCTTTTCTCATGATGCCTGGTACATCGTCTTCATGATCTTCTTCTCCATCTCCAACGGATACCTGGCCAGCCTTTGTATGTGCTTTGGGCCCAAGTGAGTAGCAGCTGAGCACAAGGGAAGAGCTGGCCTTGCCTTTGAGTGCCAGCCCAGGCCCAACACCTTCTGCTTAGGCCTAGCTCTGGCACCTGCACTGCCCCAGGGCAGAGGGGGAAGAGTCCCACTGCCTTCACACTGGGAAGACAACCCCTGCGACCTCTCTCCGAGGCATGTTACATCCTAAAGCTGTGGTCTGGGCTCCCCATTTTCCTATATGCCCCCGGGGCAGAGGCTGGACACAGAGAACAAGGCAACATAGTGCACATGAGGGGGGAAGCAGCCTGGCCCGGCATGGGAGCACAGGCAGCATGAGCAGCCCTGCTGCGGCGCAGCCAGGCAGGCTGCAGCGTGTCAGGGCAGGAGCCAGGCAGGGCAGTCCTTGGCACCAGGAGCTTCAAGGCAGTCTGTGTGGTGCTCTCTTTTATTTGAGCCCATAGTTTACAGACAGGCTCTTGGAGCCGAGTGGGATTTGCTCTTGCCATTCCTCTGCCCTGGAGACAAGGGCAGTAAGGCTACTTCTTAGTGCGTGGTCTCCTCCTGTCCCTGCAGGGGTGCTTCCGGCGGGGCAGGGAGCACACTACCCAAGGATGGGCCTGACCCCTCTTTCCCCCACAGGAAAGTGCTCGCTCACGAAGCAGAAACAGCTGGAGCAGTCATGGCCTTTTTCCTCTCACTGGGCTTGGCCCTAGGAGCTGCCATCTCCTTCTTATTTGGAATTCTCATCTAGCAGAGGCGCCCGGGGGCCGCACGGACACAGAGAGACAGCTCCGCATCCTCCTCCGAGGCCCTGGGCACCTCAACACTGTGGGGACGAAAACACCGCGCCTGCCCCAACAAATTGTACTGCCGAAGCACATGTTACAGCCAGAGACGGTTCCACTCCTCCAGGGCTGGCCTGGCTCCTGCAACGCTCGGCTGTGTGATGCCTTCAGGCCCACGTGCCTTTGCCGTGCTGCAAAACCCCTGGGATCTCACAGAGGTCCAGCCACCCCCCCATGCTGTGTAACCCCCCAGCTCAAGACCTAAAGCCACTCTCAGCTACCTCCTCATTGACAGGCAGAGCTGAGGGCTGGTGTCCAGTGTTGTTTCCT
Organism: Crypturellus tataupa; assembly: GCA_034781795.1. Classification (NCBI taxonomy): domain Eukaryota; kingdom Metazoa; phylum Chordata; class Aves; order Tinamiformes; family Tinamidae; genus Crypturellus; species Crypturellus tataupa. Next base: position 761,887 of record JAWLRI010001063.1, on the reverse strand, counting down.
CTCCCACTTGTGTTCCTGATGCACCTGAGGACTGGCTCTCCTTTTGTCTCCTTCCTGCACCCCAACCTCTCCCCTACCTGCGACTAGGAAGGAGAGCCCCAGGCAGCCTTGCTGTCCTCATTCTCCCCGTCCGCTACGAGCATGTCCTGCGGAGGAGCATGAGGGACCCATGCACATCCCACCCGAAGAGCTGCCATCCAACACCATGGCTAGTCCAAGGAAGAACAAGGTGTTAACACCCTCATTTCCCCACCTCTCTTTGCCTTCATCCCTGTCTGCTTATTTCGCAGCATCCCCCCCCAGAAAAACTGCTTAGTGATCTGGCCTCTGTTTCCCATGCCCTGTTGCTGGGACAGGAGATGGCACCATGAAGTGTGAAAGGAGAGCAGGCTCCCTGCCCACCAAGCAGCCCTGCTTATCCGTGTGCTGCAGGGGGAGCCTGACCTCCCCCTTGTTTCTCCCCTGCTTTGTATAAATGTTATCTGTACAGTTGCCTTTTTCTATAAAAAAGACCAAAACTGGGTACGTGTCTGTCTATTGCCACCTGGAGGAGGGTCACAGGAGCTGATGGGGGCGGGTGGCAGCTCTCTCTGGGCACTCCAGGCCCCGCTGTGGCCAGCACCAGGCACAAAGCACTGTGTGCTGGGCCCAGGGCCTCACAGCTGTGGGCCCCTGGCACCCCTGAGGAGGGAAGAAAGAGGCTCGAGCAGCAGCCCGGCACGCGGGCGGCCTCTCCAGTGCACGGGCAGCCGGGCTGCCACCTCCTGCTCCCAGGCAGAACTGCAGGGCCTCCCCGTGCCCGCGCGCCGCTCACGGCCACCTCTGCTCCAGGGCTCACCCGCCGCGGCCCTAGGCCCAGGGGCGAGGGCCAGGCCCCTCATCCCACCTTCTGCTCGCAGCCACGGGGGGCACCTCGTGCAGCAGCGGACATCACCTCACTGTGCCAGGGGCGTTCAGACCCACGTGCTTTCAAAAGAAAGGACAGGGCACAGGATTTACCCTGCATGCCCTTAGCTTCTGCTGATCACAACAGTTCCCGAACGCCCTCCCTGCTAAGCTGATTTCTGATGGAGGAAACAGGCCTGCTCTGCTCTCTGAGCCTGGCCCCCAGCGCCCCACAGTCCTGCCAAGATCCCTGCAGCACATCCTCCAGCAGAGCCCCTGCAGTGCTGCCTGTGCCCTCCATCCTGCACCTTCCTGCCCTGCGCTGCCCCTGCTGCACCCCTACCAGGCACCCATGCTCTCAGAAAAGCCAGGATAGCAGAGCCATGACTTCAGCAGCCCCAGGACCAGCCGCTGCGCACTTGGCTCCCAGACTCGGGAGAGCTGCAGCCCCCCCACACCTTATAAAGCTCCCGGCACACGGAGGAGCCAGGGGTGCGGGGTGCGAGCAGCCCTGCTGCCTGTCCCGGCGGCTGCCACCTCCGCCCCGCGCCCGCCTCGGCCGCCCGCACCCGGGCTGCCCCGGGACCAGGGATCCCCCCGGCTCAGCGGCTGCACGGAACCCTCTGGAACGAATCGTCTCACCGGGACCAGGGCGCCTCCGCCACCGCGGGAAATAGTCCCCCCGCCCGCCTGGGGCTGCAGCCTGCGTCCTGCCGGCCTCGCGCTTAAACGGGCCGGGGCCGCGCGGGCCCCACTGCGCAGGGCGCGGGTCCGTGCCAAGCCCTTTTAAGGCGGAAGGATCGAGGGCAGTGCGAGTCGGAACGAGCTCTATAAAGACCGTTGGGAGGAGCGGTGGTCCTCTTTTGGTGCCGCTGTTGCCGAGCCAAGGTGAGGGGGTGGAGGACGCCCCGGCCGCCCCCGCGGCGCGGCCCGCAGTACGGCCCGGCATGGCGCACGGCACGGCCCGCAGCGCAGCAGGGCCCGCGCTTTGCCTTGCAGATGCCCGAGCAGACACAGCATGGCGAGGAGGAGGCGGAGACGTTCGCCTTCCAGGCGGAGATCGCGCAGCTCATGTCGCTCATCATCAACACCTTCTACTCCAACAAGGAGATCTTCCTGCGGGAGCTCATCTCCAACGCCTCCGACGTGAGCGCCCCGCCGCCGGCCGCGTGCCGGGCCCCGCGCAGGCCGCCCCATGCCAGGCTGAGGTAAGCGCACCGCTCTCCCCCGCAGGCGCTGGACAAGATCCGCTACGAGAGCCTGACCGACCCCTCTAAGCTGGACAGCGGCAAGGAGCTCAAGATCGACATTGTGCCCAACACGCGGGAGCGCACGCTCACCCTCATCGACACGGGCATCGGCATGACCAAGGCCGACCTCGTCAACAACTTGGGCACTATTGCCAAGTCTGGCACCAAAGCCTTCATGGAGGCCCTGCAGGTGGGTGCAGCGCTCGCAATGGGAGCCCTACTGCCTGTCGGCACCCAGCTCTGCTCTTATCTTGCCCAGGTTGCTGTGGGGCTGCCTGAGCACAATTCCCTACCTCTCCTGCACTGAGGAGGAGCTCCATGTAGGGCTGGCTGCCTTTTGGCACTGCCTGCTTTATATTTGTGTGCTGACCCAGTTCTTTGCTGCTGTGAATCATTTGCAGATGTCTTTTGTGCCCTCCTCTTGCCATTTGCCTTCCTCTCCCTCCACAGGCAGGTGCAGACATCTCCATGATAGGGCAGTTTGGTGTGGGTTTCTACTCTGCCTACCTGGTGGCCGAGAAGGTGGTGGTTATTACGAAGCACAACGATGACGAGCAGTATGCCTGGGAGTCGTCAGCCGGGGGCTCCTTCACTGTCCGCACCGATCATGGTGTGTATTGTACAAGACCAAGTTTATTTCTCTTAGCCAAAAAGGCCATTTTTGTAGTGTTCTGGGCTGGGTTCTCATTTGTGCTTGTTAAAATGAAGTGTATATTTAGTAGTGGCTGTCTCTGAGGAGCTTTCTCATGTTCTTAGTGCTGATGTTTCTCTTTTGACATTGCAGGTGAGCCAATTGGACGGGGCACTAAAGTGATCCTGTACTTGAAGGAGGACCAGACAGAGTACTTAGAGGAGCGGCGTGTCAAAGAAGTAGTGAAGAAGCACTCTCAGTTCATTGGCTACCCTATTACGCTCTATGTATGTAAGAGAAGGGCTTTGGGGACCAACTGGAGAGCTAGAGTGGAGCAAGATGGAAAAGGGCAGGGTAATGTCTTTTCCCTTCCCTAGTTCTTGCCTGCTGCATATGGAGTAGCAGTGTTCCTAGCCTTATTTAGCAACAGGTGAATGTGGACTGGGGAGGGTATCCAACCACATTCCTGGGACTTAGTATCTGTGGTTGTATATAGGTCATGTAAACCAGCCATGGAGAGTGAAGAGTTTTCTTTCCCTCCATCCCTTCATTTTTGCAGGTGTACACATTAGTCCTGTGAGAAGCAATAAATCTGAGATCTATTTTTCGGAGAGAGCATGGTTTCTGGGAGTTTTGTGAGCTGGGCTTTCTGATACACCCAGTAATGCCACTTTGGGGCAAAAGGACTTCTAATACAGTTTGTCTTGGGTTAAGTCCCTGTCTTGTTTTTTTTTTTGTTGGTCTCCTGGCAGCTGGAGAAAGAGCGTGAAAAAGAGATCAGTGATGATGAGGAAGAAGAGGAGAAAAGTGAGAAGGAAGAGTCAACCTCTAAGGATGAAGAGAAAACCAAGATCGAGGATGTGGGGTCTGATGAAGAGGAGGATGACAATAAAGGGAAGAAGAAGAAAACAAAGAAGATTAAGGAGAAATACATTAGCCAGGAGGAGCTGAACAAGACCAAGCCCATATGGACACGCAACCCTGATGACATCACCCAGGAGGAATATGGAGAGTTCTACAAAAGCCTCACCAATGACTGGGAAGACCACCTAGCTGTCAAGGTGGGTTCTGGGCCATGCTGCCTTGCTGTCAAAAGCCACCATGTGTTCCACCATGTGTTTGTGCTTCAGTGCAGGGCTGAGGGGTCAGGGGACATTTGACAGTGCCTCAGCCTGCCCTGTGACTCTTGTGCAGGTGGCAGAAGGAGCAGTGCCACCCTCAAAGGGGCATGGGAGGGTGTTGGACTTGGATCAGCACAGCCTCCTGGTGTAGAGCTGTTGGATGCCAGGGAGCCCTGGTAGCAGGGGATAGAGGCGGGGAAATGCAAGGCCTTGCTGCATCTGTCTATGTGCCCTGTTCTGTCTGTGTGTGAGGTCAGCTCAGCCTGCCCAGAGCAGGTTGATGACTCCTGACAGAAGCTGTAGAAAGGAATCAACACTGCAGCTGTGTTTCCTTCCTGGCCCCACAGCACTTCTCTGTAGAAGGGCAGCTGGAGTTCAGGGCCCTGCTCTTCATCCCGCGCCGTGCCCCTTTTGACCTCTTTGAGAACAAGAAGAAAAAGAACAACATCAAGCTATATGTGAGGCGTGTCTTCATCATGGACAGCTGTGATGAGCTCATCCCTGAGTACTTAAGTAAGAGCTCCCCTGCCCTCAGCTGCCCAGCTTGAAGCTGGAACCCCCACAGCCTGTGCTGCGCCTCAAGCATTGGCCTGATGTGGGGGGACAGCAGCCAATGTCTTGTTCGGCATTTCTCCTGCAGTGAAGCTTGGAGTTCCTAACCCTATTCTTCCTTTCTATTTTCCTCCTTAGACTTTATCCGGGGGTTGGTGGACTCAGAGGACCTGCCTCTGAACATCTCCCGTGAGATGCTCCAGCAGAGTAAGATCCTCAAGGTGATCCGTAAGAACATTGTGAAGAAGTGCTTAGAGCTCTTCACTGAGCTGGCGGAGGACAAAGAGAACTACAAGAAATTTTATGAGGCCTTCTCAAAGAACCTCAAGGTGAGATCCAAGCACCCTGCATGAGGTCATGGGTACCCCTCTCCCATTGTGCTGAGGAACAGGCTTGTCCCTGCACCAGGAGTATCGAGTGGGTGCTCAGATGGAGAGAGTGTCACAAGTGCCCTAGAGAGCATTTGTGGGCAACTGCCTCTGGCGGGGGCTATGGCAGAGATGACTGTGTCCTCAGAGTGGCTCAGTGCATGGAGGTCCCATCCTGGAGGCTTCTTGTGTTGTCTCTTACCCTAGCTGGGCATCCATGAGGACTCAACCAACCGAAAGCGCCTGTCAGAGCTGCTGCGCTATCACACGTCCCAGTCAGGCGATGAGGTGACTTCACTTTCAGAATATGTATCCCGTATGAAGGAAATGCAGAAGAGCATCTATTACATCACAGGTAAGCCAGACCTCCCCTGTGCTACAGTGGAAGTGGAGGAGAGGTAACCTACCTAAAAGCCCTGTTGTCTTCAGACAGACATCCCTAGGCAGGTTCTCCATACCAACTCACAGCTCATTCCTGTGGGCTGGGGAAAGGAAACAGGACCAGAGTCCCAACTTTCTGCTCGGGATTGTGAGAGAATAGTGCTGTTTGACACCCTGTAACTACCTACTAAATCTTGGTGACATCTTATTTCTACCTCCCACCAACCCAGGAGAGAGCAAGGAGCAGGTGGCCAACTCTGCCTTTGTGGAGCGTGTGCGGAAGCGTGGCTTTGAGGTGGTCTACATGACAGAGCCGATCGATGAGTACTGCGTGCAGCAGCTCAAGGAGTTTGATGGGAAGAGCCTGGTATCAGTCACCAAGGAGGGGCTGGAACTGCCTGAAGATGAGGATGAGAAGAAGAAGATGGAAGAGAGCAAGGCCAAGTTTGAGACCCTTTGCAAGCTTATGAAGGAGATTCTGGACAAGAAAGTGGAGAAGGTGAGATGGTCAAGGAGCTCGGCCCAGGGCTGTGTCCTGGGCTGGAGGGAGGAGGGCTGGTACCTCCGTCATGCAGGCAAGGGTTCCAGCTCAATGCATGCCTCTGATCTCCCTCATCTCCTGCAGAGGAGCCGCTAAAGGAGTCTGGAGGTCCCAGCATTCACTGCACCGTCTTGCTCTAAGCAGCCAGGCTGCAGATGAAGGGCACTGACCCAAATACGTGCATTGATGGGAGAGGGTAAGTGTGGGAAATGTAGCGGGAACTGAAAGTGCTGGTTTAGCTGCCCACAGTCTTGTGCAGTGGTTCTGGAGCTGCTTGTAGGACCCTTGTTTGCTTTGAGTTGTTGCCAGGTGAACCTGGAACAAAGACCTGGGGTTTCCTTGTGTGCTGTGGCTAGGCCCAGTCCAGAGCACATGGGGACCGAGCTCTGCTAACTCTTAGCTGTAATCGGCAGGTGACCATCTCAAACCGGTTGGTCTCATCTCCCTGCTGCATTGTCACCAGCACCTATGGTTGGACAGCCAACATGGAACGCATCATGAAGGCCCAGGCACTGCGAGACAACTCTACCATGGGCTACATGATGGCCAAGAAGCACCTAGAGATCAACCCAGAGCACCCAATCATGGAGACTCTCCGCCAGAAGGCTGATGCTGACAAGAATGACAAAGCTGTCAAAGACCTGGTGGTACTGCTCTTTGAAACAGCTCTGCTGTCTTCTGGCTTCTCCCTAGAAGATCCCCAGACTCACTCCAACCACATCTATAGGATGATCAAGCTTGGGCTTGGTAGGTGTGTGTGTGCGTGCAGCTTCTTGGGCCTGGAGCAGGTCCCAAACTGTATTTGCAAGTTGGGCTTCAGCTCATTGCAGGTCTGCTTGTAATGGTGGTGTCCCAATCTGTTGTAAATTCACCTGTATCAGCCACTGCAAGGGTGCTCACCTGTCGTCCCTCTTGCCTCTGTTTCTGGGCTGAGTGCACGAGCTCCCGGAGGTGCTCTCTCCCACACAGGCTGTATTGGGAAAGGGGTGATGAGTCTTCGTAGAGCTGAGCATCCTTCCTTGTGATGGCCCGGGCAGCTGGGTAGCATGTAGCTGTCTTGAGAGTGGGAGGCAGGTAGGTGAGCCAAACTGCTGTGACATAAATAACCTGCCATGTCTTTCTAGTGGCTACTAGTGGATTCCACTAAGTGGAAATCTGGAGCAAGTTGCTTATGGAGCGCTCTGTGCTTGGAATGGTCTGTCCTCTGTGAGGAGAGGAACCACCACTGACAGGTCTTCACAGTGAATATCAAAAATTTGCTGCGGGTGAGGCCCATCTAGTGAAATAGCTTGTACTTTCACCTAGCTGTTGCCCCCAAATGAGTTTTTTTAGACAAAAATATTAATCATGAAGTGCTGTGATACAGGATCACCCCTGGATACTAATTAATAGCCCTGTCCCTCAAGCAGTGGGCAGAAGCCAGCCTTTGCTTCAGGAGAGGCTGATCCTCCGGGGACAGGTGTTGTCGGAAAGCCTCATTTGTTCCCTTCTCTTCCCTTTTCCAGGTATTGATGAAGATGAGGTGACTGCAGAGCAACCCACTGCAGCTGTCCCAGATGAAATGCCCCCTCTTGAGGGAGATGAAGATGCATCCCACATGGAAGAGGTGGACTAAAGTAGAGGAAGGGCTTTTCTCTATCCTGCCAGGCGGCTTATCTCATTTTTGCTCCAAAGAGGGTCTGGTCCCACCAGCTGCTACTGACTCCTTGGTGGTGTCTTTTTTTTTTTTTTTTTTTTTTTTTTTTTTTTTTGTGGGGGCGGGGTTGTGTATTTGTCAGTAGTGAGATGTGCAGCCTCAGGCCTATCTGGATCATGTCTTTCTGCTTGTGTAGGAACAGCTGTTGGGGAAGGGATACTCTCCATGAGTCTCCTGTATTTACTAGTAGTCATTGAAGCACTCACTTCAAATTATTGAGTTAGGGAAAGCCCTTCCTTCAAGCTGCTGACTCCCTGCACTCCCAGGATAGGTGGTTATAGTCTGGTTGGTCTGGTTATTTTCTTGTTTGATTATTTTTCTGTTGTTTTGTTCTACTGGAATTAAAAGTATCAGAATGTGGTTTTTGTGGTGGTGATTGTGTTTTGTGCCAGAGTCTGGTGTTGCCCACAGAAAGGTGAAGGGTTGTCAGTCCAGAGAGGCTGAGTCCTGCGAGAGGGCTGGGCAAACTTGTCTCTTGGAGGAATGGGCTGAGCACACACCTTTGCTGTGGCAGCTGATGCTAGGGCTGTTGTATCCTACTAGGCATAGGTAGGGGGGTTGCATGCAGTTAAGGCAGCACTTAGAGTGGCCAGCTTGGTAAATCCTTATTCTGGCTTCTCCTACTGGAAACTGTTCTGTTGTGTGTCCCCTGTAAAACAAGGTGTTTGGAGGAGTTGCTGCCCCTGAGCAGAAAAAGGAACCTACCTCTCCAACCCTTTCTCCTGTCTTGGATCAAGCTTTGGCCTTAGCTCCCCTCCTCCTTGATGCAGAAGGTGGTTCTCTTCACATGGAGTATCATCTGGAGGAGGTGGAGGGAAGACCTGCAGGCTCTCAACTCTACCAGGCTCAAGTTGTGGAACTGCACCAGGCTCAACCTGGCAGCTGATCTCCTTGATTGGCTTTCAAAGCTCCGCTTCAGCTGTTTCTTTCCTCCCCAGTCCTACCCAGGAAGTACTAAGGGATGAGGTGAGGCACATCTGCTTTCTGCTGGGCAGGAGGGATCACCCCTAGCATGGTACTACCTCTGCTCTGTGGTGTTCTGCATGCCTCAGTCCAGCAAACTGTTTCAGGCTGCGTTCCACAGCTTGATGAGCTGTGCTGGGATCTGAGCTCATGCTGCTGCCGGCTGCTCTAATCTGAGCCTCTCTGTGAGCTGGAGCTTCGGCAGGAGCCGTCTGTTTGTTCCCTTGTAGAGCAGTGGGGGCGACAGGACAGCTCAGCATGTGGCTTAGGCAGCCTGTGTTGGCCTTTCATGCTGCACTAATTTCACTGTGCACTAAATCCCAGCCTCTCCTCTCACCATGGGTGTTTTGTTTCTACGGTGTAACAGAAGCCAGGGGTGCAGAGCATCACCCTGCTCTGCTCCCTGCCCTTGCCAAACCTACCTGTGCACAGGCAGCTGCACCTGGGCAGTGGGGTCTGTCACCCTCTGTCAGGGCAGCCCCGAGGGCTTGGCAGGGGAAAGCGCCAGCAGCTTTAGAAGCAGGACACAAAATGGAGCGGGCTGCAGCAAGTGTCCACCTTGCGGGCGGGACAGGCAGCACCGATGTGTCCTGGTGCACAGCACGGTGCAGCACCGTGGGGCCCCGGGCAGCAGAGGGCAGACACCACAGGCCTCGCTGTGGGGCGATCACCAGCCCTGTCCCTGCTGCAGGGCCGCAGGGAGCACTGCAGTAGCGCTAGTGTCAGCACAGCAGCCTGGCTCCTGGGGACAGCGGAGAGAAAAGCGCTGTTCCCTTCTTGTCTAGCAAGGGATGTTGCCCAAATAGCCAATCAGTAAAGCCATTTATTCTTTTTACCGTATAGGGAAAATAGGGAAAAAGTTTTGCCTTTTTTTTTTTCCCTCTCCCGTCTTCTAAAGGAATTATACTAAGAATTAGATTTAAATCAGAATTAGAAGAAAGGGTAGGATTCTCATTTCTAAGATGGCAGGTAGAAGCAGTTGGATTTTGACTAAATAACTATTCTATTTTTGGTTTTGGACAACAGTTGATGGAAAAAGGCATTTTGGAGAATTTGTACCTAGGCATTAGAGGCAAAGGGCAGCATTTGATGTTATAACATCCATAAAACTGCATTGACTGAGGGCTGTGCTCTAATTGCTGCAGGCTGGGCTAACATGTTCTGCTGCTGCCTCCCACCTCACTAGTGTGCCAGGACTACAGGTGTCTCTTCCATCGGCTGCTCTGTGGGTTCTAACCAGCCCGATCCAACAGTGCACTTGTTCCCTGCATACTCCACCCCGGCCCATGCTGCTGTTGTGCGAGGAAGGCTGCCCCAACACTGCCCCAGGGGAGCGCTGCTGCGCACTGTGGTAGGAGCAGGGAGCCAAAGCCTGCCACACAGGGCATCACTTCCTCCTGTCCTCATAGGCCTCCACTTTTCACCCAATGCTGCGGAAAGCAGCTCATCCCTATCTTGCCTGTAGTCCTCCGCTGAGTTTCCACTTTCCCTAGTTCTTTTAGGCCCAGTGTTCATCTGATGCCCCAGATCTGATTGATCATGACAGGTCAGCATTAACATCAAGGTTTTCACAGAGTTCCTCTGTGACAAAGGCATGTGCCCTTCATGCACACACAGCCAGCCCTTGCTGCTGTGGGGACTGCAGAGCTGGTGCAGCAGCACCTCACAACAATGAGGCTGCTGCACTGTCTCTACCAGCTGCAGAGCACAGAGCTATAGGCAGGAGGGCTGACTCTGATCTACCATGCAGGAGTTGAGCACCCAAGAGCCAGGCCGGAGCCACACTCAGGTCAGTGCAGATTCCTAGCTCCTTCATGTGCACCCCAACTCCTGCCCGAGGGCAGGCTGTGGCCTCTGCACAAGCAGATGTCCCATTATGGCTGTGCTCTCCAGTGGTGTGTGTGAGAACTCAGAGCTGCCATCAGCCCTTGTAGGTTGGTGTCCAAAACTGGCTGATACCCACCTGCCTGAAGGCTGAGGCACCTGTGTTTGGAAAGGAAAGACAAAAGGTTTCATTGTTCCATAAAGACTATGGACAGGGAAAGGGCTGGGCTCTTCTTTGGAATAGATGGAAAAAAGAACATTTACCCCCAGGATCTCATATGCAGCATATTTTTAATTTAATAAAATAAAAAGAGAGAGAAAAAAAAAAAAGTTGCCTTTCAAAAGTACCAAAACCTGCCAGCTTGTCAGTCAGGTGTGTTGGGGGGGGGGGGGAAAAGTGTTTACCATTAAAACCTGGGCTGCTGTGGAAGAGCTGGGGAAGCAGCTTCCATGTGTTCCCTCCCTGCTGCCTGTGCAGCAGTGGACTCTGCCCCATCTCTGGTTGTGGCCAGGCCCCCCCAAAAGCTGAGACTGATGGCTCCAGCCAGCAGGGGAAAAAAAAAAAAAAAAAAAAAAAAAAGAGGCGGGAGGATTTGTGCTTTTCTAAATGGCAACTACAAAGCCCAGAAACTGTGGTACTGGGATACCCCCAGGTAATTCTGGAGCATTCTGGGCATTGCAGCCTTTGGCCTGTAACAGCAGCAGGTGTAAGTGAAAAGCAGCCTAAAACAACTTAGCAAGCCTGCAGCTGGCCAGCCCTCCCTCTCTGCATAAAGACCAGCCTGGACTGGGAGAAGGAAAGAAAAGTGAGTTTGGGTAGGGGAGTGAGAAAACTAAACTGGGAGGTACTGGTTACGATTCCAGAGTGCTCTCCTAGAGCAGATCTCCCACCAAAGGCAGGACAGGCTGGGAGTCCTTCCCTTACCATGGCTATCCTACCCAGATGGAGCACCTCCTGGCTGGGAAGCCAAAGCTGGAAGGACTGTGAGCTCCCACCTCATTGCCCTTGGGACAGGCTGAGCTCCGCACTTGCCTCACACTGAGGCGTTTCAAAGGTAAAATGTTTTTCTTGCCCTTTCCTCCTACTGAGTTCTGTAGTAGTGATAGAAACAGAGGAGAATTGGCCGGAGGCAAGATGGTGCCAGGAAATAAAGCATCTCTTGTTCACCAGTGACCTTAGAGATACGCTGTGAGTCAGAGGCTGGGCAAGGGTAGGAGTCCCACCAGCCCCAGGCTGGTTTGCTCCCAGGATCTGAGCTCCTAGGCCCATGCCTTGGCTGAAAGTCTTGACCCATTAAGGCAAACGGAAAGGCTTGGAGTTGTAGCAGCTCAGAGCATGCCTGGCTTCCCCGGACTCATTCTGGCCCCTTCCTCAAGAAAAGCAGGTGGGAAGATGAGTCACTCACTGGTCCAGCCTATCCATCCCCCACCCTGCTTCTCAGTGGGTTCACGAAAGGGGAGAAATCAAGCAGGAGTCCCCACACAGAGGCAGGACAGCAGGCACAGCTCAGGTGCCACAGCCAGAGCTCCTCAGACCTTCTGTACAGGGCTCTCGCCTGGTGGTAGCTTCTTACTTCGCTTCTTCATGCGGCTGCGAGCGTAGACACGGAGGAAGAGGGCCATGAAGACGACGGCTACACCCAACCCACCCACGACGGTGACTGTGTGCCCATAGATGAGGCAGGAAAGGAGGATGGCAAAGGCCTGGCGGAGTGTCATGATGATGGTGAAGACAGCAGCCCCGAACTGGTTGATGGTGTAGAAGATGAAGAGCTGGCCGCAGGCGGAGCACACAGAAAGCAGCACAGCGTGGGCTGTGAACTCCGAGTGGCGTGCCATGAAGCGCACCGACTCCAGCAAGGCGCCCTGCTCCAAGAGCGAGCCCACCGTGAAGAGGCAGGAGAAGACGTTGACGCCAAACATCATCTGCACGGGAGACATCTTGTAGGTGAAAAGGGCATCCTGCCAGTTGGAGGTAAAGCTGTCAAAGATGATGTAGCCAGCCAGGAGGACTACACCCGAGAAAGTAGTGACAGTGGACACGTGCCTGTTGGGAGCACTGGAGAGCAGGAACATGCTGACGCCCACAGAGATGAGGGCAGCAGTCAGGTATTCCCAATACTCGTAACTCTTGCGTGATACCAATTTGCCCATCATCATCACAGGGATCACTTTGGAGGCCTTGGCCAGCACCTGTGTGGGGAAGCTGATGTATTTGAGTGCCTCATACTGGCACCAGCTACTGAGGATGTTGGAGAGGGAGGCAAAGGAGTATTTGTACATAGGAGCACCATGGCGTGGCTGCTTGGTTAGGGCACAGTACAGACCAGCCACTGTGAAGGCCAGGATGCGGTTCATGAACACCAGGAACTGGGAGTCCTTAAATTTCTCGCCAGGGTCTGTGTCAGTAGCACCATACGTCCTCGTCATCACACGCTCCTGGAGCACACCCCATGTCAGGTAGGAGGCCTGCACAGCAGGAGGAACACAGGGACAGTCAGGACCACGAGCAGCTACAAGCAACCACAAGGGAAGAATGGGCCCCAAGAGATCCTTGTCTGTCTCAGCATGGAAACACTCAGTCCTGAGACATGGCGAGATGGTGATGCCCCTCGCTAAACCTGTCTTTGGAAATCCATCTCTAGTTACAGCCAGGAACATCTAGTACCATGCAAACAAAAACAGCCCTTCTCAGTTTACAGCTGCAATTTTCAAGGGAAGAGAAGCCCACAAAGCAAATCCCAGTGTACAATAAACAGTTACATTTTAAGCTGCCCGTTGAACCAGACGGACAGGATCATTGAACAGCACTGATGCATGATTGGGGTTTTGGTGCCAACTTCCCTTGACAGCTATTGGCAACTTTCCCAGTGGCCTCAGTTTTCACTTTCAGCTCCCTAGACCCATTTCTTCTATCCAAAGTAATTCTAGTTTCAAATGTAGCAAAGGAAATCATCCTCCAGGGAGGACCACTGGCTGCCTGTCACCGCTCCTACTCCCACAGCCCTGGTACAACTACACCAAGCCCCCTCCCAGAAGTAACATGGACATCATCTCATCACACATCCCTTTCTGGGAAACTGAATCACAGAGAGATTAAATGACTTAAATGACATTCAGATCCCTGAAGATCTGAATGGACTGGGGAGAGTAGGACAGAGAACATGTTTTCTGCTGGCTACAGGACACATGGGCTTTCTATCACAATTGCCCACTTTTATATTTTTAGTCTTCGAAGACCCAGAAAGCTGTCCTTCCTAATGTCACTTGGGCTATAATTGGGCCTTAATGATTAAAAACTCTTCTTTATCTGTAGCTATGTTGAATATTTCTCTTTGGTATCCAAATCCAATCCATCAAGGACAGGACATACCAGCCTCAAAGGGGAATATAGAGAAGGGCCTGAGAAATGAGAGGGGTTAAACTGTCACCCTGCTTGGCAGTGGGGCCAGAACAGCAGCAGCCTTAACCATGCTGCATCACGGGATTCCCTTTATCTGTGACTGCAGATGACACTGATTCAACAGACAAGAGGTCCCACATGATCCAAAAGTCCCCAGATGATATCAGCTGAACATCAGAGGCCACACGGCAGTCGTGCTGGCCAAGAGGCTGTGTGTCAGACCCCCACCCTGCCCTGACCAAGGACAGTGCAGCATTCCTGGTGTTAAAGGAGCTGGTGGCTAAAGGCCACATGAGCTGTCTCCTCCCTTCAGAGTGTGCTGGCCACCTGTACAGACACACATGGGGCTCCTACCTGCAGACCAGCAGCACAGAAGAGCAGCTTGAAGACCTGTCGGGCTGTGGAGGACTCTGTGGGCTCTGCTCGGGCCGGGAGAGAGCCATCCTCTTGGTGCGCTGACTTCACCTCGGATCCAAACACGCATGATTTAATGACAGGGAAGCAAATTCCCCGGCCTGAAGGGGATAAGAGAACACACGAAAATAATCAGCCACGGGCTGGGAAGCCACAAGCCACACCAGCTTGGGAAGGGAGGCCTCCCTCCCTACCAGCCATTTTACTACACAACAAGTGTTGCTAAACAGAGCCTGGGGCCTTGAGCAGGATTGAAACCAATTCTCGCTTTGCCCAAAGTCCTGCCTAGCCTGACAGAGCCAGCAGGTCAAGATGAGGCCTTGTATTGCTTAAGCAGCCCTGGACTGCGCTGCCTCAGGCAGACTCCAAATTGCTCGGAGAACATCTCCACGTTCTGGAATGAGGGCATCAGAGAAATGAGAGAGTTTCAGGGTAGCTCCTGGACAGTCCTGGGAACCAGCGCTATGAGCAGGAGCAGCTCGGACACTGTCCCACAGACGGAGCCAGGGAAACCCCCCCCCATCACACTGACGGGGTTGGCAGAGGTGGTGGAGAGCTCGCAGGGAGGCAGGCTGCACAGGGAAGCTGCTCCTCTTACCTGTCTCCAGGTAATTCTTTCTCTTAAAGTAGTGGATGAGGAGGAACCCCGGCACCACAATACTCGCGTAGCCAGCAGCGTTAACGAAGAAACGGAAGAGCCAGAAGTCGCCCCAGGCGTCCTGCAGGGCAGGGGAGACGTCTTCGCCGGCAGCCATGGCGGGCAGAGCGGCCAGCACGAGGGGGACGCACAGTCTGCGGAGAGACGCGGCCGGCGGTGAGCGCTGGCCCCAGGCCAGCTCCGCTCGGCACGTCTGCACCCCCCGCCTCGCCGGCTGCGCCCGCCGTGCGCAGCGCCCGGCTCCCTCCTCACCGCGGCAGCAGCCAACACAGCGCACCGGGCAGGAAAAGCCCTCTGGAGTTCAGGAGCACAAGCACAGCGTTTACTTTTGCTTCTGTTAACACTGTTTGCTCTGGCTTAGGAACACGTGGCCTTAGCAACTTCTTTTTCCAGACTCAGAGAGCATGTTGGAACACTGCTAACAACGGGCTGATTTTAACAACACCCTTGTACTGAATGCCTTGAAAAACCTTTACTGCAGCCCCGGGTGGAAAAAGGTCATCAAACAGAACAGCTTTTACCCGTCAGCTCGCGTTTCAAGGCCATGGCCAGAGCTGCAGCCGGGGAGCAGAGCGCTGCCCACAGAGAACCAGGGCTGCCAGCGCCTGCCATCTCCCAGCTGGGGCAGCATGCAGCCATGCAGAGGCACTCCCGGAGCTCGGAGGAAACCACCGGCGCTTACCCACTCTGCAGGGCACGGGCAGAGCGCACGGCTGCGAAGGAACTTTGCTACTGGTTGGGATTTTGCCAGCACCATCAAACGGGATAAGAGATGCTCCTATAGAACACCATTAGGTGCTAATGCAGCCAGATTTAATGCAGCGGCTGTGCCCCAGAGGAGGTATTCCCTCCACCATCCCTGGTGGGGAACACCACTACGATGTGCGCAGGAGAAGCTGCCCTGCACCATCCCCTGACACAGCAGCCCAGCCTGGGTTGAAGCAGCCTCCTGTGCGGGGCAGGAGGTACCCCAGGCTCCCTGCTCCATCTCTGCCTCAGTTTCCTCAGCACAAAGAGCTATTTAGCCTGCGGTGGGCAGCAGGGTAGCTACATAAAGAAGCAACAGAGAAAGAGCTGAGCTTGGGCGAGGGAAAGGGCCGGGGAAGGGGAAGGTGCTAATCCCAACAAAACAAGCGAGCCTTGCAAAACCAGGCCCCCGGGGAACGCGCCTTGCCCAGAGCCAAGCCTGGCAGCGCTAACGCAAAGCGCGCGCGAAGCAGCGAGGACGAGACGCCCCCCGAGCCAGCAGCCCTCCCGCCGCAGAGGCCGCAGGCGGGAGCCCAACCGCGGCCCCGGCCGCGCTCCAGCCCGACACGTCCCCGGCCGCGGCGCGCCGGGCCCC
>JAWLRI010001063.1:728972-742196 GCA_034781795.1 Crypturellus tataupa | reverse complement strand
GATCCCACATTTGGCCTTGGTGAACCTCATACAGGTGGTCTCAGCCCATGGATCCAGCCTGTCCAGATCTCTCTGCAAAGCCTTCCTACCCTCAAGCACACCAACTATTCCTCCCAGTTTGGCGTCATCTACAAATTTGCTAAGAGTGCCCTTAACCACTCACCCAGGTTATCGATAAAGATATTAAGGAGGACCAGCCCCAACACTGATCCTTGGGGGACATTGCTCATGACCGGTTGCCAGCTGGATTTAACTCCTTTCACCACCACTCTCTGGGCCCGGCCATCCAGCCAGTTCTTCACCCAGTGAAGAGTCCATCTGCCTAAGCCTTGAGATGCCAGCTTCTCCAGAAGAAGGCAGTGGGAGAAGGTGCCAAATGCCTTACTGAAGCCTAAGCAGACCACATGCACAGCCTTTCCCTCATGCACTAAGCAGGTCACCTGGTCTTTGAAGGAGATCAGGTTGGTCAGGCAGGACCTGCCTTTCATGAACCCATGTTGACTGGGCCTGATCCCCTGGTTGTACAGGCTACATCACACTGTAATGTAAATACTGGATGCAACATCCATTTTCTGACACAGACACTGACCCCCCTTGCATACACAACCCAGCTGCAGATCCCAGCACTTGCACCCATCTCTGCAGGTCTGGGCTTGCCCTCGGGTCTCACCTTGCCAGTTCTGGAGCTGTAGGTCCTGTTGGTACCCAGTGGGCTCATCGGTGCCGTCTGTGCCCTGCAGCAGCTGCTGGGCACACTGTATCCGCTGCTGCTCACAGGCCAGGTGCAGCGGGGTGTTGCCATTGCGGTCCTGCAGGCTGAGGTTGACTCCCTTCTGGATGAGCGCCTGGATCACACTGGGCTGTTCCAGATACACAGCTAAGTGCAGTGGGGTCTAGTGAGGATGAGGGGACAAAAATTAGGAAGTGGGGGATCTCCAGCAGTCCAGACAGGCTTGCTGAGCAATGCCAACCCACACAAACCACCAGAGCAGCGTGGGCAGGATGTTGTGTAGGAGCAGTTCTCTGTCCTGTGGCTACTGCAGAAAGACTGCAGAAGGTTTGCTGCCCAGCTGCTCCCCACACCTCAGCTCAGGGCAGGGGATCACCCACGCAGGCTGCCCATTCCAACAGGCAGATCTTCCTCTCTGTCCTAGATTATTTACTCTCCTATAGTCATGCATGTGACTGCTTCACCATCTGGGGGCATCTGTGATGACCCAAGGTCCTGACTGTCTAACACTTGCCCAGAGGTGTGCGTGGTAAAGGGCCTGTATGGGCACTCCTTCCCCTTGTGGTGCTGGGAACTGTCATCTCCCTTTCAGGACAATTCCCACTGCTTTCTCCCCCTCCTCAAAAAGAGACTGCTCACATGGGACCTTCACCAAATTCTGGAGAAAGGGGGTAGGGGAAGCTTTGGGGAAAGGATGGAAAAAGTTGGCACCTATTTAGGGAGCAGCTGTAGCACCTGCCATCCTTCCTCATTACAGCTGCCTACCTGGAAAAGGTCATTCTGGATCTCCAGCACTTCTCTGGGCAGCTGAGCAATGCAGCAGAGAGCCACATCAGGGACACAGTGTATAATGGCTAGATGAACCAACCTAAGGGGAAAAAAAAAACCAAAACAGTGATGAGTGTTGTGATCAAAAGCAGAGATCTTCCAGTGCTGCAGAGGGAAATAATCTCCCCACCCTGCCTTGAGCCATCTTCCCTTTACACCAATTCAGAGCTCTGTGATCCTGCCCTCTCCCAGGGAAAGCTCAGCAGCAAGACAGGATCGCAGTCCGAGCTTCCTGGGCAGACCTTCAGCCTGATCATCACAGCAGGATGCAACCTGTCTGTCCCTCTGAGTGTCCAGAGGGTCCTGCCCTGACCTCATGACATATGCAAGCCTCGATCCTAGCGAGAGCTGCCCAAAGCCAGGCGCCCAGCCTGAGGAGGGCCGGCATTCATCTTGCAGGGCCCATGGGCTGGGCTTGGCTGCGCAGAGGGAACCGGACGCTTGGCAGCTGCCAGGGGAATTCCGCTTCCCCCATCGCCAGCTATGCGCCACACTTCTGCTTCCCCCTCTGCAAAGGCAGGCAGCAGAAGCTGGGCAGGAGCCTGGCCGTGCTCCAAGATCACCTGCACAGCACGGTCCCAGTGCCGAGCTATCAGCAGTCCACACCAATTTCCTCTCCTCTACATCCTTCCCTTTTGGCACCCGCACGGCAAGGCTGGCACACGTCATGCCAGGGCAGAGGGACAGCAGGACTAGGCAGCCTCAGCTTACTTGACTGGGCTGGGTGACGCTTTCCTCCAGACGTGGCATTTGTGGCTATTCGGTGGTCCCAGAGCCTGCGGTCTCATAGCCCAAGATTTTATTTTCAGCCGACCTTTCACCCTCCTCTGCCCCAGCACAAGGCCACGAGCGAGAGCCTGCAAACTGCACTGGGGTGCGAGTTTCACGGCGGCCCGTGCTGTCCTCGGCACAGTCAGAACAGAAGCGAGACACAGATGCGAGCGGGCAGGGAATTCCCGGCCGCGCAGCGTTAACCTGCCGAGCTGCAGCCCACCAGGAAGCGGCCTCGGGCCTCCGCTCCCCGGCCTCCCGGTCGCCAGGCAGGGTGCAGCCCCCTTTCAGCAGAGGGGCCTCCTGGGCCTGCACCTCAAGGCAGCCCAACGCGGGCCCCTGCCTCCCCATCCCCAGACCGAGCGCACGGCACGTGCAGGTGAGAGGCGCCAACGGGAACAAGTGGGCGCCAGCTCCTGCTCTCGTAATGGAGCCGAGCCACAGGCTGCCTCTTCACCGTGGTCGCTTTTATCTCTGGCAGGGATCAGCTCCGAGCCAAGGCTGAGCACTAACGGTGCTCGTGCCGCCCACGCTGCTTGGTGCGGGCAGCGCTGACGGGTGAAAGGCGAGAGCTCTGCCAGCCTCGGCCTACCTGGCCGCACACCCCATGCCCAGGATTTCCTGGGAGCCGGGGCACGCCTGCCCCCAGGACAGCCCCCCCACACAGCCCCCACGCTCGGCCCCACGGAGGCGAAGCAGGGCCTGCCTCCTAGCCGCCTGCAGGGAAAGGGCACGGATCCGCCGAGCGGTGCAAGGCGCAGCTCCTCCAAAAACCTTTCTCTACAGGGCTGCGCTCTCCAGCGTGGGCTCTGCTCTGTTCATCACCTAACAAGGAAATGCAGCACGACGAAAAACAGGAGCAGCTGCTCTGGGGCAAGGTAAAGCGAGCACCCCGCAGGAGCCTGACCCAGGGCCTCCCCACAGCAGGGCAAGGAGGCACCAGGTGAAAGGACGGTGCGGGCACGAGGCCCCCAAAGGCTGCAGACACGTGGTAGGGCGGCAGCGGGGCCTCCCCAAAGCGCTGCCCGGGGGTGGAGCCGGCGCGGGCAGCCCCGCAGCCAACCTCACTGCTAACCAAACACCTTCCTCTTTGCCCAGCCGGCCCAGGGGAGGGCTCTGCCTCTGAGGTTGTGTCCCCGGGGAAGCCCCAGGTCACGCGGAGGCAGGGAATTCCCCGCAGGAAGGGGAGGCCGCTCACATTTGTCTCCGCAGGGACATGGGGTGCCCCCCTTGCGGCCAGCGCTCCCAGGGCTGGTGACATAGGGCAGAGGCCTGGCTACGGACGGGGCCATGCGGCAGCACCCATGGAGCTGGGGCCAAGCTGGAGGGCTGTGGGGCCGGAGCGAGGAGCAAGAAGGGGGCCTGGCGCCAGGCGAGCAGGAGCTGCCGGGCAGGGGCAGAGCTGGGGGCAGCTGCAAAACCCACGTGGTGGCACAGCCCTCCCTCCACCCTTTCCTGCTTTTCCTAGTTCCGGTAAATCAGGACAGGGAGATTCCCTAGAAGGGTTTTCGATCAGACAAGGCTGTAGCACCTGTGCCAAGGTGTCCTTTGCTCATCTTTGGGGACAGCCCCTGTTCTTCCAAACATGTTCCCAAGTGCCACGTGTTGGAAAAAGTTGCAGGATGTGCCTTTTTTTTTTTTTTTCTCTCAGGTATAGGGCAGATAAGACTGCCCAGGCAGGGGACTTTCCAAGGCAATTCAGGTTGAACTTTAAGCCTCTGCTTTCACTTTCCAGAGCCAAACTCAGCTCCCGGGGGACAGAGCGGCACCAAGTGAGAGTGTACATGGGGGGTGGGGGGGGGCGCACCCCACTGCGGTCAGCCCCGACGCCTCCATCCACGCAGGAATCCCCCGGTCCTTACGCAGCTCCCCACATCATGCGTGGGGTGGTGGGGCAGTCACGCGCGCGAGGTGGAAACCCCAACAGCCTCCACCGCCAGCACCTCGCTCCTCCCGGCTTTGGTGGCTCGGCACTTCAATGGGGCGGCCAAGTGCCAGGGGATCTGGGCTCAGTTCCCAAAGCCCAAGCCAAAGACTAGCAAGTTTGGACATCTGTGCTGCAGAACATTAAACAACTGGTGGCTTTTCCCAACCAAGCAGAGCTCAGGTTTTCACCTGGAAGCTGGGACTTGCCTGGATTTTAAGGATTGTTTTTCCCCTCCGTTCCCTCACTTCCCTGAGATACCGCCTCCTCCTCATTTCTGCATTAATTTCCCTCTTTCCTTGTTGCCAGGCCTTGACTTCCTAAAATGGGTGCAAAGCCTACGAGCTACTTAGGGGAAGCACAGAGCAGCCACCAGCGTAGGATGAGTCCACTGTGTGTGCGCACATGGGGATGGGGGCTCTTTGCCATGGACAGACACAAGGCAGGAATTCGGACTGTCTCTTGCTAACCTGGACACTCCTAGTGCTGGGAGACACAAGGCAGAGATGCTATGTGAATACTCACTTTATCTTAGCCAAGGCGAAAGCACAGTTCCCATTTTGGAACAGCATCCACGAGGCCAGGCCATGGTCACACTGCTACCTCCTGGCATACAGTGCTCGTAGCTGAGCCACAAATGCAGGGCAGCAGGGATAGAAAGATGTCCATCTGCTGCTAAGCACCTCTGCTCATCCAGGCCCAGACCTTTGCCAGAAGGTCCCTTTGCCCTGCTACATGCCATGCTCAAGTCCTTGCCCTCCATTCAGCTGCCTGCACACTGCTCCTCTGCCTTGCGCCAGCTCCCTGCTTGCTCTCTCCCACACTCATGCCTGCAGCCCTGGGGACAGGGCAGTGGAGACTTTCGGAAAAGGCAGCAGGGAGTTTTGCGATAGAGAGGCTGTGGCAGGGAAAGCACAGCCCACTCGGGAGTAGACTGCTGGGTCCATCTTCAGCTTCGCCACTTGCCCACTAGCTCCATCATGGAACAAGGAGAATCTTTAGTGCTCTGAATTGCAAAGGTCTGTGGACAGAGAACAGCCATAGCAGAAGATGATCAGAGATATCCATGATCCTGGAGAAAAAAAGGGTTAGAGCTGTCCATCCCCAAGGGTGAACACCCCAGGTCTGAACACACAGCATTGGCCCATCAGAGATGGTGCTCCATGAGACACAACCCATTCCTACAGTGCTTCCAGCTCCCAGATTTGCAAATGACCTGAAGTGCCTGGTAGGAAAAGCGGTGCCTGCAACTGAGGCTAAAGTGATATTCAACTCTGACACATAAGCAGAACTGATGAAGTTACTTCAGTTCCCCAGGTACTTTTTCCCCTCCCTCTGGAAAAGAGGTTGATCATGGAGACTCCCACTCCACAGAGCAAAGCTGTTTTTCCCTTTCCCAACTCAGACTAGAAGTATCTAGGACAAGGAATCAAGCATCCATCAGGATTTGCTTTGGCATTTTTTTTCCTCTCTCTCTCTCTCCACATAAACTCACTATTCACAGGCCATAGTAGAAAGAAATTGTTCCTGGCTTCTCACTTTCTTTCAGCAGATGTGTAGGAAATCATGCAAACAGTTCTCACAAGAGAAACTTGTTAACAGGAGGAAATGGCATTAGCATCAATATAGAAAAGAGATAACAGAGAGGAAAACAGTAGGGGAATTCCACGGTAATCCTGCTCTCTCATTCCAGCCCTTTAACCTGTCCTGCTAACCACTTCCTTGGAGATAGCTATGAACCTTTGCCATCAGGCTCAGGAAACACAGCACCATCCTGCCCCACAGCCCTCTGTCAGCCCAGCACTGCGCTCCCTTCCTCCCCCCATGCAAATGCAATTCTGTCCCGCTTTGTAAAAGCTGTTCCCGCTTTCCTCTGACAGCTCCGAGGAAGCAACTGATCCTAGCCAGCTGCAGCCTTATCCCCGTGCTCCCTGCTCCTGCCCTGGGTATCCCACACGCACTCGTGCGAGTCCCTTCTCTCCTCCCCAGGGCCGCATGCAGCTGTGATTGGAGTGGGGCTGGGGGGATGCCATGGCTAGCAGGAAGAAAAGTCCTGTCCTCCAGACGCACAGGGATGGCTCCCTGCTGGCTGCTTCAGGCTTTCTGGCTCCCTGAGAGCTCACAGGAGCTCTGGCAGCCCTGCTGGAAAGGGAAGCAGGGAGAGGCAGTGAGGTAGAAAGGAGGGGTCCAAATGCTCTCCAGCCCGGGCAGCACCACTCTTTCCCAAACTGTTGCTGCTGGGAGCAAAGGGAGGGTGGGAAATCAAGGCACAGAGAGGGGAGGCCCCCTTCCTGTGTCACCCTGCAGAGGGCAGGTTTTGGGTGCTGACAGATGTGGGCAGGAAGAGGCTATGGGGGGCTGACTGGCAAGGGAGGCACTGAGACAGGACAGCGGGCACCTTGACTTTCAGGCACATACCAAGGTGGGAAAGGCAGAGATAGAGAAAAGAAGGTGCCTCGTGACTCACCCACACACAGCAGTCCCTGTGACGCCGCCTTTGCGCCCACAGGTTTGAGCATTTGGTGATGATGGGCCCCAAATCACAGGGATACTAAATGTAAAGTGCACTTGGACTGCCCTCTTCAAAACAAGGCATCTGTCCTGCAGTGCAGTCACCAGAGGGAAGGGGCAAGCCAGAAAGCAGATCAACCCACCCAGTCCAGAAGAATGGAGCTAGTTTCATGGACACGGGCTGAAAAATGAGATGAAGGACTACAGTAAAACCAGGAAACAACCTGAAAAGTTCACTGGCTGGCACAGCTCCATTTCATAAAGATCATATTCCCCTTCTTGCTCATCAAGAAGCAAAAACACCCTCCTACAGTTTCCGTTCACACACAGGTACCTTCAGGTCAGAACAGTTTCTTCCAAGAGGACAGTGCCTGGACTTTGCCAGGGTCTTAACAATCATTTACAGCCCTGCAGAAGTATCCTCACTGCCACAAGAGTTTCCTTTAGCGAGGCACAGGCCTTGGGTCTAGGATCTTACAGTGCTCTTTCACCCTTACATCTGTGCTAATCGCTGGGACTTCCTGTCTCTGGGAAGCAGAGACCATCCCACACAGCTCACAGAGGAGCACAGCAACCACTTTCAGACCCCACATCCTCTCCTCCTATACAGTCAAGCCCGACTCCTCTTTTATCCACACTGGATTAAAAAAAAAAAAAAATCAGTAATTACTACAAATAAAATAAAGACTTTCTTCTTTAGTTCAGCAGAGCTCAGCATCCAAGTCTGCCTGCACACTGCAAGTACTCAAAACCCTCCCACCTCAAGTGATCTATTATACCAGGCAATGGGCTTCTGCAGCCCAGGGCATGGAGATTTCCAGCTGTTCTTTCCTTCTTACTGAAGTTCCCTATGTCTTTCCCTAGCTCCAAAGTAAATCTGTGCAGGCGGAAAGTCTGAAGAAACTTCCTCTAGGCCAGGCTGAAGTCATTGAAACAGGGAAAAATCCCTACCTCAGAGGACCAACCCCTACATAAGAGGCCTTACCTGTGCACGTGTGACCCTGCAGCATGCAGAAATGTCAGGCGATTGGGGAAAACTCAGGTAAGAAGTTGCAGGCAGGCATCCTAAGGGAGTCTTGCCCAGTGCAGCCCGCATTCACTTTAAGGGGCTCCAAGGCCTTCCCTGCTAACCCAAGCCCTGACACGCACAGAGCAAAAGCCAACAGTCCAGACAAAGGGAGCTCGACACAACCCATCTCCTCCTTCCAGCCAGCCACACATTACGCCTAATTTGCTTCTTTCCTCCACAGCAGCAAACGTGTTAAGGAGCAAACACGATGGATTTTAATTCCCTTGGCAACTGAAAGAGACAAGAAGTTTTCCAAAGTGCCTAAGGAGAAGAGAAGAGCAGCAAAACAAGGGTTTCAAAATCTGCCCAAGCCATGTTCCATTAACTGCATTTGCACTGAGTGGCTCTGTGGAGATTTGTTACTCCCAGAAAAGGATTCTGCCTGATGTAAGACCCCAGAACCCAGCCCACAGAAGGGAGAGGTCACACATGTGGACTGTCCCCTGAGACAAGAGCCTCCTTGTCTGAATGCCTGCTCACATCTGGCGTGAGGTCTGTACCTCTTACATGGCACCAAATGGTGTCCTGCATGCCCAGGCTTGAGTACATGGGGCAGCTAGAGAAATGAGAAGCCAACTGAGTGCCAGCCATCAGCAAACGTGACCCGCAGCCTCTGATATGGATGCACCGCCTCACAGCATGAGGCAATCACACAATGCATCCAACAGAAGGGCCACGTGCCTATTAATCCAAAGCAAAGTGTGGAGACACAGGCTGTGAGAACACAGGCATAGGGCATAGAAAGAGCCTATGAAACTGTCCAGCTCCACTGGAGGATGCCAGTCTTCAGTTCCCATTAACTATGACCATTCCACTGCTGGGCAGTCAGGAACAACCCAGCAGAGCTATGTTCTCTGCAGCGAGTACCTTTAATCCTGCCCCTAAAACTGCATCACTCCGGTCCCCTGCTATTTCCTTGCACAGTGGTTTCTCTGCTGTGCTCTGCCATGTTGAGTTTTCCTTCTAGCCTGCAACTCCTGCAAGCTGGGACCCAGAGTATTCAGCAACACTTGTATTCAGTAGGGCAAGCTCTGAACAAGCGGCAACACAGGAGCAGACAGTCTGAATGGGGAATGTCTCTATTTCCCTGAGAAGAACTCTATGGCAGGGCTATGGGAGAGTTAAGGCTAGCACATGCTAGTCAGCTGCTAAAAGGTGCTCTTTGCCCTACAAGATGAGGCTTGATACTTTATGGTTACCCAAGCCAGAAAGGGTTCCATGGGAATGACCCCCTTCACTACCACAGTTGGCAGTTACCATCACTTGGAGGACAGACCAGAACATCAGCTCTTGCAGTGACCAAAATTTGCTTAATTAACTCTGTGCAAACCCCTTTTAACGCATCTCAGCCCACAAGTCACCAGCACGTGATTTCTTATCAGCAGACACGGCAGTGCTTGTCTCTAGTGGAAGGAGGAAGTCAGGCTTCCTCTACCACCCTCTTTCCCCCCGCCACCCACATACGTCTGACCAAAACTGCTCTGTCCATTTTCCATCTTTCTTCTCAGATTTGAGCTGGGGACCCCCGACCTTCAAGAAGTTATACTGCTTTGCATAGAGAGCCTGTGTAGAAAGCCAGCATCCCCCTGCAGAGGCGTGGGGCAGCACAGCATGGCTGGCTGCCTCAGAGCAGGACTGACTTGCCTCGTCTACACTGTGCCTAGCTGCCCATCGCCAAGGAGTCCATCGCGGTGGCATCAAGCACTGATGCCAGAAACTGGTGTATGGCCCAAGGACCAAGACGTCAAGAAAGGGAAACGTGTTTAAGATGGATATATTTCCAAAGAGGAAGCTCAGCCTAATTTCCCCCACTGATAAATCAATTCTATCTCCCTAGAGCTGGCAGAGGCTGCCATAAGACCTAGCGAAAGGAGAGGTTTTCCCTAGTGCTGGAATGTGTCAGTCAGTCATCCCATCCCACCCCATGGAGGCTGGCCCCACACCCACCGCTTTCCCAGGACACTGAAGCTCTCGTGATCAGGCCAGCGACCAGGGGGTTTCCTCCGTGACTCCTAACAAAGGTTGAGTTTGTTTGAAGGCCAGGGCACAACGATAACAAACTGTGGCCTGCCCGGAGTTAGCCATTCCTGCAGATGGAAAGCCCCTCTCTTCACTTCCACGCAAAGCAATCCCTTTGGGATTAAATTCGTCAGAAGAAGAGCTGGTTCAAAAGGAAGAGACGGATGCTTGGAGGAGACAGACCAAGTTTGAGGGCAAGGGAGCAGCCTCCTGGCAGGACTCGCTCTCCACCCTGCCGTGCAGTAAACAGGGTACAGCTGCCCTAAGTGCACCCGCCATCCTCCGCCTGTCACTCCACGTTTCCTCCTATTCCTTGACCTCTGCTGCTATTCCAGCTTATCCAAGGCTGATGCTGCTCCAAGGCTGATGTGCCACTGCCCAGTTAGCACAGCTGTGACTTCCTCAAGGCAGAGAGGCTACCACTCACACTGGGGAGGACGCAGGCGGTTGGGTTTGCGTTTCAGCAAATGATTCTTGGAAGGCAGCTGCTCAGAGGTGCCCACACATTTCACTGACCATTACAGCCATAGCGCCTGTGTTTAGCTAATTTCCTTCCTACGTAACCAGGTCCCTCTAATTTTGAGGGAGGGAAACAGTCAATTTTAGCCTCATTGCTTCATCCTGCCTTAACTAATGTCCTTCTCCTGCGGAGGTGGCAGGAAGCAATCCAAGGAAGATCCTCTTGAGACTAACTGCCTGAGCGCACCCTTCTCCCCTCTGCCTTCGCCTTGCATCCTTCTGCCGCAAGCAATGACTGACAAACACGTCTCGAGGCCAGGAGGGCCTGGGGAGGCCCTGCGTGCTGGAAGGGTAGTGCAGACGGGCAGCTAGTCCTTCCACGAGCTCCTTGTGTGCTGGGTGCAGGGCTCCTCTCCACCTGGTCCTGGCAGGGGCACTTGGGGAAACAGGAGCTGTTTGAATAAACCCTGAACTTTTTGTGTTTACAGAATTACAATGATTACAGGGAAGTGTTATTGCCTAAGTCTGCTGAAAAAAAAAAATAATAATAATACTATGATTCTAAGCCTAGTCTTGGGTCTGTCTTGTGACAGACATTTAAGCAAGGCACACAAGGTAAAGTGCAGCTGACTGAGATGAAAAGAAACAGTCAGGTCTGCCTCAATAGATAAAAAGGAATTGGCCCATGACCATCTGATCCTTTTTTTTTTTTTCCTCCTTCTTTCCTTCCCCCTGGAGACCTCTAATCACACGGTGAGTGATTTCTCCTTAGACTTTAGCACTGCTATCAGCCCTGATCTGTTTTTGCATAGAGAAGTAGCAGCAGTTCAGGGACATGTTGGGTGCTCACAGCCCTATTTGCATTGAGTGGAGTGGTGGATGTTCTGCCTTGCTAAAAATAGCTGCCGCCTACCTCTCCCACAGGCTCAGGAGACAAGTCAGGAATAGAAGAGGCAGAAGTCCACAGCCTCCTCACGCTGACCACAAGAATATGTCCTCTTCCCAGCACTGGGGGCAGATCTCAGGGAAGCCAGCTCCCTGCACCGTCTTCCCTGGCCCCAAGTTCTACAAGCTGCACTAACAGCAGACTCTGCACTCCCTCGCTTGCTCTTTACAGATTTCCTGTTCTAAACTGCACACGAGGGAGAACAGAAGAGTGACTGCAACCACTTGGAAAGCTCTCTGAAAGCCTCTCCTGCCTCGAGTAACTAAGGCAGCACCAATTAATGTTTCCCTAGTTAATTAGATGCTTGCATTATGTTCCAGCCAAGCAAGTCTGACAAGCCACGGGTTCAACCACCTTGCGAGACAGACTCAAACAGGAAAAGCATCTCCAGGCAGCTGCATGTATTGGACTCACTAAACAGCAGAGGCTGTTGAGCCCTGGCACCATATAACATAACGGGACCGTGGAGCGAGGGAGCTTTCCTGTGGCATGACTTCCACCGGCCTAGTGAAGCCCGGCGATTCTCTCCTTGTGCGCATTGCCTCTGGAGTTGCAGCTGTGCGAGCCAGCAAGATTTCCCACGGAGAGAAGCTGCAGAGGCAGCACAGAGATAGGGCAGCACAAGCACTCCACTGCGGAGCGTGGGAGGCCGCGTTTCGTCTAACCTCGCTGGCTGCGGGACTTCCAGCCAATCCTCTGGGCAGATCCCCCAGCGAGCACTAATGAGCTAATTAACAGATGCACAGGTTCCTCGCTAACCGGGAAGTAAACACGTGGGCTTGCTCCCATCTCAGCTTCCACCTCAGAGGCAAACGTGCTCTGCCAGGCAAGGGCAGAGTCTCCTTGCAGCTCCTGTTTAAGCCTCCTGCACGGCCGCCATTCGATTCGTCTGTCTGGCTTATGTTAATACCTCCTAGTTTCTCTTCCTCTTGCACCATTACTCAGTATTCAACTCTAGTCTGGGCTTGGGTCAAAGCTTTGCGTTTCTCAGATGCGAGCGCATTTCACTCACACTCTGTCCTCACTTATGATTAAGATCTTCCGTTGAGGGAATATACAACAGGAAAGAGACATGATTAGCTGCATGTAGTTACCAGAAGCCAACCCAAATACCACCAATATGATGTTTCTGCCCTCGAGAGGGCATTACGAATGTGGGAAACCCCTCTCATCAAGAAAAAAACTTGTTCTCTCCATTACAGAGATGCGGAAGGTCTCTCCCTTAGCAGAGCGTGTGCCACAAATTTGCAGAGCTGTCCCTCAGCCAGCAGATAGGCAAAGCAAGATGATTTTGACCACAGAACAAGTAGTTCACAGGTTGCTCAACTGAGCAGCATCTGTGGGCCTAGCGAGGCGGTCACCAGGTCTGGCTCTGCCTAGCTGGTCTTGTTTTGGGCCTTGCTCACAAGCCACATCATACAGACAAGCCAGCCCCAGTGGTGGTGAACATCCTCCAGGGTGTGCATGTGGGGAGGCTGATCTGCTCCCACACCACCATCCAGTTACGAGTAGCCCCACAATAAGTGGAAATCTGCTTCCTGCAGCAGGTCCGTTCTGCGCCCTGATATCGGCGTGGAGCAGGAAGAGCAGCGGTGCTGCGCAGCCCTACTTGACCCGCTGGACCTACCTCAGGTGCCTTGCTCGCCACCCACCCAACCCTGTGCCACGGAGCTGAGCGCTTGTGTGCGGCCCAAAACAGGAGGCCCTAGGGCTTGGGGGCCTCCCGCAGCGCGGCTGGCCGGGTGCTCCTCGGGAGCACTACAGCTCCTCGGCACCGCCACAGATAAAGACCCCCGTATCGCCGCGGCACGGGCTCCCCGCGAGGGGCCCCTGCGGCGGGGGGCACTCACGTGTCTCCGTCCTCCGAAATGTAGGCGAGCGCCTCCAGCTGCTGCGGGCTGAGCCCCTGCGGCGGCGGCGGCGGCGGCGGCGTCTCGGCGCGGCAGGCGGCCGGCAGCGCGCGCAGC
>JAWLRI010001063.1:681405-716778 GCA_034781795.1 Crypturellus tataupa | reverse complement strand
GAGGGGAGCCGAGGACACGGCGGGCGCAGGTGCCTCCCCAGGGGCTGCCGCGCGCCCCGGCTGAGGAGAGCGGCCCGCGTGTCCTCGCTCCGCTTCGTGCCGCCCGGGGCCGCCGCTCCGCCCGTGCCCGGGTTTCTGTCCGGCTCCTCTCAGCGCGATGGCTCTGGAGCTCGCGCCTCCCGCGCCTCGGAGGAGCGGAGCTGCCGGCATGGCGAGGGAGGGCACGGACGGGCAGCGAGGCAGTGGGTTGTTTGGGGCTCAGGAGGAAAAGAGAAGATCCTAGAAGAAAAACACTACCTTGAGCGGGTGCTGGCTTGCAGCAATAGGATTTTTTTTACCAGATACCTGGTAAAAAAGGAATACAGGAGACCCCCCCAGCTGCCTCCCCCGCGTCCCGGAGGTAGCGCAAGTACCTGGGAGAGGCTGGGCTGGCAGCAGGGCAGAGGGCTCGGGGACATGCTGAGTCCTGGGGCTGACCCTGGCGGGCGGCTGGCTCGGAGGACAGGGCAGACTGCCTGACTAGGGGAGGCTGGATAGCAGCACAGCTTCGCCTGCAAGTGAACTGCAGTTCCCCCTGGCTAATGGCTTTTCTGGAGTCCGGGCAGCAGCACGGGCTGTGCATAGGAGGTAGCACAGGGGAAGCAAGTGTGCGAGCTCCTCTGTTTACCACCACAGATCATGTTTGCAGGTCGGGGTTCCAAGGAGGAATGAAAGCAACTGCACGGGTTGGGAAGAGCCACCTTTCCCTGTGGGGAGTAATAGCATCCACTGAACATCCAGGTAGCGTAGGAAGAGCAGTGTTGCCCTGGCTAGGTGAGCTGGCCTTCTGGGAATACCCAGCTCAAAGGGCAGCTTGCTCTGGGCGCCTGGAAGCTGGCGCATTGCTCGTCCTCTGCTGCTTGAGGATCTGCAGTTGTCAAGTGCTGCATAATCACAGCATCTTCTCTCCCTGTGGCTTAGGAAGAACATGCAGCGCATAGTTAGTTAGTCTATATATACAGGCTTATATTTAGATAAAAATAATTGTGAGAGAGGAATACGTGGTTCAAGGACTGGGAAGCTACAGTTATTTATATTCCTCCTTGCTGATGTTCTTCATTTCCTACTAGCGTTCAGCCGCTCCTAAGCCCAGGGTCTCCAAGCAGTTTGGAACCATTGTAGCCAAACTGTGAGGTGATTTCCTAGTGTAAGCACATGCTTATGCCCTGCTGGGCGAGCAATTTCTCGCCTCCCGTGCCCTGAACCGTCTCTAGCACTTCTGGGTTCCATGTGTAGTAGCTAAGCGTGGTGTTTCAGACAAGCCTGTGCTCCTTAGCTGTCTGTTTTTGTGAATCACTCCTATATAGGAGACAGAGCAGGGGCTTTTGAGAAGTGCCAGGAAGAGAGCCAGTTTGGATGAAATAAGTGTAAGTGGGGGCATTGCCAGGGTCAGCTTCCCTTGCCTACACCACCCCCTGCCCCCCAGGGATTACGAGAAGATTTTTCTGCTGTGGCTGCCAACTATGGTGTCAGTTTAGTCTTACAGTGCGGGAGCAGCCAGAAGGGCTTGAGCCTCTGACCTGTGCTGCTTAGGCTAAGGGCACATTTCCCTCAGCCAGCGGCTGTCACAGACTTATATACGGAGCAGCCAGTAGAGGAGGAGGAAGCTTCACCTCCCCTTCAGTGTCCATGCTTGCTTGGGTTATCTCTGATGCACTGAAAAGTGACCGTAGTGGCATGATATGGGGAGCTCAGATTCATGGGCTGATTTAGATTTATCCTCTTGTCGCCAGAGATATCGGGGGAGAGGGGAAGGATGTTCCTGCTTACATAGTACCTGTGTAAGACCTTGTGGCTTTTGTTCTGCCACTTAAGTCGGAGCGGCCAGGGATGCATGCTATACATAAGCCTTTATTGATCAAGCAGGTATAGTACTTCAGACCCCACGCTCATGCGTGCACATGCGTGCGCTCTCCCCCGTGCCAAGTCTTTATATCCTCTTCATCCTGATCATGGCTGCATGTTGATTCGCGATTGGCCGTTCCACTTAATTCCTATTCACTGGCAGCTTCCAGGTCTTCACTTCCTTTAAGTTGTTTATTTGCTGCAGTCCGGATCTTTCCATCTGATTTCAAGGACATGGTAACTTGAGAAAGTCCCAGCTCTCAGATAAGCGCAAACCACCTCTCAGTCCCCACAAGACCTCACTTCCTCCAGCTATGGGATGTTCCTGTTCCTGTCAGGAACCACAACTGCTGTCAATATTGATAAGCATCCAGGAAACATTTCTGAAGGCCACTTATATGGGCTTTTGGGCCAGAACTAGCAAGGAGATGGAGGAGATACCTGGGGACTAGCAAAGGGGAAAGAGTTCTGTCCTGTCCTGCCCATTTTGGCATAGCCCCAGCAAGGTAAGAAGCAAGACAGAGTAGGCTTCAGAGGGGCTTCTGTGCACTTTGAGCCCCTAGTTCCTCTTGGCATCACATGTATGCACCTACACTTACCAGTGCCGAGTTGAATATAACTCAGTGATGGATTTCTGCCTGGGGGATGTGAAAAGTCACAAAACAAGCTCCTAAGCCTAGGAACAAGCTAAAAATTCCCTTGTCCCTACTGCTTAGGTGGGATCCCATGGAATGAATAGTCTTCTTCCACATTGCTTGTGAAATGGAGACCTTGATACTATTGCAGGAGCTGCCTGCTGGCAGGATTCCCTGGCTCCTAGATGCTTAGTCTTTCCCTTTTCTCTGCAGTTGGCAGCCCGGCCAGCCTGAGGCTAAGCCAGCTGTTTCTTCTAGGCAGATAGTCTCTGAAACTGGGCTGTAGGCATATAGGGCATGATCTGGGGATTTACTGGTACCATGCTGTCCATATTTGTTTGTATCTATCCAGTGCTTTGGAAGGTGGTGGCAGTTCCCAGAAGCAACTGTAGCCATCCTGCCTGCCTTGTGCTGGGGATCTGATGTTAAAGGGGGCAAGGCATATTAAACTGTTTCGTGATGTAAGCAAATCTGCAGGGCAGAGCCATGATAACTGATGCTCAGCAGTCCCACTGGAGTCTTCTACAAGCCGCTGCCACAGGCTTGCACTTAGGAGCTACCTGGGCCTTTGGGCTACTGCTCAGGAGTCTTTTCATTCATTTTAAGCCCTGTAGGGGCAGTTTCTATGGCATGTAACCCTGTGGCCCTGGGCTTAGAGCTCTGGGGATGAAGACTTCAGGCTGGTCCCTACAGGGAGGGGCAGGCAAGAGGCACAGGAAGGGAGGGGACCGGGTGGGTACACTTGTTAAGTGGAGGGACTGTAGAGGGACTATATCAGTGGAGATGCCAGGGATGTTGCCAAGAAGACTGTAGGGCTTGAAGGACTTCAGGAGTTCAGTGTTCAAAGTTTAGGATCATAGACATAGGGATGATGGAGGTGATGAAGATATTTCTGTCCACATACTTAGCCACCTGGGTTCTGGGCAGGTTTGTTCCCTTGTGGCTTCTCTTAGAAGAGGATTTGACAGGTCTCAGTATCAGGGGATGTTTGAAGAAGGTTAGCCCAGGCAGTGATGCCCCCGTTTTACTGCCTCTGCCCTGTTCACTGTAGGCATCTCTGCTGGCTTCGTTCCTTTTCACAAGTGATCCCCTCCACCCCTTCCTGTTCACCCCAGAGCAGTCAGGACAAGGAGGGGACACCCTCTCGCTTCTCTGGGGGGTAATATCAGACCCGGTGAGGAATCCCAGAGACGCTGTTGCAATAATGTACCCCTTGCCTTTTCCAAGTATATGTTATACATACGCATGTTGAAAGTCGGCTCTCATGCACCTGGATCATCTACAGTGTTTTACGTCATGGAGGGATCCGAAGCACTGAGAGGAAAAGTTGACAGGATTTGCACCAAGGCATTGGCCAGGCTGGGGCTGACCCAGTTCTGCCCTCCAACATGGCCAAGATGTTTAGGTACACGGCAAAAGTGGGGTTGCCTACCACCCTCCAGTGTTCAGGCCAGAGTGATGGGAGAGCATCAAGGTGATCCCAGCTGGAGGGAAGCCCTGCTTACAGTGAAGTAGGACAAACCTTTCACCTCGTTCCTTCAGACTGCAGTAGGCAGATCACGATGGCATTTACAGCATGGATTCCACTCCTCCGAGTGACCCTGTTCTGGGACAGAAAGGATTTTGCTGTCCCCATCTTTCTTATCTGCATTCTTGCTTGTTTGCCATTCAGGGTTTCTCCAGCGTGGCTAAGAGTTTGGGGAGGCGACCTTATTGAGCTGCTCTTGGGGGGAAGCTGGATCTGGCTGCTTGCTCCTGTACTCCTTTACAGGCAGGGAGAGGAGCTAGGATGCTGCAGTTCCTACTGAGATTCGGCACTGCAGCTGGCTCCTCCCCCATCTCTGCTGTGGTTGTATCCCCTGTTACTGGCACCTTGTCAGCCTTGGACTGGTTTCAGAGACCCCACTGGAGCAGCCGCTGTGTATGTGTTTTACCTCAGAAGGCTGCAACAAAACCAGGCTGCAAACAGTTTACGATGGGGGCTAATGTGACCCTGTAAAAGCGCTGCAGTATCTAAATGCTGCGTAGTCTTAGGAGGAGACTAATGCGTGGACTAGAGCCCTGCTAACACAGTTCCTGGAATCAAGCCTCGGCTGCATCATTCTCCCTGCTGCCATGCCTGGGCAGGTAACTGCAATGGGATCTTGGAGGTGGCCTGGATCTCTGCAGGGCTGCAGCAAGCATCGCCCGTCCCCTGTGCAGGACAGCACGGCCAGCGCAGGGCGTGAGGGGCCAGGGAGCGATGGGACATGGGATCGGCTCTTCCCAGAATGACCTGGCCTGTCTCCCTGCTGGCTGAGAGCCCCTTCCTCAACTTACCGAATGAACAGGCTGAATGCTCTGCCTTATTCCTCATGCTCCATTTGCAGAACTCCCCTGAACAAAGAACGTTTCTATTAAAGCCTGGTCACCCCACATATATGCCAGGGCAAGTGCATGTCTCCTTTCTCCCTGAGGCCCCTGCTCAGACCCCGTGCTTTCCCCTCTGACCGAGCTGCATCTTTAGAGCCTCACGCCAGGGAAAGCGCCTCATGCTGCTGCTGGGAAAGAGGGACACTGCAGAAGGTGGCTTTGGGAGGGAAAACCTTCAGCAGCCTCCGTAGTGGCACAGTGCAGTGCAGGAGAGCCTTGCTGCATTGGGGCCCCGGAGCAAAGCATGGCGGGATCTGGGAGACCCGTGTAACTGCAGTACAAGTCTGAGCTGGGAAGCTGGATGCAGCTCACACAGCCTTTTCCAGTTGTTATCTCCCTTTCCCTGCTCCCGTTTCTCCTCCCTCGGGTCCCCTCCCTCTCCCGTGACCTGCAGGTATGATGCTGCTGCCGCCGTGGGTCGCAGGGAAGACCTTGGGCTGCTCATGCCAGCAGTGAAGCTCCCAGGGCAGAGCCATCCCGCACCTCTCCCTGTTGCCTGGAGACCAGCACCACCCCAGGTGCCTTTTCTGGGCTCTGTGTCTCTGCTCCCTGGCAGCTCTGGCTGTCAGCTCGTCGCCTCAGAAGAGGGATGGCTCGGCGCTCTTGATGCTTGGGACCCCACAGGGATGTGCCATCTTTCCCCTTGCTGCCAGACCCCTCGGCAGCGGTCCCTTTTGATGTGCTGTCTGCACATGGCTGTGTGCTCTGCTCATCAAAGGCTGGCTGCTGGGGATGGGAGAAAGGGAAGCTCACTGCCTGCAAGAGGAAAACCTCTGTCGGAGATTTGGGCCAGATCCAGCCCTGCTAATCACAGTGGCAGACGTCCTACTGGCATGGGGAAGACCGAACTTTGGCAAGGTGCAGGAGGAAAGATGAGGATGTAGGACTCTAGGGGAGCAACCCACAGAGAAGAGCGGGGAGTACTTGGAGGAGAGGAGGTCTAGATCTGTTCCTAGACCTGCCAGCAGATTTGTCACCTGTGGTTCAGGCTTTAATTCTCGTTTTCCTCCAGTGAATGAAAATGACCCCTTTCTCTGACATCATGAATCCATTAAGCACTCTGGGATCCTTCGATGGGTAAAAGATTTCAGAGGTCTCGTGGTCTGGGGAGCAGTGGGGCTGTGCCTGTGCTGGGCAGCCCACAGAGTCCAGATGAAATGGGCAAGCAGGTTTTACTTGAGAAGCCTAAATTCAAAAAACTGCTCATAGATTATCTCTCCCAGGGACCCAAAGAAATAATATCAGCACCTGCAGGAGCTGTGGTGCTGCTCAGTCCAGATATGCCAACCTGAGGTCTAGCATTTCCTGGTCTCTGTACTCTGTGTGGATCTGCTTCTTGTCATATCTTTGCTTGTTTGCACGACAAGTAACATAACACATCAAGGAGCCTGGTCGCAGCCTAGCACTCCTAGGAACTATAGAGAGGAAACAAGCAAGGGAGTAGGATAATCCGGAAGAAGTTTGGAATGGGGAAGCATTGTTCAGTAGCCATGAAATGTAGCCACCTCTGGAGATTTCCTTGCCTGCTTTAATTGCACTGGCTTGACAGGACATCTCAGCCCTTCATCTGCACTTAAATAAAGAAGGAAGGGAGAGTAACTGAAAAGAGTAGTAGGAAGTGACAGGGAGGGAAAAAAATGAGACTTTTTTTTTTTTCTGGCGAGGCGTGATGGAGTGATCCTTGACATCTAGGAGTGTGAGGGACTATTTTTCCTTCCTGCAGATTAGACAGCGCTGTCTTTGCCAGGGGCTCACGCAGTTGGCAACCGTTAGCATGCACAGGAAGCTATGTGGAGCTCTTGACTTCTTGATCCTAGGGAAACAGTCAGAAAGAATGACTGCACCTGTTGAGAGACAGGAGTCCTGTCCCAGGCCAGAATCAGGGGCTACATGACCCAGAGGTTTTAATCCATCAGCGCCAGGAAGTTCTCAGTACTCAGAGAAGCGTGTCAGGCTCCTGCTGCCCTGTCCTGTATCCCCACTGAGCCAGCTGGCTCTTCAGCCAGATGTGTTCAGGTACAAAGGAGAGATGGGCAGCGTCATTACAGCTGTCTTAAGTCCCTGCAAGTGAAGATGTGCACTCAGACAAAGGCAGTACAGCCTCTGATGTGTTGAGGCATTGACTTCCAGAGGATAAATGGGTTCAGGACATAACACATCCCAGAGAGAAAGGGATGCCTGATTCCACGCTGCATGCTGTTGGAGAAGGAAAGCAAAGCTCAGTGAATTTTGTGGCACCTGCACAAGCCTGGGGTTCTGGCCTGTTCTCTCAGGACATACCTTTGGAGATCTCTGTGCTGGATGGCACACTTGTTGGATAAAGTTTATGTTGTCACTTCTATGAGAAAGCAAATAGCCTCTTTGCATGCCTCTGCGTTTGGGTTTGATAATGTCAGGTCTCACTGACCAAACAGGCATGTGCTGGATCAATATTTGAGATTCCAGGCTGTAGCAGAATATAAGAGAGACTTCCTTAGGCAGGATTTTTCATAGGTCTTTATCAAACCCTGCATGGTTTATGTATCAAACCTTACATGATTTATATAGTGAACACATTGATGCAGTGTATTAGGGCAGTCCTATTGCAGATGTCCTGTTATTAAAGACCTCAGAGCAGATTTCCTACAAGACTAACTTTTCACACTTGAATCCCGGTGAAACCAATTACATTTGCCACCAGCCATGCCTTACCTACTGCCCCTCTCCATTTTTTGCACATCAGAGGAGTGTTTTTCACTTCCAGTGTGAGCACCTTTTAGGATGTTATTCGCTATTTGCTTTCTCTCATATGAGAGGTGGCTGCATTTCAGTTATGGAAAAGTGTTTTCCTGTTTCTGTGGTTTGTAAAGCACTTTAGAAGCACTTCAAGAGTCCTTTGGGCTGCTGAATGTTGCTGTGAACATCACCATTGTGAAACAGAGGCCTATCCAGCTGCTGGAGATCTCTCCATTTTCATATGCACCCCAGCCCCCTTCTGCTGTCCTGGTAGGACAAACTTGCATGTTGCTGTTGGTAGCAAGCCAGGAAGGTCTGAGCACAGCAAGGGGAATGTGATGCCTTTGGCAGAGAAAGGAGGAGACAGCAACCCCCTCTGTGTGATTGTCATCTCAGGAGAGACCTTGGCCTCCAGCCTGCTGCCTGAGTTTAGGAGTTCAACGAGTTCTCCTGTCTTGTGCCCTTGTCCCCTTGCTACCTTGTCCCCTGCTTGCCTTCCCCCTTCTGCTGCAGGCTACTGACTTCTCTTGCTTTCTCTCTTCTCCTTGGTTCTCTGGAGCAGCAACGTCCAGTGAAGCAATCCCTCAGCAAGTCCCTGTGCCGAGAGTCCCACTGGAAATGCCTTCTGCTGTCACTCCTCATGTATGGCTGCATGGGAGCCATGACCTGGTGCCACGTCACCAAGGTGACCCGTCTGACCTTTGACAGCGCTTACAAGGGCAAGTCCATGATGTACCATGACAGCCCATGCTCCAACGGCTATGTCTACATCCCCTTGGCCTTCCTGGTGATGCTCTACGTGGTATACCTGGTGGAGTGCTGGCACTGCTACACTCGCAACGAGCTGCAATACAAGGTAGATGTGGAGAGTGTGCACGAGCGTGTCCAGCGGATGCAGCAGGCAACCCCCTGCATCTGGTGGAAAGCCATCAGCTACCACTACGTCCGGAGGACCCGACAGGTTACCCGCTATCGCAATGGGGATGCCTACACCACAACCCAAGTGTATCATGAGCGGGTCAACACCCATGTGGCAGAGGCCGAGTTTGACTATTCCAATTGTGGAGTTAAGGACATCTCCAAGGACCTCATTGACTTAGAGAGCTACCCGGCCACGCGACTCCGCTTCACCAAGTGTTTCAGTTTTGCCAATGTGGAATCAGAGAACTCATACTTGACCCAGCGGGCCCGCTTCTTCACAGAGAATGAGGGCCTGGATGACTACATGGAGGCCAGGGAGGGGATGCACCTGAAAAATGTGGACTTCAAGGAATATATGGTGGCCTTTTCTGACCCAGACAACCTGCCTTGGTATGTATCCCACTACGTCTTTTGGGTGGCTGCCCTGCTGACCCTATCCTGGCCTCTGCGGGTGCTAAATGAGTATCGCACCTCTTACGTCCACTACCATGTGGAGAAACTCTTTGGGTTTGACTATGTGGCGGTGACACCAGCCGAGGAGCGCTCCTTCTGCCGGAGGATGCCCCGTGTCAACACAGTTGACAGCACTGAGCTGGAGTGGCACATCCGATCCAACCAGCAGCTGGTCCCCAGCTACTCGGAAGCGGTCCTGATGGATTTGGTGGGGCTCTCTGGCTGCACGAGCTACTCTGCTTGCCGCTATGGGGGCTATCGTCAGAACTGTGAGCGGTGCCACAGGACTATAAGCAGCTCTTCCATCTTCTCCCGCAGCGCCCTGAGCATCTGCAATGGCAGCCCCAGGATCCCCTTCAGCAGCAGCCGCTTCTCGCTGGGCCGCCTGTACGGCTCACGGCGCAGCTGCCTTTGGCAGAGCCGAAGCGGGAGCCTGAACGAGCAGAGCTGCCCGACGGAGCAGACCCGCCTCTCCAGCCAAGTCACCGTGGAGGAGGAAGACCCCCCTCCTTACCAGGACGCCCTCTACTTCCCCATTCTCATTGTGCACCGCAATGAAGGCTGCCTGAACCATGACCACCGACACCTCCATCGCAACGGATCCTGTGTGGAGACCTCACTGTGAGAACAGAGGGCAGTGAGATCTCCTTGGGGATTGCCTGTCCTGGGCCAGTGTGGATGTGGGGAGAAGAGTGCGGGGAAAGGAAATGGCCTAGGAGGGTGAGGCAGGGTGGGGTGGACCCAGCCTCTCACTCTGGCAGTCAGCAAAAGTTGCCCCCACAAGTGGCTCTGACCTCATGGAGGGATGAATGACAGTGCTGCCTGTGGCATGGCACAGAACTCCAGATCATCCACCACGTGCAAAAAAAAAGAAAGAAAGAAAGAAAGAAAAACAAAAACAAAAAACCCTCCAGAAACCATAAGTCATGGCATCAAATTCAAGGTGGGGAATGAAAAGACAGACCTGATGCAGGGAAAGGAGTGTTTTGCCTCCCAGCTCTGTCTCCATGCTAGCTTGTGCTCCAAGGAAATGGCAGCCACCAGAAAGCACCCTACTGTACCTGCGACCACCCCTGCTACCACGCTGGAGTGAGACCCCTTGCACGAGGAGGTGAATGGGCCCAGCAGCCTGTTCCCTTTGGTGTTTAACTGCTCACACCTAAAAGTCTGGGACATCCAGGCATTTGGAGCAGACTGGCAGGTTAGAGAAAAGGCAGAAAGTCACAAATCCAGCTCTTCCCCTCCCCTCCACCATTCCCTACCCTCCCATTTTATTTTTTTTAGACCATGCTCCGACTGTTATACTGCTCTTACTGCTGGGAATGACACCACCTCCAGAGGATCCCAGGCTTGGCTCCTTAGGAAGCTTCAGGATGCCAGCTCTTGAGAATCAGCATTCCCTAGGTAAAGGACTTTCTGTTTGGGATTACAGCAGGCAGGCAGCAGTGGGGAAGGGATGAATGTGGCAAATCTAGGTGGAGTTGAGGAGACCTGCAGCAGGCATCGCAGATCTGCTTGCTGGAGGAGGGCTCAGCTGAAAGAGAAAACAGGAGGTCCCTGGAGAACTGGGAAAGGGAGGAAAGGATGACACTGGACAAGTATCATGGCAAAATATAGTGTGTGAATTGGCTAAAGTCCCTTCCTACCCTGAAGTTGAGTCCTAATTGGTTCAGACAAGCATCAAGGAAGGCTGTGGTAGGTTCAGCTATAGTTCAGCTATTGAAAAGAGACCAGCAGGTTGGTGCATGTTTTCAAATTAAATTTTGCATGAAATCAGGTTCGTTCATGGCTGCAGACTTTGATTTTCAGAATTTTGGCAGCCTGGTATTGGCAGGGAGCTCTGGGGGGTGGGGAGGAAGATAAACAAAGACATTTTAAAGCATGTGGTGCATGATGCCCAGGCTGTTGGAATAAGGATCAAAATGATCCCCACTTTCCAAGACTCTGCCATGGGCACAGAATTTGCAGTCAGGAGAGGCATCTGCCCTGAAGGGTGCTCTGCAAAATGACACTGGGGATAAAGAAGGGACCCTGCTTAAAAACAGTTTGCACTGCAGAGCTTTTTCCAGACAGGTGTCAGGTCAAGAGTGGATCAAATTCTCCTCCTAATAGCCTACTAGCCCCTGGCTTTGTCTGCCTTGCTCTTGTCTGGGCAAGTTGGCCTGCTCCGAGTTCTGTGCTACCACACTCAACCATCTATAAAGAATCTTGGTTACACTGAGTAAGGAGCATTCATGCTGCCAAATTTGCATCTGTGTCTGCAGCACACAGACACCCAGCTTTTCCTTTTCCATCAACACATGCCCAGATCTCTCGTGTCCCTGTTCTCAGAAAAGCTGTCTCCTTTTCAGTCAGCTCTTTGGGGGTGTGGATGCCCACTCAGCCAGTGATTTTTCTAGGCAGCACTCTTCGTCAACCTCACCACACTTCCCGCATCCCCAGGGCCAAAACGCTGCTGAAAACAATAATTCTTGGGCTGAAAGAGCAAGTCCATTAACACCTGGTCATTTGAGCTTGGTGTCTTTCTCCAAATACATCTCAGAAAGGCAAGATATCACACTAAACAGTGAGACACTGTACATAGTCTAGACTGGCTTCCTCCTGTCAGTGTTTTAAATAGAAAGTCTGTTTCTGTGGTCAAACTCCTATAACGCTTTACTTACTGGGTCTTGTGGAGGGTGAAAATGTCATGTTCCATCACATCAGCTCTTTTTTGAAGTTTCCCTAGTGGACTGGTTTTAGAATTAGACCCATCGCAGGGTCCTTCTGTAACAAGCATCACATCTCTGTTTTGGAGGATAAAATAGCCCTGACTGGCTGGCAAGTGTAGGAATTGTAAGGCTGTATGTGGCTTTGCCTCTGGAGAGGTTTGTTCTCCTGCTCTTCATGCCCTGGCATGTCCCGGTCAGTGTTTTCTTGCCTTTTCAGGTCAGTTTGTCCTCCTAGATCTCAAGTGCTGAACTCCAAAGAGTAGTGTTTTGAACTGAAAGTCCCTTCAAAGCTCAGGTTGTTTTGTTATGATTATGTCCTTACTCCCTACCAGACCTACATGTTGGTTTAAATGAGGGCTTTTTTTTGAGAACAGGGAAGCATAAGATGCCCAGTGTGGGAACATCATTCCCTCCTCTTTGTTCTCATTGCTCCTGGCACAAATTCAGACTGGGTAAAAGAGGATACAGCTCTGTTGGCTGCACTAGGATTTTTTTGCTTAGTGATTGTATTTGGCTTGCTGTGCCCTTATTCTCATCTCTCCAAGGGCCTCTCACATAAGCCAAGGCCAGTGCTGAGCTTCCTCGTGACTCTCTCAGGGGATGATACATGCTTGTATGTCATGGTGAATGAGGAGACGTTCAGTCAGTGGAGTTGCAGAGGGCCATTAGCGGGGAATGTGTTCCGCTTGTCCTTCTCATCGTATGCTCTTTGAAGTCTCTCACACATTGCTTAAATTAGGCTATGGTTTCTTGTCTTTCTATCCCTAGCCTCCAGGGTGCTTTGGACAGATGGCCAGATTTGGCAGGTCTTTTAGCACCCTAGGGTA
Source organism: Crypturellus tataupa (assembly GCA_034781795.1). Taxonomy (NCBI): domain Eukaryota; kingdom Metazoa; phylum Chordata; class Aves; order Tinamiformes; family Tinamidae; genus Crypturellus; species Crypturellus tataupa. The sequence goes on along the minus strand of JAWLRI010001063.1, from coordinate 704,220 downwards.
AACAAAGTCCTCAGAACAGGGACAGATGAATAGGGTTTATGTGCCCCCACCCTTTAGCACCTACCTGCAGCAGAATTTTGCTCTCAGGCACCTTGGCTATTTTTTTTTTTTTCTTCCCTGGGGTGCTTCATGAGGTGACCTCAGTTAAGTTCTTCTGGCCCCATTTTCACCCACAAAATGGGAGGTGGTCTATCCAGGTAGAAGGAAGTGTCTTTGAGGCATAGCAGCACCCAGAACAGTGGGATTCATGCAGAGTCTTCCTGCTGCTGGACACCAGCCTCAAGCATGAAGTGCCAGCTGCAGCCAGGTCTCAGATGTAGTTCTTGTTCCACAGGCACTGCCAGGTGCACACCACCCTGAAGAGAAGTGGGATTTCTCTTGGCAGTGCTCCTTGCTGCATTCCAGGGTTTCTTGGAGATATGCTCCTCATATTCTCGGCCTTCCAACCTCACAGCAGCAGGTGGAGCTGCCACCCAGGTCACCAAATACCAGCCAGACGAGGTGACAAAAAAAATCATGACCCCAGGTCTGTTTGGCAGTGCCTGTGTAGTGAGGGGAAGGTCTCCCCTTATTCAGCTGTCAGAGCAGCCTATTTCTGAGTCCCCAGATGCTCGTACATTGTTTAGAGGTTCGCCCTACCATAAAGCCAAAGGGCAATTCTCACCCCATTCTCAAAAAACTGCCCCTCAGGGCTGAGGGAAGAAGGGCTAAGAGCAGACGAGATAGTGCTGGCACATCACAAAGGGGTGGCTTTGATGTGGGCTAACAGGAACTGTCCTCAGGGCTGTCTGGCACCCACCACAGCCCCTTCGTGGCTCTCGGCCTACTGAGCTCTGATTTTTACAGGCAGATGAGAGGAATAATGCAGCCAGCATGCACAGGCAGGAGCAAACTGCCCTAGGCTCTCTAGGAAAGAGGACAAGTGCCTCTGTCCCTGCAGGAATCCATTTTGCTCCAGACACTGTAGGAGGGGTATGAGCAGGGCTATATCCTCCCCCCTTGACATCCCTTCCCCTTCTTGAGTTGGGAAGGAATCAGGCAGATGCTTTGCAAGTAGTGTATATTGGGAGTAGCTTTCTAGCCTGCTTGCTCTCTCGAGGCTGAGCCTGCCCTGCTCAGGAAGGAAGAAGGCACTTGGGCATGAGAGGGAACAGAGCTGGGCAGGAAGGGCAGGGGCTGCCTCATGGCCTGGCAGAGAAGTGCTTGAAGCGCAGACTGAAGCTGGGGCTGTGCTTTCCTGCCTCCTGCTTGCAGTGGGAGGGCAGCTGGTCCAGCCAGACCAGGGAAGTTTATGACTGACAACTGGGTGCTCCCTTCCCACTGCCAGCATGGGAAGCAGCTGGCAGAACGGGTGGGCATGTATAGGCTTCCTAGTAAGGGTTAGCAAGGGACCCTAGCACGCTGAAAACACAGAAACAAATTTTCCTTGTGGCTCAGGTTATGGTCACAGCTTCCTAAAGGTGTCCTGTCCTGGGACATTCTGGGGTGCAGCCTCAACATGGTGAAATGGTCCCATCTGCTCTCAGCACATTGCCTCATCCCCCTGCACAGTGCCAGGCTGGGCAGCATAGTCAAGCGTCTGCTCTTTTGCAGATTCCTGCCTGCTCTGTGCCACCTCTGTGTCACTGGTGATGATTCCTTTGGCAACTCATTACTCATTTGGTGGCTCAGTCTGCTTCTCTCATGGTAGCCTGATCCTTTGCATGTCACCTGAATTCCCCCTGTTGTATCTTAATCACATTACTTCTCCTCCATCGGCTAATGAGTGTGATTGGCCCTGCTCCTTTTCCCCTGGCCTTACCAACACAAGTAGCTGTGCCTGGATTCAACATCCTGCTCTTTAGCAGTTCCAGCAAGATCTTTTCCCAGATCTTCCTGGACGCACCTTGGCTTATTTGATGGTGCAGAAGCTCTTTCTGAGTAGACAGCATATCCCTGTGAGCATATCCCTCCTATTCTTATCCTGGCCTCAGTGAGAGAGAGCGGGCCAAAGATGCAAGCAGTGACCTGGTCTGTCATGGCAAACAGATGGCAGTGTCCTCCTTTCTGGTGTAGAGGATGTTTTCCAAGTGACTAAAGGATGTTTAGCTGCTGCCATTCGTGCAAGGAAAGCAGCCTGCAGTATGCTCTGGGAGGGTGAAATCTGGGTGCTTGTCAGTATGAGGAGGCAATAACTGAAAGATCTCCACCTTCAGAGGACTTTGTTTTTCCCATTTATCATTCACTCATTGCAACATGCCATGGGCTGAGTCAGCATTGGCATTGCACTTGTCAGAAACTCTCCTCACATACTAGGACAAGTGAAGTGAGAATGCTGCCAGCTCTTCTTCCTGGTGCACTAATATAACCCTAGAAGAGAGCTATTCCCCACTGCAGTAAGGATAGGCAATACGTTTTGGCCACTTGCTCTTTCCTTTTGTTGCCAATATACTTGCCAGATAGATAGTTAAAAGCTCTGTAGCTTCCTTATCAAGAGGGAGTGTGAGTCTGTGAGGGGCTCTAAATTAGTTAGTGCTCACTCAAATGCACATCACCTCTGATTTATCCATCTTTCACCACACACTGAAAGCTTCCCAGATAGTGCCAAGTACTTTGCTAGTGCAGAATCAGGCAGTGAAACCAACCAGCCTGCTGTTACTTTTTAAGTCAAACTAAATGTCTCACAAACTAGACTCCAGAGGGAGATTTCAGAGAAGGCTTTCAGGCTGAATAACTGTAGGAACATTTGGTAGGACCGAGAGAAGAAACCTCAGTTAATTAGTCTTCCAAAATCACATACAAGGCAAATACTCAGGATGAGTGATGGGGAAGCTGCTATTTGCCTGACTTCAAAGAAACATCCTCCTACTTTTCCTTGTCCTATGAAATGCACAGATTAGAGAACCAATGCATCCCTGCTCTTCCTATGCAGTCTTCTTCTACTCATGCTCAAGAGGATGCAAAGCTGTTTCATACCTCTGATGAATACCCATGAGGAGGGGACCGCAAGAGGTTTAGTAAATGGAATTTTGAGAAGGTTATGTGGTATCTGATGTCAGTTAACATTGCTTGTGAAGAATCATACCTTCAAAGTTCCCCTCTAGACTTTCCAGTTATGATTTTAGTAACTACCGTCTAAGTGTCACCAAGATGCTGCCTTGCTTATGGCCTGGTAAAGCCTTGCTGAACTGTACTCCTGCGCTGCTGCGGTAGCTGTAGGGTATGTGTCTGAATACCACTATACCACACAGAGACTGCACTACTAAACAGTTGTGTCAGTTTATGGTATGTCCTTCTAATTATGTTTCATTTATATTCAGTAGTGAGGATAAGGTCTGCATGAATATGGGTCTGTATGTATATTATGGATCCATATTATCTCATAAATAGGACATGGTTTAAATGTTAGCTGTGTTTGGTAATACTATCTCCTGTAATGCATGCAGACCTAGAATCTCCCCTGAGTCAGATATATCTACTTGGGGACCTAGAGCAGTTTCCTAGAACATGGAGGCCTAGCAAGAACCTAGGTCTGAGCCCACCCAACACCATTTCCCCCAAAGGCATTTTGGTAAAAGGGAAATAGGTTTGGTCACATTTCAAGTAGAAATTAATGGGCTATGTTCATTCCTAGTGTAATTTTACTGAAGCCAGTGGAACTACATCGTTGTGAGCATGGCCCAGCATCTCATCGGAATAATCTGCCCCTGAATCCAGACAAATTGATCCATTCTAGTGCTGTTTTGATGCATGGGACTTATGCTGGGATTTGACCAACATGAATGAATGTTGAATATCTGCTAAATCTTCAAGCAGTGGGTTGAGTTGTTCTGCTCTACTGCCTTCACCACAGCAACTCCACGAAGGGGAGCAATATGCCCAAGGATGTGATCTCATCAACTCCCTCAAAAGCAAGCTAACAAGCAAATTGACCTCTACTGGACTGGGAGAGAAGCCTTTTATCCCAGGAGTGTAGCTTTTCCACATGCAGAGAAAAAGAGGATCCAAGAACAAAACTGAATTTTCAAGACCCATGACTCCATGGATTTCCCTCTTCCTTCCCTCCCTGTCTTGTCCGTCTTACTTGGGGGAGGGACGTTCTCTTTGTGTTGTCCAGCAAGCTCCTCTGCCGGCAACTCATAGCCCGGCTCTACTGACAGGTACACCATCCACCTATGCAACACTTCCAGAAACTGCCAAGTTCGCAGGAGCCCATTTCAATGTGCAGCATGTCCATCCAGCACTGAGAATAGGCATAGCTGCTGCTGGAAAGCTAGTTGAGTTTTGCTCCTCCCCTCCTTACAATGGAGATTGTTTTTGCTGGGACTTCTTGTTTGTTTGGTTGGTTTTGGACATTTCAGACATTTAGGGAAATGAAGCTTGTGAGAAATGGGTGCTTGTCCTGAACCATTCCCAGTCCTTAGAAATTGGGAATGGGTGGATCACCTACTGTGATATAACTTAGCAGACTTAGTAGAGCAAAATAACTTCAGTCACACAAGGTTCTTTCACTCTCCATCAGTGCAAGCTGCTTCTGCAATCCTAGCTATTCACATTATTGAAAGAAACAGCCTAGCTGGAATGTGTTGAGATGACTTAGTATTTTGTATCAGTCCCAATGTCCATTAGCAGCCCTGTCAGCTGACGTGCCATGAGCACTGACTTTGGATGGCAGCCCATGAACCAATGATGGTGATATGGGTTTGAAAAACCTAAGCGTCATTCTATATGAGTCCCCAGAAGCAGATGCAGAGGATCAGTGGAAAGCAAACATTCCCTCCTGTTCAGCACGATGAGAAGTTTGGTAGGGGTAGGTTGTTCTTGTGTGTTGCACCTGCCTCTCCAGAAAGGTTGTTCTTGTGTGTTGCACCTGCCTCTTGGGAAAACCCAAGAGGTGAGGTGAGGGGAAAAGAGAAGAATGGTATGAGATGATGAGATGGAAGGACCAACAGATGAGATGGAAGGACCTAGAAAATGTTGAGAATTTTTTCAGTTGCTGTACTTGCCCAAAAAGTTTCATCTTTGATGATGACGTTGTGCATTTAAGCACGTCCCTTTCTGATAGCTCTATCAGAAGGGTGCAGTGGTGGTGCAAAAGAAAGGCTGAAGGAAGAATTAGATAGTAGGCCTGTGGTTTTTCAGTGGAGAGTGCTGACTGGGAACAGAGGGTGAAGTTTAAAATCTTCACCTGCAGGCAGTGAGGCCTGCCCTTGCTATGTAGATGTGCACGGGTGTGTTGGGAGCTGTTTCTGCCTGCTCCTGTGCATGGTTGGAGGACTGCCGCCACGCAGAGAGTTGGTGCATTTGTGGCTTTGGTTTGGTGAGCCCATCTATTCTTGTGGTGGGTGATTTGCAAGGTAACAGAGCATTCCTCTTTGCTTGTGAAAGGAAGCTCCTGACCTTTTTTTTTTTTTTTTTTTTTTTTTTTTTTTTTTTTATTTAGAAGACGTTGTGAAGCATCACATTTGCTGCTGCGAATGGCAGAGAGCAGGGTTAAAAGCAAGTTGCAAGCACTGTTTGAGAGCAACCTAATCCTCTGCTCGGCTGGCTGAAGAGGGAGAGCTGTTGGATCTGCCCTCTGGCCAGCTATTCTCACCTTCCCCAAATTTGTCTTGAAAAATGCCATTCTTTTGAGCTATCCAGAGCATCCCTTTCCCTGAACTCCCAAGCTCAGGACAACCTCCTAGGCTGTGAGTTTGTACTATTTCAGTCCCCTCCTTGCTAGGTGCTGCAGATCAGCCATGAAATAGCAGTGAATGTGTATTTACCTCTGGCCATGTTTGTGGCCAGACCTCAGGGTAACCTGCGAGTTTGAGTGTACACTGCCTTCAAACACTGCTTGCGCACTTGCGTGCCTTGTGCTTGCCTCCAGGGGAAATAGTGTAGCCTCTGCCCTCCGGCATGTTACTTTTGCATCACCTTACGCTTTCTTGGAGAGCTGGACAGCACTTTCTAGCCCTTGTGGGCAAGTCCTTCAGAGCTGTGCAACAGACTGAAGCCAGAAAACAGGAGCTCTTGGCATTTTGCTGTTTCTTGTCTCCAAATCCCCGGTGTTCTCCTGGATGAAGAAGAGCAAGTAGGCTCCTGTAGCTGTGTAGGGCCAGGGAATGGTGTCCTGATGGAAGCAGCGTGTCTGCAGGGGCTTTGCTGAGCATGGTTTCCGTGCTGCTCTGCTGAGGTGGAGGGAAGTGCTGTGGGCTGAGCAAGATCCAGCTCATGGAGGAGCTAACATAGGAAGGAAGAGCAGTGTGAATGTTCAGCAGGATCCAGGAGGGGAGAGTCTGTATGTTAGTGCCTGTTGTAGGCTTTGTAGATGGGATAGCTTTTGTGGGAGACATGAAACAAGACAGAGCAGGAGCCGGTGTGCTAAGGCACCAGTGATTTGAGGAAAGAGACAGAGGGAAATTAGAGGGAAAAAAAAGCAGTCTCTGAACATGCTCTAGCTAAGGAGATAGACATTTGCAAGCTCAGGTGCCTAGGCCAAGCCTCCCTTCATCATCAGAGCAGCAGCGTTGCCTCCCAGCTCAGCACTGACAGCTTGAGCACGTGTCGCCAAACCACAATGGATGCCGCAGCCACAAGGTGTAAATGTCACTAATGAATAAATTGCCTTGTGCCTCGGAGAGGCTAATCCATCAAGGCTGGGGACGGGGATCTGACAGTGTTGGCTATTTCAGGCACAGCCTGTAGGGAGGAACTGCTGCATCTCTTAGCTGTCCTCTCTGACTAGGAAAGCTGATGCAGGGGCTGGCTCTGTGCTGCTTCCCAACTTCCTAGCCACATGAGCTCCAGCTTCATCTCTTTTCACTGTGACTAAAGGAAAAACCCAGGAGAGGGTCATGTTAGCAGAAAGTACACACTGACATGGACCTCTGTCAGCAGAGCGGTGCCTGGGCTCAGGAGAGGCCTAGCTGGTGGGAACATTTGGAGGGAAGGTGTTGTGGGTACAGCACCAGCATTTTTGGTGCTAATAGGATAAAACAGTGGGTCACCAGCAATCAGCAGAGCTGTGTCAGTCACTTGGGGTGCAGGGCTCTGGTCTGCACCTTGTGTGCATCAGGCTAGTAGTGCTTGCCATACTGTTTTACAAGCATGCAACTTACTCCTGAATTCAGAGTTCTCCTCTCTAGGAGAGACCTGGAAATGCTCCAAGGCTGCCTGAGCCGAGGCCCTCAGCCTGTCGGGAGACACAGCTGGCTCCGCTGTGCTCCGTCTCTGCCGTTCATGGTTGGTTGTGCTGGTTGTGCTGAAGGCGGACAGGTGCCCTGGCAGGCAGGGACAGAAGTTCAGCATGCACTAGGCCAGTCCTGATGGAACAAAGGAAGCATGAGGGCAGTAATGACTCCCATGCATGGTGTCTGCCTGCCCCCAAGGCAGCCTGCTCCTCTGTCCCTAGATGGTGATTGAAACCAACCTGCTGTCACGTTTATGCCATATGCCAGCCTGACACCTTGCAAATCGATGCCTCCATGGCTTTGAGCAGAAGCCGAGAGGCCTGGGAAGGCAGCCACCGGGTCCTTCCGCCGCGGCACTGCACTCTGAGCAGTGGAGCCCGGCTCGCCATCTGCTGCCATAGGGAGCCGGCCTTGCACCCTGTCATGCTGAAGCACAGGCACCTCCTGGCATACTGCGAGCAACAGCGCGTGTCATTCCCCTGAATTCAGATATTTGGAGCCTCTTTTCCTTCCCATCCACCTCTATCTCATTGCTGTAGACTGATGCATACCCTCTGAGCAAGAGGATGTTCCCAGGTTGGCTGCCAGATTGTCCTTCTGCCTCCGCTGTTTCACATGGCTGAATGCTGCTTAGAGGGCACCCATGTTCCTCAGTGGTGGACGGTGACAGGAGGGAGGAAAAGCTCTGCAAAAAGGTCATTCCCTCTTAGATTCAGAGGCCCATAGTTGGCATTCCTCCTCAAAGCCTCATGGTGATTCATGGATATGAATTTCATATCCAGGAGATTTGAAGAGTTAGGAGATCACCTCAGCCTGCATTAGCACTACACTGCTGCATGTGCCCTTCCAGATCCATAATCCAGTAGTGACCACACTGCAGGTCAGTCCCAAACCTATGCAACTGGGCCTGAATGTGGCAAGTTAGCTGCCAGAAATGGGATTGTTCTTTGAATGAATCTGCTGTTTCCGTCAGTTGTCTGAGAACAGGCTTTATTTTTTTTATCATGTTGTGCAGAATTTGAGACAGTTTGAACCCTTATAAGCTGGTTGATCATTCACTCTGCTGATCTCTTGCATATGGGCAACTGTGTGGCCATGCAGATCAAGCTTGGTTTTCGTTTTGCTCTTTGACAGGCTGAGAGATTTATGGGAGGGAAGGCAAAAGGTTCTCCAGGCAGCTACCTGGCCAGGAGTTCATGCACATGATGGCCTGGAAACATGTTTGGATGGTGTTTAGAAAGCTTTGGTGCTTTGTTAACAATCTTGGCCTTTTGCAGTCAGGGAAGCTGTGAGTGTCCTGGAAAGCAATTTCATAGAGTTTTTCCAGTGACACATATTCACAGCCTTTTTCTTTCCAGCTCTGCTCTTCACTGGCTCTGCTGTCATGTTTGAGGGTTCACACCACTGTCCTTCTGCAGTCCTGCTGGCCATTCAGACACAGCCCTGTGCGCAGAGCTACATCCAGGACAAGGCCATACCCTTCAACCCAAATCCTACCCTTACTGCTGGAGCTTTTCCTTCTTCAGCCTGAATCTTATCTGGGTCTTTTCTGCCGTTTCTAAACACAAGCTCTCATCTCATTCAGGTGTGTCAATCAGTAGAAATATTTTGTAAATGCAAATAAAAATAAATTAATTTATTCAATACCTCGGTCTCGAGGATGGGAAACAAGTAGTTGGAGATGCCAGGGTGGGAAGGCTTCATAGCTGCTGCCACTGGTTGTATCTTCTTGCAGACCTAGCCCCTGGAGCATCCATGAATAACTTGGAAGGGAGCTAATACTGATCTGCAAGAGTGTTGGGGTGATCTGTGTCACCACCCCTGGTGTGGGCACTGCTGCTGGTGATAGCCTTGCACTCTATATTCTCTGATCTATAAGGCCATGACATCAAGCAGGTAAAGGCCCTGTTGGCCCGGGGTCTGCAGGCAGCAGAGCCACAGATGTCTGTATCTATCAGGCAGAGCAAGGCACAAGCGGGTACATGGTTAACAAATTCTTTTGTGAGCACTGGGAACAGTTTTTACTTTTCAACTATGTCAATATGATCTAGCTCTGTCTGTCTCTCTATATATGTACAAATGGTATATCACAATGTTGCCTTTTTTGTTGGAAATATCAAAGTACAAAGATTGTAAACCAAATCGGTGTAATAAAAGTTTCAGATGATTCACTGACGTGGCTGTCAGCAGTGGGTCTGTGAGCACTGGTGCAGGCCGGAGTTGGGAGGCGCTTGAAGCCCCTGCATTGCTCAGAGGGGAGGGAGTGATTGGAGGCCTAGAAAGGTCAGCCAGTTTGCTTAATTTCCTGCCAGCCTCTTCTGATTGAGGTGATCAAAGGACCAAGGCAATCAGGTAGATGGCCTTTCCTAACCTCCTCAGGTGACTGGAAGGGAAGGGTAAGTGACAGCCTGGGTTGCTTCTTACACTGACTGCTGCTTGTGATGGGAGGGATCTGTCTCCCTTCAAACCCAAGGAAGTGGCTGCATTTACAGCAAAGCATCCAGTCTTTGCCATTCTGCGAGATCTGTGATCCAGCAGTCCTGCAGGATCACAGGAGGAATCCCTCTCATTCAAAGTTCTGCAAAACACAGATGTTTTTTGACAGGTTTGGATGGAATGAGTCTCCCTGAGCATCGTGTTTTAAGGAATTCACCTGTTTGCAAAACAGGACTGGCAGTGTTCAAAGGCCTGACAGCACAAAGTAAGAAAGGATGTTGAAGAGAGATACTATTTATTGAATGGTCTTTACATTTCACCACTCATATCACAAGCTAGACAGGTTTTGCTATAAGAACAGAGCTAAAACATCAGCTGGATGAATTATAAGGAAAAAATAAGAATTATAAGCAACTACAAAATACCCTCACTTCTTCCTCTAGGAAAAAGCCTGAAATTGCTGCCTGCCCTCGGGATTAAATCTGAACTAGACCATTTAGGAGTGCTATTCACCTTAGGTGTTTTACAGGTATAACAACATCCAGTTGCACAAACTCATTCCCTTTCACAATCCTACCCTTCAATTCCTACAGAAGTATATAACAAACCCCAGGAGAGGAGATTTAATGTTGAACATAGTGGGAGAGAGAACTTAAGAGGCAAATTACTTCTGTGAAGCCACTACAGTCCCATTAGATCTAACGCTTTTCTCATATTGAGCCACAGGCTAGGATGATAGGGATCTGGCAAAGAAAGGCTGTAGTAGCTGTCACAAGTTGAGTGCTTCTCAAAAACACACACACAAAAAAGACAAGTAAAGGCTGCCTTCCCAAAAGGCATTAAAACATTACTGCTCACACACAGAGACTGATATTAACGTAGCATTTGCTCTGCTATCAAATGGACAAATGGATGCTGTTTAGTAGTAAATTAAGGATGAAAAATCCCATCCTACATCAAAGCCTTGGACAAAGCAGGTGGTCTAGAAACACAGGAGACTGAATGTCTTTGCTCCTGTTACCAGTAACTGTGTTGGTGACATTTTACAGGCTGAATACCTTCCTGCAAACAAACCATGGCCAGCTAGAGCCACCACCACCACCAGTGGTTGTATAACATTTTTCTGACAGACCACCTTTTCTTGCAGCTCCAGAGAGCTGTAGTTTCTGGCACGAAGGTAACTTGGGATAATTGAAATCTGTGGGAGAGCAGAATATGGGAGAGTGATACACATGGTGGAGAGAGGGGGAAATGTCTGCGGAAGCTGTGGAGGCCTTTCTCTGTGGTCTGTTGCTGGTCTGGTCTGGATTATAGCCATTGAGTGCCTCCTATGCTTCCCTCCTGCTCACGTGCAGCAGGGAGCCATGTTTGCCACAGCACTCAGATAGGATAGGTATTTCATGACAGATTTTACACAGTGGACTACTGGTACCTGAAAAGTCCACCAATTTCTGGAGATTTTTCTTCAGAGGGGTTTGGCTGATGGATACTGCAGAGATTTCAGCCGTGCTCTTTCCTGGTTGGCCCATAGAATTTGGTTGATGAGATACTCACTCTCCTGGCCCACCTCAGCCAGGCGGAGGTCAAACTCAGTCAAGATCTTGTTATCCATGAGCCCTTCAAGCAGCTGCTTGCCACCATCCTGCAATTGGTGAGAGAAAAGAGGAGAAAGTCAAAGAGTAAAGTTTATTGTTGCCGGGCTGTCATCCCCAGAGCATCTTCCTCTGCACTTCCCTGCTGTTGGTATTAGAGTTACAGAGAAAGGAGACCATCAGACAGTGCTAAAAGTGACTAAAGTCTCCACTCGAGCCTGAAACATCACTTACAGGAGAAGTGCAGAGCAGTGTAACCTTATGCAGCACACCGTGACAATGACAGGTGCTAATGTCTCCCTCTGGGTATCATGTCAGCGGTCCTCAAGCTCAGGTTGGTTCATAACACAGACAGGGATAATAACATGAAAGGAATTCTAACAGGCTTTCTGCCCCAGTCCTCAGCACTCAGCTGGCTGGAGCAAATGGAAGCATGATGTGTGCACTTTTCCTCATGTCCACGGAAGATGAGGTCTGTGGAGATGAGGATGTGGTTCCTGTGTTCATGGTCCCCTGCACAGATGCCGTCTCCCTGGAAGAATCAGCTTTTGTTGAGGACACTGTCCATCAGGTAAAGCCTGGTCTGCACAGTAAGTTCAAACTCCAATGGGAAATGGTACATAGACATCAGCTTTAGGAACAGTCGGTACATTTCCTTCCCTCACCTGAAAAATTATCTTTAGAGATACAACCATATGACTTCTCCTTTTTCCTACAGCTATTCTCTTTCAGATCCTGGATATGTTTGCTGATCCGATTTCTTACAGAGAGTCCACTCTCCCCAGCACCCCACTTGCTAAACATTTGCTAAAAAGGATATGGTACTTTTAAGAGAGTACAGTGGCCAGAATTTGGCATAACTCTAGCAATTTGGAACCCAGGAATCTCAGCTCCTGAGCTGTATTGCCATGTTCAGGATCACTCTATATATAAAACAAGGATAATAACACCAGTCTACTTGTTGGGGTGCTGTGGGGCTTCACAACTGGTACCAGGAGAACTCCTCGTATAGAAGGTACTAAGCACAGAGATAATTATTTTCTAAGCAAAAATCCTTCTGTCCTTTCCAGGTTTTGCCCCTTGTATCATTACGCTCAAATATTTTTCAGTATCCAGGATCATAAAAATCAAAACACACAAAAGGTTTTATGACATCAAATCCTTTCAAAACCTTTGTCAAATACATTGAGCCAATATTCCTGCCAGCAGGGACAGCTGCTACTGCTTTATTGTGACAGAAAATTGAGGCAGCGTAGAAAGTTTAAAATCTAACATAATTGTATTTGGCTGTCTAATTTCAGATTTCTAAAGATCTTTTTAATCATCTGAAGAAAAGTGGTTTGTTTTGTGGAGATGTTGCATGTTGTAGTTCTTAAGGATGTAGCAGAATCTGTGGATGCTCCTCCATCTGAAAATGTGAGCCCATGGTTTAAGAGCCACATATAAGCATCCAGATGTGTAGTTTTTCAACTACCATACCAGTTCAGAACTGTAGGGTGAGTTACAGCAGCTCAATAACCCATACAATTGTCTAAGAATCTGCTCTGACTGTTCAATCGCCAGGAGAGTTTCTAGAAAGGGTGATACACACCTGAGTGACAGGTGGCACAGCAGACCCCAGGCCCTAATATCATGCCACCTATATAGCATATCATGCTATTTTCTACTGTCCATGTGCGTAAAGTGGCTCTGATTTTCCCAGTTTCCTAGATTTCCGCGGGGAAATTTGTCTGCCCAGAAGCTCAGAGCCTGGAAACCAGACTATACCTGAGAGCTCTGTGAAAAGAGCTAGATATAATAGGTGAGATATATGTGTGTGCGTGCATACAGAAAAAAAAAAAAAAAAAAGATATTTCTCTGCTTCCTGACATCTGCTGCTATAGTCTCTTCATTACTTGTAACTGTTTTTATCATAGCAAGAGGGAAAAGTAAAGGATGCCTGTGGCTCTGTGGCTTTGAGACACAGTGGACTGCTTTACAACACAACCTCTCAGATACACAAGCTGCCGAATGAAAAGATTTCTCTTACCAGCCCTATGTGGTTGCATGAGAAATTGATGCTGGTCAGTGTGCTGTTCTGAGCAAGGACTTGGCAGAAGAGCGTAGCGGTTGGCTCTGACAGATCGTTGCTTCCTAGATGGATAGACTTCAGAGTGGTGTTAGTCAGCAGGGCACGGCCAATTGCCTGCCCACCTTCATCCTCCACGCAGTTGAGACGTAGATTCAGGGAGGTCAGGGTGGAGTTATTGGCCAGGGCTTGAGCTATGGCCTGAGCTCCTGGGTGACGGATCTGGTTGTTACACAGATCGAGGATTTCTAATTTGCTGTGGTTGATCAACTTGCCAACAGCACGTGCCCCCTTGTCCCCAATGAGATTGTGGGACAAGTTCAGCTCCATCAAAGAGGGGTGATCCAGCAAGTTCTGGATGAGCAGTCTGGCCCTATCATCATCCACTTTACTGCGTGTCAGCTTGAAAACCTGTTGGGATAAAAGACAGGGACATTAAAATGACCTGTGCTTTGGAATGAGCTTCTCAGAAGACCTCAAGTGAGTTAAGCCCATGGCAGCTGCTCACCAGAGGCAGAATTCATCTTGCTTTGCTTCAGACACTTTGTCGTGTACGCTAAATAAAATGGCTGCTAGAGCAGGCTCTTCCAGAAGGCAGGTCATGCCACTGACACCTCATAGCACTTCTAATAGCAGAGCTTGTCCCACACTACAATCAAATACTTGCTGTCCAATCTAGCATGGGCCACCTTTATGTCCACTGGCAATAACCTGCAGTGCTTTTTGTTAAGCAGAATGCCCTACATGGCCAGGGCATCTCAATAGTTACATGAAAAGTTATTTCTTTTCTTGAAGCCAAGTGGAAGGATATTTCCCAAAGTCTGCCAATCTGTCAGGGCAAGCCTGCAGACAAATCTGTCTGGGCTCTCTGACAGCAACATCCATGGACATTTGGTGGGTCTGCATTTCTGTGTTGTAATCGTCTTAGAACTTAAGATTATATTGGTGCCCAGAAAAAATAAAACTCATCACTGTCGGGAAAAATGTGAATGTTTCTCCCATGTTCTTCTAGGGGGTCTTGACTGCTCTAGGGTCTTCTAATATGTATTGACTGAGCATAAGCCACCAAAAATTGTCCTAATGAAACACTATCTCTGGGATTTTCTTCTTCCCCCTCCCAGAACTGTGTTGGAAGTTAAAGCAGCTGTTTTCTCTCTGGCTACAGGGAGCATGTTTTTGAAGGAGCAAATGTTTTGCTTACTGACCCTCAGACAACCTGTTCTATAAAAACACACCAGACGATATTTAGCATTAGGCTAGCAAGTCAACTTCACTCTGGCATACTGGAACTATCAAAGGGAAAGGTGCTGCCCTGCTACAAGACTGGCTATCTAAAGGGGAATGAATCTTTATGTCCTGACATTTCACTCAGCTCAGTCAAGACTGGTGCAGCTCTAGGGACTGCAGCAGCTATGAACCTGACTGGAACAGTGCAGAAGGTCACCACTTGGATGATCCTGCTCTCTGACTAACATAAACTTGTCCCAGAAAGGCAGAGAATTTGAGGCAGATGCTTACAAACGGCCCACTAGGCTGGCAAAACTAGAAGTGATCAGCAATCAAAAGTGGTCCCTAGGTTTCTTCTCCTAGGCAATTTGAAGATCTAAATGAGAAATAAAGGTTCAGTTTGGGATACATTACTTTCAAGTTGTGGCACTTCTTCAAGGCGACAGCCAGGTTGGAGCAGTCCTGGTAGGTGAAGTTAAAGAGATTCCACTCAAAATTCATACCACAGTCCTTCACACCATAAGTAAGATTAAGCTCTTCGAGATGAGGGAGAGCTGTAATGAGGGGTCCAAGGTCATAGTGATGCATGGAGATTCCATTGAGCTCAAAATCACTCCCTGAATCATCAAAATCCTCTTCCTCCTCCTTTTCATCCAGCATCAGTGGTGGCAGGAACTGATCAATCTCTAGTCTCCATACATACTCTTTGCAGAGGGGTATGAGCTCTAGGACTTGATTGGGGTCTGTGACATTAGGGGTGAAACATTTTAGGATATTCTCCAGATGACGTTCAAAGAACATCCGCTTCCAACTGTTTCCATAGTTGGAGACAACGCATACTTTCCAGCGCTGAGTGCAGCACCTCTTCCAGTAGTCCTCATCGTGTATGAGGTTGGCAGTTACAGTCAGTGGAAGTCCAGTGGAGAGCTTGTCCAGCACCTTCCTTTGGTGCTCAGGCAGGAGACGGTCTATAATAGGGTTTTCTGGAGGGGATGGAGAGGAGAAGAGGTTGCCCTGGGCTGTAGACCCATGGCTCCCGTAGGCCAGGGTTCTGTCTAGACCCCCAGCTGTGTGTCCATGCTTGTCCCTCTATTGATACTGGCTCCCTTCTCAATCGCCATTAGCTGGTGCATGGAACTAAGCTGGCAGAAAATGACTCATTTTTGTGTAGGATTTCTATCTTTCACTATACAATATATGCATAATTGAATTTGCTATCATAATATTTGAAAACTGCATCAGAAACATAACTCCCATCTCTGTAATCACAGAAGCTGGATACCACAAATAAGGTCCTGATTAAGGTTATTGACCTACAAGTCAATACAGCTGGGAATTTGCATGTAGTTTTGAAAAGATTTGGTTTAAATTCTGTTTATATGCAGAGGAAGACTGATGCCCCTAACACAGCTATTCTAGGCTTACAATGATGGCAGAATTTGTCTTGTCATTTACTGAACTTTTCTTTTGATTCTAACCATATTAAAGGATGATATTTTAGAAGTGAACTGTCTGTGCACTTTTCATACAAGTCTTCTTGTCTTTTCATCTTAACTCAGATGTCTGTCTAACCCCCAAATGATTCTTGATTCCTTCTCACTAAGACACAATTTGTCTTAGCCTTCAGATTGACCCCATTTAAATAAAGGTGCTTTCTCTCCTCAGTTCCTTCCCTGAAGCCTTGCCCTGAGTGTTAGCTGACTTACCTCTGGTAGAAGTTCTCCAAGAGATGCCAGAGAAAAGCTGTGTGTATATACACTGTGATTACTTGGTGACAAATACATGTATGTATTGAACCACAGAGCACAAGAAATCATATTCTTAGAGAAAAAAATGGGTCTTTTATATATATATGTATTTTTCTTTCTGGGGCATTTCCTTCCTAAGGACACCCAGAGTTATACCACAAGTCCTTCCAGGAGTCTGTTTTCCAGTGTCTTACAGTTGTCACTGTAGTGATTTTCTCTTTAACGGCTCACAGTGCAAGCAGAAATGGGACATACATTGGTATAACTGAACTAGCTTCAGTCTCCCTCACTCAGGTAACAGCAGTGGACTGCACAGGTCAGATTCTGGCATGAAGGATGCCAAGAAATTGAGCACACTTACATGCATGTACTATGGTTCAATCAATTTGGCCTCAGGCAGACTGACTGAACTGATAGACCTTGGAAAGTCTCTCAGGTGAGATGCTCAAACACCAGTTCCTGGCCTCTAAGGCAGCACTGAGTTTCTATATAATGTGTTACAGTTCCAGTGTGGACATATCCTATCTTCAGCCTTTGCTACATCTCCACCAAGTCAGCCAAATGCACAGGAAGGGTTTGTCTTTCCCACTCCCATTTACTTCCCAGATGAGATAGTGTTTCTATGTGTTGCTGCATTTCATCTACCTCAAAAGCATCTTCTCTGCCTGGGGACATGACTTGTCATAGCAGAAGGCCTGAAACTGTGAGTACAATATGAATTGTGAGATGGAGGTTTCTTAGAGCAGGGAGTATTGCTGTGTTACTACTGTGTCTCACTCAGCACAACAGGGGGCTCCATCCTTAAGTGCTACCATAATGGATGTATGAACCAAGATAAGGAAACAGCAGCTTCACAGTCCTGCTCACAGATGAGATAGTGATCCAGCAGACCATGGAAGGAGGAAGAAACGCTAGGACAAGGTTAGGGCAGAGTCATATCCTGGATAACAGCCCAGAGGACCAAAACATCTTTGGAGTATGTAAGTACATGCTTAGCAACCAAACAGTTTGTTTAACTAGCTGATAGAGGAGATATTTTTCTCCATCTGTTTCTCTGGCAGGGCTGTGTACCACCCTTTGTGTCTTTCAGATGCATCTGCCTGCTCTGCTGACCTTCTGGTCCCCAAGACAGAGCTGTCTCCCTGTATGTCCTAGGGGAGAGGTACTCCTGTTTACCTTCAAAATTGTGAATGATGTGCTGGAGGCAGAGCTCAGTGAGCTGCGGGACAATGGCAAGGGACCACTCAGGATCCTCAGCAATGACACGTTGTATACTGTGCAAATCATCAGCAAGGCTGGCCTGGGATGGGAAGGAGGGAAGGCCTGTGCTCATGTCACCAGACACTGGCTCCTGCATCCTGCTCTGTTTCTACTTCTCCTTGAGACCAGAAGTCACCACCACGTTTTCCAGATGGGCTGCCTGGAACAGAAAAAGTTAATTTTAGTAAAATGCCCGAAATAACAATACTTTGCTCACATTGCTCTTTTATAATGCCCTTCCCCCCCTTCACTTTGCCTGATTCCTTTTCTTGGACTGGATGCAGCACCACATCTATTATTTAGTCTTATCTTTATGTATCGCCCTGCACACATATCTACGTACCACATGTAATAAACAGATAATAATGTGGCGTTAATTCAAAGTGTCATTGAAGAGGATGGACAGGAATTGTTTGCTTCCTCTAATAAATAATTTCTTCTAATAAAAGAAGTAGAGGCCTTAAGTGAAGCTGACAGTAGCTGGGTTCAAAACACAGAAAAAAGATGGTTCTTCACATCATCTGTAGCTAATGCTGGGTAGTTTCCTGTCATAGGATGTTGAAAAATTGTGGAGTTTTCAGTAGAGACTAAAAAAGTTCATAGAAGATAAAGCCCTTGAGAGTGGCTAAACACACGCCGAAAAACACATCTGGTTGAATATGAGTTGAAAATCGCAGGAGGTGGGGAAAGTGCTGGAGGGAAGCGACACGTATACCTGGATCTGGCCACTGTCAGAAATGGAAAAATGGCCCAGACAGTTCCCATCTGATCCAATATTCATACTCTTATGACTCTTTAAAAGCAGATGCATAGTATATATTCATTTTTTTTCTGCCTTTATCAATTACTTACCAGCTGAACCTCTTCCAAACATCCATTAACAGATAAGGTGGGTCAGATTTCTTCAGACCCACATTGAAAATACCCAGGCTAGAGCAAAAGGCAGGATGCCCAAGTCTGATTAGGTCTATAAAGCTTTCCCAAACCAAATTTTCCCATTAGTTATTTCTACCCCAACTTCAAGATCAGAACTCTTGGCTTTCATTACCACACATGTATGATTATTGTCTGAAACCCCCAATGGTTCCCTCACCAACTCCACCAATCTGAAAGTGCCAGAGGAGACACTAGGAATGAGAAGGTTTCTCTTTTGTCTTACTAGTCCTGTGTTCAACAGCATTGTCCAGGCTTGGCAAGTCTGGCTCAGGATGCCCGAACCTATGCTAACTCTTTCTTGGGATTTACTGCACATAACAGGGCTGCAGTTCAGCGAATGAGAAAAGAGGCCCACAAAAACAAGAAAGTCCCTATGAGTAGATGAATTTCAAGGGACTGAAATGGAGAGAGACAGCTAGAGTCTAGGGGCATGTGAAAACAGCACCAGGCAGAACGACGCTTGGCAGTGTGAGAGGCAAGGGCAGTTTCCTACAAGGGCAAGGGAATGCCTTGGGGCAGCAGGGGCCCTGCACCATGATAGAGTTAAGAGATCCTGTGACAACACCCTACATAGAAGCTGACTGCCATGTAGTATCTTGTGCCACAACTTCCCTCAACTGAACAGTGCTTTGATCACAAACAATTCCTTCTTTACAGAGGGAAAAAGCCAGATGGAGCTCCCCATATCAAATGCCTCATTTTCTTCCTGTGTGTGAGGCTACTTCCTTTTCCTCTTAAGTCCCAGTTTGTGCAGTCAGCACAAGCCCCTCTTTTCCTGAAAGCCTTGTAGTAGGATTTGCTAGTTTTCTTTGCTTCTTACTCCTCCAAAAGACATCCGATGAAAGGGTCTACAAAGGAATGTAAAAAAGATATGTGAAATGTCAGGAACTTGAAGAGCAAAGCAAAATGATTCATATCATACTGCAGCAAGTGTGCTAGCAAAGGCTTCTTTAAATGCATTTTCAGTGGGTTTAATAACATTTTCAGAATAAGAATCAGGAAACAGGGATGAGGGAGATGGCAGTGGCAGGGATTCCTCCATCACAAAGCAGGATAATGCTGCTCTGCTCCAGGCGTTGGTGAAAGGATGACAAAGGCAAAGGCCATAGGAAAAAAAAAAAAAAAAAAAAAAAAAAAAAAAAGGTGTTTGATCTGAAGAAGAAGGAATGGATGATGTGCCATGTAGCTGTTCCAAAATAAGAAATGAGAAACTTTTTATTGAAGAGCTTTCTGCCCCCAGAGGAAGATGCTGTGATGGCAAGCTACCACTGAGGGCAAAGAGAACATGTTGACACAGCTGAAAACCCAGCTCTTAATGCTGGTGGTCTCTAGTGGAAAGGGAAAGCACAACCAGAAGGCAGTGAGGTGGCAACAAAACAGGAGAGGGGCCTGGAAAAAAATGTTTTCTCCTTGCTCAGTCCTTCATCCTATTCAAAAAGCATCTGTGTCACTGTGTCCCCCAGGCCAGTCAGAGCTGATTGGAGCTTCTGATGACTTTTCTGACCTTCTGGGAGCAATCTTTAAAGAACAGCTGTTAGGAAAAGCTAATGTGACATTGATGGCGTAGGATTATTTCATGGTTGTGTTCCAGCAAATAATCTGATTGCCAGTATACTGATGGTAAATCGATTTTCAGAAAGTAACCCATGGTGCATACAAGACTGCCAAATGGCCTCCTGCAGACCAAGCAGGAGACACAACTGTTTTCAGCCAGAGCACAAACCTAGCTATAGAAATCAGTGCAACCTCTCTGTATGTTGGATGAAGTTTACTGATGGTTGCCTGGTGTGATGGGGACTAGTCTCAAATAAGACTGATTCCAAATGTAAGGCTGCAGAACAGAGCTCAGGGTGTTTGCAGCCCAGCTGCTGAGGACTTTCATCTCTATCTCAGCTCTGCACCAAGACAGCTCCTCTAACTCTGCCATTCCTACTCAGTATGCAGTGTGAACATGAATCTAGCAAGAGGAAGGCTGTTCGTATGTGACAACTAGCCCACAAGGTGTCTGAATCAACCCCACAACTGAGGTGTTTGGGAGGGTTGAGTCTGGCACTGAGTCATTGATCACACTGAATCAATTCACACCACCTTCAGCATGGTAACTGCACAGCACTGCTTGCTTTCAGCACCTTTTTTTTTCTGTGAGCATCTGTGGGTCTGGATGTCCAGATATGTAGTCTGGAAAGGGAAGGGTTGCTTTCACTGTTGCGTCCCCTCTGTTGTGGCCTTATGCATCTCATAAAGGCAGAGTTAATATCATAATCCAATTGCCATGGCTGGATTTGCTGAGCATGTATTTAAACACTAGAGAAGTGCTGTAATTCACTGATTATCAATAAGCCAAGTCAACAGCATTAACATACACTCCACCTACGCTACACTTAAGTCACCTACATTATAAAGGATTTATGAAATGATATACAACAAATGGGGGCATATAGTAAATTCCGAGTTCATATCATTTAATGCATGGATTAGGCTGAAAGGTAAATTATACTCAGATTTCTAAAAAATTACACTTCCTTTCCCTCAGAGAAGGAAATCTTTTATGATTCCGTTCCTGTAGCCATTTATCTGTTTTGATCTGGAAATCGACATCTGCTCAAACAAAAACAACAACAACAAAAAAGAATTCTGATTTTTTGATCGACACCACATCCCAGAAAGACCACTGAGAAAAGTCATGTGAAAACTGGTGACATTTGGCTGATGACTCCTACCAAATCATGTTGACCCAAGGAGTTGAATCACTGTAAAGATCCTGCTAACAGGAGAGTTTGTAAAGGTAAGAGGAAATTCTTGAGTATGGTTATGCCTTAGCTGAGATTGCATTTGCACTGAACCTTGGTTAACCCAGGAACTGAGGAAGTTCTCACATCATTGCTGCTGTGTTCTGGAAATGCTAGCTGAACTACAGCTATCTGCCAAACTCTGCGTGGGCTAGGTGAGACATCAGCAAAGGATCCTAAGCACTGGCTAGCACTGCTAATCCCCGTACCTCCAGCAGTGACACACGACCCTTTTGCCCATACTAAGTATGCATTAAATACGCTTATTGCAGACTCCTAAAGAGTCTCAGTCTCTGGAATGAGCCTTAAGTAAAGGAAAAAAAAATACATGCCAGATGAGGGATTTATTGAGTTTCAAACTGGAAACTGTCTGTAAGTGGTGATCAGGCAGAACTAGATTAGCCAGCTATTAGGGAATACAGTTAGTCACTGTAATATGATAGGTGTCGATGGCCAACAATCTGGTCCTAGATAACTGTCAACATACCAGACATGCTGTCCAGGTTAGGGTGCTGTTCAGAAAGGACCTTTCCGAAACATGAAAACAGTTGAGGAACTGAGCACTGCCCGTTACAGCCCTTGCTGCCCTGCACCGCTGTCCCCACCACACCAGCCCTCGGAGACCCAGGAAGGAAGGATCTGCTGCGAGGTAGGGAGAACATCTGGCTGCTTCCAAAAGCTCAGCCCTCAGTCAGAGGCACTATTTGGCATCTCTGAAATGCCCGATGGCATGCTATCTCCTCCCAGCAATAAAACTTGTTCTCCTCTACAGAATCCCAAAGAGTGGGCAAAAAAAAAAAAAAAAAAAACTCACTAGATTAGTCTGTTTATTAATAATAATTATGAAGAACAGTATTTTTCTCCAGTTCATCCTCTCCAACGCTCATGAACTGTGAAGGGAACAAGGGAGCATTCGCTGAGGAAACACACGGCTATGGAGACCAGTCGGAGGACATTGAGAGCCCGTGATAACGCTACAAGCAGAGTGCAGACACAAACCCACAGGCCTCTGCTTTAAACCAGCAGCGCCCGTTCCTACGGGCTCCCCCGAAGCCCTCCCAGAGCGGCTCCTTTCCCTGCGCCTTGCAGGGCCCCCAAGGTGAGAGGCGTTTTGAACCGCAGCATAGGCACCGCTTCCCAGGGTGACAACCGCAGAGAAGGAAGAGAAAAATAAAAGTTAGTCAGAGGCCTAAAGTCAAATGCGTCAAACAAGCGACAGCAGATCTCATCTGCAAGCTCTCTACTGAGATCTCCCCTGGTCGTGAGCGTCCCCGCTACGGGCTCCCCGTTCGTACCAGTGCTTGGCTAATTCTGACCAGCGAGCTCCTGTTATTTTAGCCATTCCTGCCATAAATAAGAGGTAAGCACCCAAACAGCCAGTTCCCGTCCCGAGACCTTAACGAACTGCTGTAACTCGGGGGAGGTGGAAGGCGCAGAAATGGCGGAGGGCAGAGGTGGCTCCCCCCGCCTCTCCACCCCTCCACCCGGGGGACCGGGGGGACCTCGCCGCCTCCAAGGGGCCGTTTCCCCTTGGGCCCGGCCTCCCCGGTGGCCCCGCAGGGTCCCGATCCGCCGTGGTGCCGCCTGCCCCGCCGCCCGCCGCAC
>JAWLRI010001063.1:651282-681336 GCA_034781795.1 Crypturellus tataupa | reverse complement strand
GGGCGCCGCGTCGCTGTGCCGAGGGGCCCGTCTCCGCGCACCGCCCTGAGCTGGTCCCCAAGCAAAGGCCGAGGGCTCCTCGGGGAAGCGGGAAGGCCCGGGGCTGCCGCAGAGCTTCTCACGCGCTAGAGCTGCCCTGAGATGCAGTGGGTCCGCACCGATGTCTCCGTCCGCCTCTGCTGTGCCCCGTCTGCCTGTTCTCCCCAGCCACCGCTTCCCTCGTTCCGCTGCGGGCGCTTCTTGTAGGGCACGGGGGACACCTCAGTCCTCAGCAAAACAGCAGCCGCACACACCATACCATGGGAAGAACAAAATAAACAAGGGGAACCAAGCATGTGTCCCCCTTTTTTTCCATTTCTCATATCTAAACATGTCAGTATTTACCAGCACATTTTCCAATTGAAATGCGATTTCCCTTTGCTCTTTCAAAATGCTGATGCGCTCAGCGGTGTGCACATCGCAAGCCCAGCCAGTGTGTGCCCCGTGGGACCGTGTTTAATACTGCTGCCAGCTCTCACAATCTCTTATTTTTTTTTATTGTGAGTCCGATGGTAGATGGTATTCTGGGGAAGCTGCACTGATATTTCATTTAAAATATATCCTCTAGCTGTCAGGAAATTGTTACAAATGTGATCCAAGGTTACTCTAAAGGCTCTGTGATAAAACAATAAATTGAAAGAAAGGATTAAAAAAAAAATAAAAATAAAAAACAAGATTTTGAGACCTGTCTTGTGAGTCTCAAAGTGCTGAGACTTTAGTAGTAATTTACTTCTTTTCTAGGTGTAGCCTCATTCTGTCACTCCTTCAGCTGCAGATAAGAAAGTGACACAGCTTGTGTTTAACACAGGGAGGGTGTCAGCATCCTTTCCAGGACCTTTACCGACACCGGTCCCACACTGGATGTGAATTCTGGGAGCACTTTTTCAGCTTTTGAGATCTTCTAAAGCGGGAATGAGGACAATATATAACCGCAAATATTTTCTCTGGCATTGATTTCCCTGCACTTATTTATGAATTCATTTTGACTCCTCATGTAAACATGAGCAGCAGAACTGGGCCCTCCTTCCGGCTGCTAGATCTCAAATTTCCCACTTCCACTTCTATACTGCTGTTATGCATTATCCACTCAAACATCTTTGTCTGAGTTTGAGGGCAATTTATATTAGTA
The DNA here is from genome assembly GCA_034781795.1 of Crypturellus tataupa. NCBI lineage: Eukaryota > Metazoa > Chordata > Aves > Tinamiformes > Tinamidae > Crypturellus > Crypturellus tataupa. The sequence continues at coordinate 680,168 of JAWLRI010001063.1, read as the reverse complement.
AGTCTTAATATCTAAACAATAAATAGGAGAGCTGCCAGGTTTTGCCATGCGGTGCACGCAATGGGAATGTATTCCACAGGGCATTCCCTGCGGCTCACGTAAAATTTCAGTTCCCTTTCAGGAAATGGGGTTGTAGCTTTAAAGCAATAAGTTTTGTTAGTGATCTAGACATGGTGGACTGGAAAGATACTGCTCTACCTAGCTTCCCCAGCTCTGATTTTTTTGTCTCTTCGTGTGTGTTTGTAAGCACTTGTTAATAAAGGAGTCATACAAGAATGAAGGAGGCCCTGGGAAGATGAGAGGTGGGAGGAAGTACCTCTGGTTTTGTCTGCACAAGGCTTAAGTTCACAGTTGGGTGGGATTTCAATGGCTGTGACACCAAAAGCCCAGACTTCATCGAAGACCGCCAAACCATCTACTCCATCCCCATGTGATCCTTCGCAAGGCATAGCAGGCTGCTGCTGTGGAAGAACAATCAGAAAAAGAGACGATGGACGGCACAGAGCCTACACACTGCAGAGACCTGTAGAGGTTAAAACCCAAATTTGCAGTACTGGTCTGAGGAGCTGCTCCTTTTGTTCTGGCCTCTCCTTTTAAGTTTCTCTTCTCTGCTGGTGTCCTGTTTTTTCCTCTTGGCCTTGTGCTTCCCTTTCTCCCTCCAGTCCATTCTTTGTCACTGCAAAACTCTTCTGTGCATTTCTTTTATGGACAAGCTTCAACAAGATGCAGGGCCTTTCTCCTCTCTCAAAGACAACGTTGGATGCATCCCATTTTCAGGGTTGCTTCATGAGACAGCCCAGCATCCCAGAGGGGAACCCTTGGTCCAGTAGCAGAGCACAGGTTTGCTGGAAGCTATGTAGCCATGGCAGTGAATCATGCTGAATGTTGCTGAGGCTGGCACTATGGCCAGATATTAACTAGCAGCAAAGTGCAAAGTGGCAGTGCCCAGGTAGAGAAAGCAGCTCAGGTGCCCAAGTGTGTTTCTGTCCTCTGGCCTGCTTTGCCAAGCCACTAAGACACCTCGCAGCAAAGCAACTCTTCTGTCTGCTAATCTACTTCTTGGTTTCTCCCTGATGAGATGGCACTAGCACCAGCTGTCTCCTCGGGGACTGCACAAATGCATCTGGTGAGGTTTCTGCCCGTGGCAAGCAGCAGGCTGTTTGTTTGTACTGGCATCTGGAGGTAGCAGGAGGGGAAGGGGAAAATACATGTGCACGTGTCCTCTGTCAGCTATGCCTCTGCAGCTTCTGCAGCCCCCTTTGTCCTCAGATCACACTGTAATGGCCAGAAGTCACCACACGGGTTTAGGTCATGATTTTATGAAAGTCCTTTATGCCCTGTGGGGCAGTTTCTCTAGCTAATACCTTAAATGGGACATACCGACTTTGCTAGATGCAGTTTGTTCTGTCTCTGGCACTCTCCTGGGGGAAGAACTGTGGGTACAGTTGAATAATGTGCTTGGGAGGAGACATTTGTTGTTTGATGAGTGCCTGGTACAAAGGGATTCACTAGGGCAGGAGACAGTGAGGTTTGTCCTTGGCTCTGGAGGGAGTCCTCTAAAGGGCTTTTATGCTTTTCAGAGAAGCACAGAAAGTTGCCAAATTGGTGGAAATTCAGCAAATTCAGGATACTGAAGACCAGGCACAGGTTCCAAATCCTGTGAGATGGCGCCACTGCTCCTGCCCACAGTCCCTTGCCTTGTGACTTCCTGCAGTTCCTGCTTGAAAACACTGTCTTAAGCCTTCTGCATCTCCAGCAATCTTGGAGGAAGCGGCAAAAGAAAAGGCATCTTGGAAGGGGGAAGTAACCCCCTGGAAAGCTGGCACTGAAAGGGATGGGGAATCATGATGTGTCTCAGCACTGCATCTCATCCTAAAACTTTCCGCTCTACTTGGGTCCCAGCAGGATCTGTGCAGCTGCTGACAGCTATTAATAAGCCAGGAGAATGCGGGTTCTGTCTCCTACCGTTTCCCAGGATGAATGGTAATTACCTTTAATTAGACTAGATTTGGTTCCACCTCCTACCTTCCAGCCCCCCTTCGCTGCGCTTCCAGGGAGAGAGGGTAGCACAGGAACCAGCCCATCTGCTGCCTGTGCCAGCTCTGCGGGAAGCCACACTCGGCAACGTGAACAGAGGCTTATCTGCCTAGGACATCCTGCAGGCCTTCGCCCGTGGATGCCGAGCGCCCGGAAGGAGGGAGACACAACCAGTAGACAGGCTGCAAAAGCTGATCTCACCCTGGCCCTAAAATGTGACATAGGACTTGCCCAAGGAGGAGTTTTCTTCCTACTTTCACCACTCCAAGCCTGGTCTGAACTCCAAAGCAGGTTTTTTTTCACTCATGTTGCTTTAGCTTGTATACAAAAATTAGTGCCAGAGATTTCCCTTATCCTTTGAGGCTGTGCCTCTGAGGAAGCACTGCCCAGGAAAAATGGGAGCTCTTAAATCTTTCCTATGCACCACCAATTCTGGCCTCAGAGCATGATGACAGCCTCAGAGTGGATGTATGCCGCAGTACCCTCGCAGGCCCTTGCTGCTTTTAGCAGGAAGGGAAGAAAAGGGTCAACTCATTGCCTGAACCTGGCCACCTGAAACTCTTAAAGTTGATTTAATCAGCACTTCCTATATTTAAAGTGTATTTTTCTGACTGTATTTTTCCTTGAGTGAATGAAGAAAATCTTCAGGAGCTCCTGGCAACCCCCTGTCCCCTTGCTGCTGGAGCACTCTCTCCTTCCTCATCTCTGAGATCTCTTTAACATCTGGCCAGAAGTTTCAGGTCGCCCCATGGATTCCCACTCAGCCCCTTCCATTACTTCCAAGTGCCAGATGACAAACTATCCTCCACTGGGAGCAGTGCCAGGCTCCCCTCCTTTTCTTTTCACAGAGAAGAAATGAAGAACAAGTCCAACTCTTCGAGTGAACGGAGATGTAAGGCTGTTTTACCCAGCTTAACTAGTCTTTAGCCCCAGCCTCAGTGGGACTCAAGAGGGGAGGACTGGCAGAGCTTCAGATAAAGAGGTGCCAGGGAAGAAGAGGCCTGGCTGGAAACTCTTTGCCGTGCCCAGCTCCCAGGCTGTGTTGTAATTAATACACAATTAATTGCCTTGGACGTGACCACAGCTGCTGCTTCCTCTTGCTCCCTCGCCCCCGCATCCTTTCTTACTATCTGGAAAATGTCTTGGTCAGATGGGGTTGCTCTCAGCCATTGAGTGGTTCCCTTTTTGGAAAGCACAGATCTGAAAAGTTTAACAAGATTCTCTCAGGCAGAACAAATCCCCAAATCCCTACTTATTCAGATTAGAACAAGGAGGGGAAAACAAAGCGAGAGTCCTGACACAGAGTGTCTGGGACCCAGTGAACAGCAGAAATGTCCCATCTCTGAATCCCGCTGGGAGCATGGAGCTCTGTTTGGATTGTGGAAAGGATTCAGAGAGGATTTGCTCAAATACTCCTGACCTTTCTATTTCAGATGGCAGAGTTAGCACAGTGCCTGCTCCTTCTGGCTTGGAAATGGGGTGCTGCTTGAACAATATCCCCCTTCCTAAAAGGATTTTGACACATTCTGACAACTCCTCTTGATACCCAGGGACAGAGATCTCTATGGGACCTAGACGGCTCCCGTTAGTACTCTCTAACCTCTGGGGTTTCCCTTGCCTGAGATCACTGCTGTGTCGCAGCAGTCCCCACAGATCCTGGCCCCAGAGCATGTGTCCCCTCACTGCCAGGTCACATCCCCCCCAGCTCCTTCAAGGTAATGGGGAAGCCATGCCCCTTACTAAAGCCTAGGAGGGGACATGCTCAGAAATAGGGCTCGTCATGCCAGGTCAGGCCATAAAGGAGACTGTTAATAGGATAACATTGGTCACTGAACACATTTAATAGCCTTCTCCTCTGCATTTCTATTTATGTGAAATGCGACAGTCGTGTCCTGGCTAAGGGTGCTGGATGCAGACCAGCTCCCCTCATCTGTGCTAGCCGTGCTCATGGTTGTCCTGCACACTTGCCGCCTGGCAGTAGGGCTCCCTGGCATGGATGACCCAGTGGGACTAATGTGACCTCCCAGTGTGAGCCACGGCACCTGCTTCCCACAGTGTCTGCTCTGCTGCAGGACACCCTGTTCTCACCAGAGCTAAGTGGGCTTTTCTCAGTGCGCTTCTTAAGGAAAGAAGTGCCCCTGGGCAGTGTCAGGGGGAGACAGGTTTATAGCCAAGTGCAAGACACGGGTCAGATAGATGTCTCAGTGCATCAAGAGGTAAGAAAATACCTTTCAGAGGGGTGAGTCTGGATCCTGTGTATATGTTTCTGTGTATCTTCTTGCTAGCGATATCTGTGAGGAGACTAATCTGTTCATGCTTCCCCCTTGTAGTGAGGGCTGGGGTCATCAACTGAGCCTGCCCCAGTGCGAGCTCATTCTCATCCTCTTTTGCTCTGCTATGGGAGCCTGGCAGCCTGGCAAGCTATCCGCAGCCCAAGGAACTTGGCAGCAGCCACGTGAGCCAGGCTGGGACAGCATACGTGCTGCTGCGGCTCCGCAATAGCACCAAGCTACTAGGGGCGCAGACAAGGGAGACGAAGAAAGTTGGCTGGATTTTCACTTGGAGGAGGAAAAGGATCTAGTTAGTGACTTCTATTCCTGGCTTAGCTTATTGCAGCCTTCATAGGGTGCAGAGAAGGTGTGAAGCTTTTCTCTTCCCTGGCTGGGGATGTGCATGCTTTGCATTTTAGCCTATGAGTATGCTTCATTCCTCCTCCACACACACACATCTCTCCCTTCTGTGCTGTAATTTGATAAACCCAGGGTGTCTGCAACAGGGGTAAGTGTCAAGAGGGACAGGGAAGGAGAATTACCTCCTGCAGCACAGACTGTGTGCAGGAAGATTTTGAAAAGCATAAAGCAGGGAGGTGCAGCATCTTTCCTTTGTGTGGCTGTGAGAAAGCAGCTGAGAGGTCCAAGGGCTTGTCACAGCTCCAGTGAGGCCACTGTCCAGCTCTGCCAACAGCCTCTGAACAGGCTAGGCTGTGTGGGGGGCACCTAGTGGCAGAGGAGCCTTTTCCTGCTGTCTGACCCCTGGTATCTCTCAGCAGCTCCACACAAACTGTATCAGCAGTTGCAGGGTCTGGTGCAAGACAGCCGGGAGGTGCGGAGAGGGCAGGAGCAGACCCCATCCACCCCATCTCGGCAAGGACAATGTCAGTATGGACACTATGGTGGGAACCAGACACTGATGGGATAGGACAGCCTGGGAGTTTGTGCTCTGAGGGCTGCTGAGTTGACGCTGTCCTTTGGTGCCCTGTTCCCCCTGTGCACCTCGGTCCTCCCGGGGCAGCATAGACCAGCACTGGCAGGGCTGGGGAGCTGCCAGCTACCCGTCACTGTCCTTCCAGAGACGCTCTGTGACAGATTCATTTCCCACTGCTGCTGCACCCGGCTCCCAGGTCCTGCAGGGCACTCTGTCACCCTGCACCAGGGTGCTGAGTCCACGGGAGAGCTCCAGCCCTGTCTTGATCCCCTTAGGGGCCAGCTGGCAGAGAAAGCGAACTCAAGGCACCAGCGCTGTGTACTTGGAGCGAACTGGGTGCTTGCTGCTGAGTGTGCCCGCTGCGGCTCTCTGCACAGCTTGTCCGGCTGGTTCTAACATCCCAGCTCAGGAAAAGCCACCAGGCTTCCCTGTGAAACCCATCACAGCACCATGCTGGCAGAGGGCTAGGGCTCAGCCTGGGGTGCTGTGTGCTCTGCCCTGGAAACAGAATGGCTGAGGATTTGTTCAAGGACCAGAGGTTGCCTGATGGCTGCAGGGTGCCTTTGAACCCAAGAGGAGTGATCCCAGAGCATCCCCAAGAAATTCCAAAGTTCAGGGATGTGCCGGGCCTGGCCTGCAGTCTCTCTACATGGCCTGTCTCTGGACGCCGGGGTGTCTCATCTTCTGAGCACCATCCCCAGGCTCGTGAAGGGTGCAGGTTTTCTGAAGGCAACAGCTGGACAGAGGTGCCTCTTCCAGGCCAGGGTTAAATCTTCCATCTCTTCCCAGTTTTCTAGCTGCTCATGGTTGCGGTGGGTGGGAGAGGGTCCCTGATTTCTAAGCCTATGCACACCCTTCACCCTTTCCCGTAAGGCCTTCTCCAGGTCAGCCTGCTAGGGGCCGCCTGCCCTAGCTGTGCTTTCCGGCTGCACTGTTGGCTGTGTCTCTTCCATGTGCCCCACTGTGTGCCAGGGCTCGGTGCCCAGGCCCAGGACAGGGGTCGGGGCAAGCCCCCAGTGCCAGGTGGCAAAGCCCTTGCTTGCTCACTGCAAGCAGCCATAGCCATGGTAATGTCTGCAATAAGCAACCTGTGTGTGGAGCTCCCTGTCCCTTGGATAGGGACAAGCCAAACAATGGCCCTGAGTGATCCCTGGTATCCCAGCAGGGAACCTGAAGGTGACAACAGCCCCTTCCTGGCTACCTAGCTGTCCCTTCCTTGTAGGGGTAGGCATCATGGAAGGGCAGGGGATCAGGGAGGCTCTTGTGACACAAAAGTGATGGGAGAAGAGCATCTACCAGGCTGCTAGTGCCTTTCTTTGGCAGGTGTCTGAGCTGGTGCAGGTCCGGCTGTAGCAGGTGACCAAGGCAGGTCATGGGACTAGAAAGGCTACAGAGCTACGGGGACGGTGTTGGTGCTATGAGACCAACAGCAGCACATCCCAGTCTGATCCAGAGCAAGAGAGTGTCTCTTCTTTCGGAGTCTGGTGAGGGAGAAGTGGGAAAACCCCAGGCAGACTGTGCTGCGCTGCTGCTGCGGCTGCAGGGCGCGAGCGCCCGGGTTGCGGGTCACTTCTGCCGGGTGCAACTCACAGGCTGTGGGGAGGTTTTCTGCAAGGGCGACCTTGGGTCCGTTCCAGATCGGTGATTCCTGTGTTTCTAACATGACAGAGGAAGCAAAATTAAAGTCCAAATGAGCAAAGCAGCTCGGGTGAGCCAGGAAATGTCAGAGATGCCTCTGTCAACACTGCAGCCGAGGAAAGCAGGCAGGCAGGCATCTTCTTAATTATTGATAGTACTTATAAATAAATGCTGGAACAGAGAAGAGAAGGTTACAGCAGAGCACAAGAACAGCTTCTAGATGGGGGAGGGAACCTAAGAACTCGGTTTGTTAAAGGTCATTTAGTTTTACATCTCTTTCTCCCTTTCTCCATAAAACTCAGTGATATTTGAGTTGATAGATTATCTTCCTTGTCCTCTTCTTGCACCTACCTTACCGGGCTAAAAGTGAGGAGGAGGGAGGAAAGAAGTGGGAAGGAAGCAAGGGAGGAAAGGAAGGAGGGAAGGAGGGAGGAAGACAGGGAGGGAGGGAACAGCTTCTCAAATGTGGGACAAATGGGCAAACGAGGAGACAACAAAATTAGTAGAGCAGCAAATCCCAAACCAAGTGTAAATAATTTCTTACCATGTGAAAAGAAGGTCTACGTAGGCTCAGATTTATCCTCCTGTTCCTGGAGCTCAGACCTGGGCAGCCTCTGATGCAAAACAACAAAGAAGTGAGTGAAATAAAAGGCTGGGTAAGGATTAGAAGGAGGCGCGGGAATCTTGACTGGGGACAAGAACAGCAAGCCAATGTCTGTGTAGCCTAAGGCACCTTTGCAGCAGGTTCAGGGTGGACTATTGCAGCCATTTGAAAGAACAAAATATGTGATGGCAATAGCTCAGACAGAGGGATCCTGCAGACAGCTGAAACTGCAGGAAGCGATTTGGCCTGGAACTGCAGCAGGACTTTGAGATTCAAAACCTCTATAATAGTCATAAACGTTTGCATGTGGTAGGATTTTGCCACTCATCCCAAAGCCCTTCCTCCAGCAGCAGGGGTTGCAAGAGACACATGGAGGCACCGGGTGCAGTACAGCCTGGCAGAGACAGCTCCTTCTGGGTTCGCTCACGCAGACCCTGGGAGGTAGGGGCTCCGTGTATCCCCTTTCCAGTCTCGGGGGAGATATCACACACTAATGCAAAGGGGTGGCAGCACCCAATACCTGGGTGCTGGGAGTAGCTGTGTGCTCCCTTCCTTGCCGCAGCCCTGCACTGGCTGTGTGGCTGCAGTGAGCGTCTCTGTAGAGCAGGACGGATAAAGCGGTGCCTGAGACCCAGCGTGAGCCTGACCGCTGGTGCAGCAGGCCAGGCTGCGCAAGTCCTTGCTGTCGGGCTGCACCATCTCTGCCTGGACTGTCTGGAGAGCTAGTCCATGCCTCTCTTCCAACTGCAATGATCTAAGCCATGCCTGCACCCCCATAGCTGGCAGGGAGGAGCGAGGCACTGCTGGCTGCTTTAGCCACAGAGCCCATCACCTTCTGGTAGAGCTGTGGGCTCCCAGATGAGAGGCAGCACTGTGGGCTCCCCAGGATGCTCAGGGAGGCACCGACACACGCACAGGCGCTTCAGCCACTAATGATCACAGCGGAGAATGGGGAAGGCCTCCTAACCTTTTGGTAGAATAAGGCCCAGAAAGGCAGTGAGACTCACACAGAAGTTCAAACCTCAGTTTCCCTCTGGCAGGCTTTGCCCCACCAGGAAGGTGGGCTGAGTGGCAGAGTGCTCCCAGAGTTGGTTTTGAGGGTGCTCCTGGTGCTGGGAGGGGAGAGGGTGGCAGGAGAGGAGCCCTTCTCTGCATCTTAGAGGTTTTACCAGCACTTTCAGGAGGAGAGAGGAGCTCGTGTTGCAGCTAACTAAATTGCTCCTCTCAGCAAGTAGCACAGAAACGCCAGCTGTAATTCAAGATGAAAAGCTGATTGCAAAGGGTGATCACCCTCACACAGTGAACTGGCTGGCCGTGAAGGACACTCTGCAAAGACAAGCTGCCGGGATTCCCCACGAAATGCCTTTCCTGCCTCCTCGACTCTTGGCTCAGCACTGAGGACTGTGTTTGGCTTTGGCATATGCCTGGCCTTTTTGCGTGAGTGCCCTGATAACGCTCTGTAGGAGCCGTGTGTCCCGGGCAGAGCCTCCCTGGCTCTGGGAGAGCGCAGCAGGGCCGGAGGGCGACCTGCTGCAGGGACCGGTGCTGGTCTGTCCTGTACCCTGGGCATGGCCACTTCCTGACCTGGACGTCTCTAGTGCAGGGCCCACCGCCTGCTCCTTGGGGGAGCCTTTAGAGCCAGCAGAAGCAGTGAGGCAAAAGGTGAGAGCTAGCACCAGCACCAGCCTGGCCTTTCCCTGTCCCTGAGCTAGTCTCGTGGTGTCCTATGTGCTCAGTGGGTCAGCCAGGGCCTGCGCAGCCCTTACGTGAGCCTGCAGCTGGAGCACGGGAGATTCCGCTTGGGGCTGGAGGCACAGACAGGCTGGTCTGTGGGTTCAGCACTGTCACCTTGTGTGTGAGTCTGCGTGTGAGAGGGCTGTGTGAAAATCAGAGCTGGTGGGAGCGCCAACATTGCCGGTGCATGTGAGCAAGAGGTGTGCATGGATATGAGAGTGTTGGGTTGTGCGTGGATGTGTATGCATGTGAATGATGTACGACTGTCTCAGTGCGTGCTGCTGCCACACACTTGTTGCCTTCAACTCCCAGGCTTGACTAACCTGTCACTTAAAACCTACTTAAAAGCCTTGAACACCCCCTACTTGTTCAGGCAGCAATGCCTCGCAGTGGTCATGCAGGGTCATGCAGTGGTCATGCAGGGGTGACTGATTGTTTCCCGGAGATCGACTGAGCAGCACCAGCCCATGAAGGAAGCCAGGGAAAGGGAGAGCTGTGATTTTTAGCTTACTTTGCAGATTTCAGAGAGCTGAGGATTGGGCAGATCATCTCCCATGTGACTGATTCCTTCCTACAAGCACAGTGTGAGGACAGGATGCCCAGAACAGGGGGAGCAACCAGCTGGTCCTGCCCCGCCTGGTGATGCAGTTGCCACCAACTGTACCTGACTTCCTGGTAAACAAGGGCAATGCAAACACGGGCTGCAAGGAGCAGAAGGAGTTCAGCTTCTCTGGGAGCCTCGACACCATGGCCGCTGCAGAGGAAGGGACCAGAGGACCATCTCCCCCAAAAGGTCAGTCTGAAGGGACAAAACCTTGGCAGCAGGACTGCACCCAGAGATTTTGCCTGTACTTCCTCTGGGAGCTTTTGTTTTGCCACAGAAACAGTGGGTTCAGAGCCAGCTTTGCTCCATGCTGCCTGGTCCCACAGGAGGAACCCGTCTCTGCATTTTTCAACCCCTTTGTGTAGACTGTGGGAAACACATGGGACCTCCAGGGACGTTTGAGAACCAAACAGCTGTAGGGTAGGGGGTGGTGAACCAATGCTGGGCATTGATGGCTTGGGACCCAACGCTCCTCCACAGCACCTGCGACCACTCACATGATCTCCACAGTGGATGGATTTGGAGCCCATCCCATCTTGTCCCATCCCATCCCAAGCTTGCAGCCCTGCCCCACCCCAAGCCCAGCAGTGACAAGAGCTGGCAGTTCAGAGGGGCAGCTGAGACACCTGGTGAGAATGTCCCAGCAAATAAGGCAAAGGCAGGGCTGGATGCTCCTGAGGCCTCCCAGTCCTGTGTGCCTGCAGGGAGCCTGCCCAGGGCTCCCCTCTTGGGAGACTGGGGATGAGTTGGGGAGGTTCCCTGGGTAAGGGAGGGATGGCAGTGCCTGGTGCTGTCCTGGGTGCCCTTGAGCCCTCCAGCCTCTCTGTCTCTCGCTACAGATCTGGAAGAGCTCCTGACCTATGATGATCTTTTCCTGGAGTATTTCAATGCCTTCCTGGCATCACCTGTGAGTTCCTCTCCTCCTCCCATTCCTCCTACCTCAACATCCCACCAGCACTACCCTGGCCTGTGGGGCACAGCATGGGAGGGCAGAGCACTCTGCTGAGGATGCTTATGGTTACACCTGTGTCCTCAGATGGGTCCATCTGCCCTGGGCTGGTACCTGGTGTTGGGCAGGGAGCAAGCTGGGCTGCTTTGCCCCACGGCTGCCCCCGGGGCTGATGAGAGGCGCTCTCCGTGCAGGCTTTCCCGCTGCGGCTGCGATACGACCGGCTGAGGGGGCAGCTCCAAGAGCTGGGTGGCTCTCCCCAGGGACTGCCCGGCTTAGCCCGTGTGAGCCCCTGCTCCCCTGGCTACGGGGCGACAGACAAGGAGAGGGAAAGGAACCTGGGCTGGCTCATACGGGAGCGTGCCCAGCTGTTTCCAAGGTGTGTGTGTGTACCTGTGTGCATGTGTATGTGTTGCTGCTTCCAGCAGGCGGGGTGACAAAGGGCAGTTTTGGGCCACGTGCCAAGACCTGGGTCAGCTTGTGGTGTAGGAGGAGTGGGTGGGGGCTTTAGGCAGCGGTGACAAAACTGTTCCTTTTGGAAAGCTGAGGGCTGGTGTTGGAAGCTGGGCTGTAAGGGGAGGCACATGACAAAATTTGCTAAGATGACATGCTATTTATTGAGTACCTTGGGGTGAGGTGGTATGGGTCAGGTGCTGCTCTCCTGAGAGGTGTTTCTGTTCCTCCTGTTCCCCTCCCAGCTCTGCCCCTGCCCCTTGCTCCTGCCCCACAGCCCCCACTATCCTGCCCAGGCCTCAGGATTTGCATTCGCTTGCTTGCCGCGCTGCGACATGTTTGTGTTTGTGAATGCCCTTGGTGGTGGTGTTAGTGTTGAGTCACTGTTTTGGAGCTGCTCATGGCACCGTCCCTGATGGCCTCGCTGGCTCCAGGACAGCCCTGTACCTGGAATACAAGCTGGCGAAGCTGCTGATCCGCCCGCTGGATGAAGGTCCCGCAGGGAGCCAGCACAGCCTTCGTGGATGCAGCCGACAGTCTGCTGGCACCGCCGCCTCCAGCCTCCCCAGTTGCCCCTCGGCAGCAGGGTGGCCTACGGGTGTCCCCAGCTGTGAGCTGCTGAGGCCTCTGAGGCAGATCCAGAGCAGCCCGGCCCGTCTAGGTGAGTGCCTGGGCAGACACCCCATGGCCCCCCACCTCAGCCTGGCTGCTTGCAGGACAAGGCTCTTTCCCTGCATGTTTTGCTGACCAGGGCACTCACCTGCCTACCTGAGAATATTTCCTTCAGCTTGCCTTTATGAACCATGTAAAATATGGGCCCGCAGCAATGCCAGGAGTCTTGGGGATGTCTCTGAGATACATTTTGAGGGTGGCCCTTGTGGTATCAGCATGCACAGCTTGTGTTCACTGCTCATACTCTGACGCTGGCTGCCAGCTTCTGCTGGTGGGATTCAGGCCTCTCTAGATCTGCCTGGTTCCTGGATCTTGTGCTCTCCACCTCAACACAGCTTCTCCTGACAAACTTTCCCTGTGATCTCTCCTTGCAGGCTGCATTTCAGATATTCCTGACTCCTTCCCCAGACCTCCTGATTCCTCGGAGGTCCTTGCTGACCTGGACCTGGTGCAGGCTTCTTCTGCAGCACGGCCAAGCAGACTGCATTCCTGGGCCCTCCTCTCCAGCTGCGACACTGGATGGCCCCATGGTGAGACTGCCATGCACAGAGAGAGGCAGGCAGAGGTGCATGCCATCCTCTTGGCATGCGCTAGACACCCATCAGAGTTTGCTGCTTGTGATGCTTTCTGGGGCATGGTGTTCAGAGCAGCATGGTCCTGCTTGGAGGAGAGGCAGCCACCGCATACAGGACATGCAAAGCGGAGTTTTGGCCTCCTCTGTAACTATAGCAGCTTTGCCAAGAATCAGCACATTCACTGCGGCATCATGGCTACATCCTGCCTCTCTGCTGCTCTCTGTTGAAGGACATCTTTTGGGGGCACTTCTTCCCATGAACCTGTGCCGCACGTGGCTGTCAAACAGCTGCTGTGCTCTGCCCCAGAAGTAGATGGGTTGTGTGTCTGGGCAAATGATCTTGCCATCAACAGCACAATGATGGATGCTGTTGGCAAAGGAAGTGATATAGAAGAGAGAATAGCTCTGTGGGGGTTTTACTTCTGGTTTCAGTAACAGGAGGTTATTCTTCCAGTTCAGGTTATGACTACAGCCTCCTGCACCTAGGAGGAAATTACAGGGGAAGTTTAGCCACGAGTTGCTAGTAGGGATATGTTCTGCATGATTTGGAGTCATTCCTGATGTCCCCAGTGTCATGGCAACAGGAGGACCCTGGATCAGATGGATTCGTGCTGGCAAGACAGTAGGCCTGAGCGGCGCTGCCCCTCCTGCTGGGCACTCTGCCTCTCATGCAGGCAGGTAAGGACTAAAGGGGTCAGTGCATGCCGGGGATGGGAGATCTGGTGCGGGAAAAGCCCTTTTATGTGAGTGCTCATGCAAAATTACTGTGTGCCAAGGTCCTGAGAGCTGGCAGCAGCTGCAAACTCCCTCCTGAGGTCTGGGAATGGGTCCTAGACACTTGATGGTGGGCTGTGAGGCATCACACAATGGGGATAGGACGTCTGGGTAGCTCAGTGGAGGTGACAAAGGAGATTCTCCATCTTAATCCATGACTCCAGTGTTCAGGAGTTGTGCATTTATGGGAAAGAAAGGATGTAGTTTAATTATCTGTCCTGCTCTGGACTTGGCCCTTTAAGTGTTGTGCCATGTCTTAATCCTTCTTCGGCTTTAGTAAGAGCTATTACTTCGGATCTGTCCAGTGTGATGCAGCTGGACATTTTGGGACTCCTCTTGGGGGGTCTTCTGTATCAAGTAATGGGAAATACATTACATTGGAGTATCCTGGAGGTTGGACTATTTTCAACCTGAAGATCTGGGGATCTGAACACAAGACAGAATACAACCTGCCCTCTCACGCTTATTTTTTAACTCTGCTTTTCATGTTGAAGCATTGATGCACAAGTATGCTGGCATCAATATGATGCATGCTGTAACACGAGGGACAAGAGGTATCACACACTTAAAATCCCAAAAGACTCTGTTGATGACACTTGGGACGTAGTACGTCCCTGATTTGGAAGTTATGCTTCTATTTCTGGTAGCTGTTTTTGTACAGTGTCTCCTGAAAACCTCCAGGGCAGTTTTCCCTCTGTGGCGGGGAGGAGGGCCCAGCAGGAAGTGATATAGAGCTGCAGCTTTTGCAGCTGAGATCCTGCAAAAACAGTGTCTTGCGCGGGGGGAAGCAGTGACAAAGGGCAAGGCTGATGTGCAATCCAGGGAGGGATGTGGGAAACTCTGGGAGGTGTGATGCTTCCAAACATGGGGAATCTCTCTCCTGCTACAGTAGTGCCCCCAGCTGGGTCCTTTCTTCCCACTGCAGGTGTGACAGGGAGCTCTCTTCAGGAGCCAGGACTGGGCTGCAGCTGGACATGGCCGAGACGAGTGACTCCGAGGGGGAAGGGGAATCCTGGCTCCTTGGGGACCTCACTGTGTCTGCCCTGCAGCGCCTGAAGGAGGACATTCTGGGCACGGTGAGGCATGTGAGGCTGAGGCAGCAGGGTATTGTCAGCTTGTTCCCTGGAGATAACCTCAGTGGAGTCCCCAGGGCTCTGCCAGACAGATGTGACAGAGATGGAGAAGGTGGAGGTGGTGTAGCATTGCAAGGGCGGTTGAGACGCTTGTGTCTGACCGGGGTGAGTCACAGAGTCACAGAGGCTCCCAAAGATGCTCTTGAAGCCAAGGGCTCCCCAAAGGTACGTGTGTTCAGGGACCTGCAAACAGCATGTGTGGGGAGAAGGAGCAGAGCTCCCTGGGCTGAGGGTCAGGGCATCCCAGCCAAGCTGCCCGCGTCTGCGGCAATGATCATGGCATGGAGGGCCTGCCTCTGGTCACCCTGAGGCAGCGACTCCTTGCTGCTCCCCCCAACCCCTCAGGGCCAGTCAGGCTGCTTGGGGATCTCTTGGGAGAGCCTTGGTGTCCCTCACCTGTCCCCTGCGCTGCAGAGGGCAGGCATGGGCGCCTTCCAGCAGTTTCTCCATGGTACCCTGGGACTCCGTCTCCTTCACCTCTGGCTGGACTGCGAGGATTTCAAGGAGAGCACCCAGTGCCTAGAGGCCAACACCACTGATGAGGAGGCTCGGCTTTTCCGCATGGACCTCCTGCGGTAAGCATGGCTGTCTGGAAGGATGGCGCTGCTCCTCCGTGGGCACGTGAGGCTGCACTCTGCATGCCTGGCTACCCTTGTGCCATCTTTCCTGGAGGCTATTTTTTTCCCCAGGCATATTCAGCAGAAATACATGCTGAACCTGTTTCCAGTCTCCCCGGTGAGTAGGGATGCCCAGCGTGGCTTTCCTGCCTCTCCTCATGGGTGGCTGCAGCCCTGTATGGTGCCCTACCAGCCACGCATGGCAGTGAGGGAGCCCCGGTGTGGGGTGGCCTTCCCTGCAAGCAGCTCTAGCTCACACTGCTGTGGTGCCCAGGGCCTGCGCAGCGCCCGGCTGCTGGCTCTGTGACTGGCCCGGAGCGGTGGCCAAGGTCAGGGAGGGCCCTCCGGAAACAGTGGGTGACGCAGCTCCCCGTTCTCTCTTTCCTGGTGCGGGCAGCCGAACCAGCGCCAGAGCAGAGCAGCGGCCACATTTGCCATCCTCAGCAGGACCCAGTACGATGCCCTGAGGCGCCTGCGCTCCTACTGGGTTCCCAGGTTTCTCATCCACTGCTGGCGAGCTGCTTGTCTCAGGTTGGTGCCTTGTATCGTCTCAGCATGGTTTCTGTACTGCTATAGCACCATTCATGCCCTCACCAATCCCAGAGGCCACGGGAAGGGAAGGAGTCACTCCGACCTGCCTTGGACCAGGGCTCAGCAGCTTCCTTCTTGGTGGCCGAAGAGGGGCTCAGGAGTCAGAACAGGGGAGTGAGAGCCACCTACTCCAGAAGGACATGCCTTGGCCTCCTTCCTCTGCCCCGACTCGCTGTATGAGTCATGCAGTCCCATCTTTTCCCTCTGGCCCAGTTTTCCTCTTTGATGATTAAAAAAAAAAAAAAGTTTGAAAAAGTCAGGTGTTCTCTATAGCTTAGTTTGCCTCTGTTGTAGGCTTGCATCCCAGCCAGATGAAAAGCCCAAGACTTCCCTGCCTACCGTCTTCCTGCCATCACTGCAGATCTTTGAGCTTCTTCCTCCTGTGGAAGACCAGTGTGGGGATGGTGTGGACAGAAGCATGGACTGCCTCTGTGTAGGTATCCTTGTTGGGCACATAGGCTAGTCCCACTGTGGCCAAATCCACTGCTAACAACTCTGAAACCTGCAGTGGTGAGAGACTTCTCCTCAGTGTGCCTAAAGCCATGCTGCGAGCAAGGCTCCACTTAAAATAGTACCAACACAGTCACTGGTTCCCTTGATGCTTTGCTAGCCTGGGCCTTACCATTCAGCCCCTGATTCACAGATCTGCAGTCAGATAATAGGGAGGAGATGGAAGCAGATCCACACAGAAGGACTGTAAGGGCTTGAGAGCGGGTGGAGAAGGACAAGAGCTTGAGTGAGAAGAGCCAAAAATGTGACTTCTGTTCTCTTTCTGCCATTTGAGGCACCTTGGCCCCGTCTGAGGATAACTGTTAATGCTTGCTGGGTTTTGTCACTGGTTATTTCCCCTCCCCGTAAGCTTGGTTGCTGGCCATGCCTTTCGGCAGAGCTCTGCTGCTTTCCCAGGTGCATCTCTGCTTGAAGGCAGGTTGCCATTACAGTCAAGCCGTGCTGTGTGTTTGACGCAGGTCCTGCGCTCTGCGAACAGCGGGAGAGGCTCTGTGGAGCCAGGCTGGCAGCCGAGCTTCCCGTGGCACGTTCCCAAGACACCCCAGACCTCTCGCATCCTCCAAGCACTGCAGTGTGACCGGAGGGATGGTGGTGGTTTCCTTTACTACTTGACCAGGTAAGGCCGCCTTTCACCACTGCCTCCTCCCGGCTCCCCTGAGCAGCCCAGGGGACGGCTGCACTCAGGTTTTGCCGCTGTGCTCTTCCGGCTGCAACAGCCAGAGCTCCCTGGGGCAATCTCAGTTGTGCCGTTTCTCTCTGCGAAGCCCTTGAATGAACAAGGAGGCTCTGCATCTATCAGCTGCTCCCGAGAAGACAGGCCAGGATCACCCATCTCACTGCTTTCCTGCTTCTCCCTGCAACCAGGTATGCTGATGCTCAGGCAGTGCAGAGCCTGCTGCTGTGGCAGGAGCTGGAACAGCAGCGACTGGCATGGGAGCAGCAGGCAGATGAGATGCAGTGGCACCGTGCGGCCTGGCACATCTTCCTCACGTACCTGGCGCCTGGGGCTCCCTGCAGGGCTGGTGAGGCCCTGCAGCTGCGTTCAGCACTGACCAAACCCTCCTTGCTCCCCCTGCAAGGGCTGCAGGGGGAATGAGGGAGGATTATGGCATGTTGGTGTATGGCAAGTGGAAATCTTAAACTACTGGGTATATTGGGTTGTGTCCTGCTTATGTGAGTTAGTATCTGTGGGACTGTCTTTTAAAATTATGTGGGGAACCAAGTTTCTGACGTGCTCTGGAAAAGTGCTAGTCCCCATGGGCAGAGATAGCTTTCCAGTGCCTATCCTGACCTTTCTACTTGCAGACAGCGTGCAGAGGCAGACGCCAAGCTGCTCTCCCCTCCCTGCAGGGCTCGGCTCTGACATGCTGCCTTGCATTCGGCACCTCCAGGAGATGCTCAGCTCCCGATGTGGACCGCTGGGCCCTGTGCTCTTTGAGCCTGTGGCACAGCGAGTGTTTGCCACCCTCCAAGCAGCTTGGCTCCGCTACTGCCGCTATGAGATCACCACCTTCCTGGAGTAAGTCCTTAGGAATGTGGGGTGCAGCACCGTGGGTCCCCAAGGCAGCAGGCCCCGCGCTGGATGGAAGGCAGAGCATTTAGATAGAGCTGGGGTTTGCTCGGGGGCTACTCGCAGAGCTCCTGCAGTGCCTGAGCTCTTGGCCCATCTGTACAGCTCTTGCAGCTGGGAAAGGCTTAATTTGGCAGGGCAAGGAACTCCTTCAGAACTGGCACTCGATCTGCGCTGTCAGCTGGCCACAGCTCCCAGTGGGAAGGGATGATTATGCTGGCTTTCTGTCAGCTTCTCCCTTTACATTGCACCAGGAAAGTCATTCTGGTTGGCGGATATGCTTGGGAGAAGGTTCTTGGTGACACACATGCTCTGCTTGCTCACGGACCCTGTCTTGCAGATGCTGTGTTCCAGTCTCTCACTCTGAAGCCCAGGCTACCAAGAGCAAAGCTCACAGAGCAAAGAAGGAGAAAAGGCACACGTATGAACTTTTCCCTTTTTCCAAAGTCAGGTAGCTGTTTGGGATTCAGACTGTCAAGCCCCACATTGCACATAACCTTAAAGGACCTCCAGGGTCCATCTGGACTCATAGAGTTGTTGCCAATTTGACAGCACTTGTTCACAGCAAAAAAAAAAAAAAAAAAAAATCATCTGTTAATTAGGCTCCTGCTTTCGACCGACTCTTCTGCATGAGCACAATCTTCACTGCTGGGACTTGTAAAAGTATGTCCAGGGTACTGCATGCTCTTTAGATCCTGGATGAATGAAAGAGAAGATAGATTGCTACTTTTACCAGAGAATTGTATTTAAAACTTACATCTTGTTGCCTCAAGCCCTCCAATTTACCTGTCACTGAAAAAACGAGGGATTCAGGCAAGAAATGTGGCAGCTACTGTGTCTGTAGCATGGGACATAAACGTGTTCCACTTCTGTAGCAGGAAAAGGAGAAGGTGAGATGCAACTCCCTGGACTGGGGTTTGGCCAGGAGAGCAGCACGAAATGCTATCTCCTAGAATCAGTAACAGTCTGGCATGGCTAGGTCTTGAAAAACAGCATTTCTGTAAGTGCAGCAACCCATATTACCAATCTGGAGTCATATGGATAACACAAATGTTTTCACAAAGCTATTGTTTGGTAGGCTGAGAAAACTTTTTTTTTCCCCTTCAATTACAGAGAAGTATTAGTGCTACTGATCTCATGAGAACAAATACGATCATGTCTTGGTTTTGCAGTGACCTCATTGCTGATCCACTTAAATACTTTCAGGCTCAGAAAGAGCAAAGGAAATACTGAATATCATGCCCGGGAAAGCCAGCAGCCTCAAAGGAGGAGAAACAAATTGGGCTCCAAACTGGAAATTCCTCCCAGTACTGCCTTGACCAGGGGAGAAGATTCAGTGCCATGGCAGCAGACTGCAGCCCTGCTCACTAACAAAGTAGTTTTTAAGGTTTATAGGAAGGCAGTGGAAGAGATGCAGCTTTCCTGTGTGCAGAGGGTCCTGGGGTTGCTGCAGATGCTGCAGTCATGCCTCACAGCCTTGGAAGATGAAAAGCGACTCAGCTGTGCACAGGCACTCCTGGGTCTTTGGAAGCAGCAAGGGAAGGGGCCAGACAGTCTTCAGCTCCCTGTAGAGCTGAAGAAGAGGCTGAAAGCAGAGATCACCCAGAGAGCGGTAAGCAACTCAAGCCTGGAAGAAATCCAAGTGGCCTTATTTTCATGCATTGCTCCAGCTTTTGAGCAATTCTGGGCTGAGATGAGCAAGAGGTTGAGCAGGCATGGTGTGCAGCCCTCCCAGACCCAGGGAGATGGCTGGTCCAGCCTTGAGCCCCTTCTGTACACACTGGCTTCCAAAGTGGCCTTCAAACATCTGAAGAAGAGGGAAGCTGCTGTGGCCCAGCCCAACCCAGATGACAAAGACGCTCTCCAATACTCCCTCCAGGATGCTGCCAAGGGCTGGCCAACCCTGGAAATGCTCCATTTCCTCAACCACTTGCAGATGCATGGACCTGCCATGCTGGAGGATGGCCTGCGGTTCCAGTTAGAGGTGCAAAAGTTCAAGAACGCGCACCACACTGGTTCCAACAGAGCCTTCCTAAGGAGGAAGGTTCGAGTGATCCGGGACTGCTTCCTCCTGTCCCAGATGGAGTCCAAGCTGCAGGTAAGCCTTGAGCAAGGGTGGATAGGGTGACATGGAATGGGGCTTGCTGGAGAGACCTTTGATGATCCATGTCATGCTCTCTGAGGGTAGCACTTAGTAGGACAGGGGAAGACAGCGGTTTCTAACTGGATGAGACACTGCAGGCAGTGAACAACAGTAGACTCCCCTGCTTGTTGACTTAGTCTAGGGTAGATTCTTGAGCTGCTGCACCTTCACTTTGAAGAAACCCAAGCAGCTGCTAATGCAGCATTGGAGGCCAGTTTGGCCTGGAGACAGCGGGGCTGCTCAGGACCAGCCTCACCCCTCAAGGCATCTGGAGGTGGCCAAGTGACTCTCCCCAGCCTGAGCACATCTTCTGGCTGATCCTGCAGGTGGCCGTGGGTGCAGAGAAGCTGGAGAGGGCTGTGCGGGCGATGGAGCGCTCTCTGCTCAAGGACGAGCCTCTGCCACCGCCAGGGCTCTTTGATGAGCTGTGGGACTCCGTCCTCAGCAGCCTCCTACCATACTGGACTGCCTTCCGGAAAGCCTGGCTGCAGAGATCACCTGAGAGTGCCCACAGAGCCCCTGGTAGGAATGTCATACAGATGCCCCCTACTCTGTATCAGGAGCCCTTTAGCCCCTCCTAGGTGACATGCATACGGTGAAAGTGGTGGTGGGCCTGTCTTCAGTTACAGCTATCATGTAACCAATACTTTTGGTACCTCAAATTGCCTGGAATTGGCTGCAGGATCCTTCAGCCTGAATGCCTCTGCTTAGGGGAGGTAAGGGCAGGTAGGGGGGTATTTCTCCCTGTAGGGCTGAGTCTGTCACTCTCAGGGTGGGAAGCCCACTCCGAATGGCCGCTTTCCTGCGGGCTGCCTGACAACTGGTGTGTTCACAAGAGGAAAGCGAAAGCGAGCAGCCAGCTCTGCGTTGCTCTCTCATTCAACGAGTCTCCTCCCACAGTGCTGCGAGTCCAGAAGCTCCTGCAGCAGAGACGAGATTCCTTCGAAAGGCTCCCAAAGCCTATGCCACCCGTTCAGTTGCCTCAGGTGAAGCAGCCCTTGGCCGTCCAGAGTAACACTAGGGGCTTGACTTATACCTTTTCCATCAGTAAAGGCATTACTGTGAAGGTCAGTATATGGACCCCTTCAGATATAGGGTCTGGAAAGAAGTTTACAACGGGCTTTTAAGCTAAGAAACAGGCCAAAGGGGGTTAATTCTGTAAGAATTCTGTAAGATCCCTGCTGGCAAGCTCGGGATCTGCTTTTGGAGCATGATGCAGGAGCAGCTCAACCCAACATTTGTCTTCTCCTCCTCACGCCTACTCGCCAATATTGAAAGGAGACATAATCTCAGTAGCAGCTATTAATATAGCAATATGAATGCACACGAAACCACTTTGGGGAAAAAAAGCACTAAGACACAGCATCCCTTCCCCTGCCCGCATCCAGTACCAGTATGACTGGGGCAAAACCCAAAGGCCATTTAACACTGGGCCCTAACAGTGCTTTTGAACATCATGAAATGTCCCACTCAGCTCAGTCTTGCTACTTGTGCCTCATCTCCCACAGCCCCATGGCTTTGTCACAAGATTCTCTAAGTGCTCATCTGAATGCTCCCATTCTCTCCGCTTTGCACAGGTTCCCAGCAGAGATGTTACAAGCGCCTCTGCGTCCAGAAATGGAAGGTCACCGACACCGCAGCTCCCGCCTCTTCCCACAGTGCCGGTGCTCTTTTGAAGAGGACAGCAAGTGCTCTATATGCCAGCACTAAAGACTCTAATGCTAGCAAGGGGAAAGGCAATAAGATGGTGGTTGCAGGAGTGGAAGAGCTCTGAGAAAGCACTGAGCTGCTCTACCCCAGGATAAGGAAACAGGCCAACAGGCAGTCGGTGGTGAGCACCAACCTGCACTACTAGAAATGATGTAATGGCTTGTGCTGCCTCTTGTCAGCAAGGACCAATACCAAGGCACCTGCATGCACAGTCCCCTTTGCAATCAGCCCTGTTTTAACCTCCCTGGCTAGGAGGTATTACTGAACCAGACAGCTTGAAGCAACTGTCTGCATCCTTGCTGCAGCTGTAAAAGCCATTAGTGCTTTGGGGAAGCACAGGCAGATAACTGGGAGCATGGCTCAACTCTGACAGCTCGCTCCATTCCTTCTGCTCTCAAGTACTTCTGCTACCATCAGACACAATGGCAAGATCCTGCCTTCTTCAGAACCAACTTCCTGGTCTTCCAGGCTGATCAGTTTTGTATGCATATGTTACAATTTACTGTATATACATACTTATATGTGTATGTACTTATATATGTATATTTACTATGATTTAGTTGCCTGCACACCTTAGCTGTTATGTTAGGTTAATACCTGAAAGGCCTGTCAAACTCATCTACACACTGATGGCATCAATATCACATCTCTCTGTACCTGAGAGGTGGAGCATAGTGGGAACCCCTGCAGAAGGAGTCAGTGAGTGGCAGAGCGTGCGGTAGCAGCCCAGCACGTCAAACTACATAGCCACCAAATTCCCATGGGGGCTGGGTAGGCATATTCCATCTTGTCAACAATGTCTAGCTGCTTCCTGGACAGTAGTTTCTCAAGACTAGTAAGGGAATAATAAGGGAATAGCTCTAATAGATTTAAGGGCCCTTAGGAACAAGGAGCTGAGTCCTGCCCACGTGTCCAACCCACGTGTCTGACCTGTACCCGCAGCAGCTTCCTGACAGCAAGCCCTCTGCCTGGGCTTTCCACGTCATTCGTGGTGTAAGTCCTTTATTAAACCTATCCAGTTTAATCCCTTATGAGTCTTGAGTGTCTCTCTGCCCTAGTATCTGAGTCTCTCTTGCCCACTTTTCAGTCATACATGTATATGGAGAGAAAACAAAGCATTTTTATCAGAGAGTAGGATGGGACAGTTTAGACAAGAATGGATGCTGACGGATGGGGCTACACCAAGACAGCTCCTCTGCCAAAACAGAGCAGAGGGAAAGATGCAGCAAACAACAAACATCAGGAAATTGACCACTCTCTACCCTTTAATAGCTTTGGGACAGCACTAGTCCATCTCTCAATGTCCTCCTCATGGATCTTCCTGGTGCTTCTCTTATGCCATGAGCCCTACTGTTTCAGAAGTAGGAGCTGCTTCGGCACTGGTGCTTTCCAAGGCTCAGTTCCAGCATGTGTTAAGAACAGGCAACATCATTCAGTCAGTGGGACTAGAAAGGAGCAGGTATTCTCCTAATACCTGCTGGACACAAAATAAGTGCCTCAATGCAGTAGGGGAGTTGCTAAACCTTCCCACCCACTGGAGTACAACGCATCTCTGTATCAAGTGTTCAGGTAGCTGGCAACTTGCTGCACATAGCCATCCTGCCACAGTACATCATACTTATTTTAAAGTTTACTCTGAGCAAACTCCATTGCAGTGGTCAGGGCTCTCTGCATGCCTTTGGCATTTCCACTGCCCTTAGCGACGACACAAGAGCCTCCTGCCTTGCCTTCCATCTGTGTGCAGACAGCTGTGGCCCAGTCAGCAGCGGAGAATATGGGGAGGCAAGTCTGTGGAGAAACATAGAGTAAAGTTTTTGAACTGTGGACACTCTGCAGACCAAATGAAGAAAGATAACTGCTTTCTCTTCCCACCCAACATGGATTTCTGCTGCATTAGGCAGCCAGGATTGGTAGGAGCTTACACATTAATGCTGTGTCCTGCCATTGGGCAAACACATCCTGGAGGATCCAGGGATACCTGTGCCCAGCAGAGACTGAAGGCTTATGTGCTTCCAATATGGTCATCTGGAGTCCTAACTCTACATGATTAATCAGCAAGACTTGAAAGAATCACAGGCAAAACCTCAATCAGGAGCTTTTTTTCCAAGGAAGAGAAGTGGGCCTGGTCCCCCTTTGTAGGCAGGTTCCCCATGTCTCTTCCAGAGCTGTGCTCACCTTGGACACCTGACATGCACAGAGCACCTCACCAGAAGCCTGAGGGCTGAGCAGCAAGACGGATGTGCCAGGAGACTTGTCGCAGAGCTGGTTCACTACCTTCATTAGGATCTAGGAGAGGCATGGATAGGAAGGGTCAGTCAGACCCATGTGTGCAGCAGAAAACATGCCCAGCAGTTCCTTTTTACCTTACAGAGTACCTGAAGTACAGCTGGGCCAAAAAGTTACTCACAGAGGCAGAGTCAGCTGGGACAGTATCAATGATGAGAGGCTGGTTGCAATGTTTGGCCAGCAGGCTGTGCGCTTTCTCTGCTGCCTGGAGGAAGAAACACAGAACTACAGGGACTACATGTGGCATAGGGTGGGCTGGATGGGGATGCATACAACATACATGCACAGGAGAGGTCCTTGGCCTCTCTCTTGTGCCTGTATATTGCCATATATCTAAATCAGGCAGGAAGTGCCTACTTTAAGGAAAAGCTAGTTGCTACTGAGATCACTAAATCACCAATAAGCACTCTCAAAGGGATTTAGATGTAATCACATCAATTGGCAAGATGCAGAAATGTACCAGAAAGACAGACTGATATCTACAGAGCTGGGAGACATTCTCTGTTCTGTAGACCTGTCTTACTGCATGACCTTGTAAAGACCATTTTCTCAGGATTGTACTTGATCTTCTCCATTTATAAACAGGGAAGTGATGCTTATCTGCCTGTCTGCCAAATGTGCTGACAGGGCTCTTCATCTTCACAACAGAGAGACAGGGGGATTCTGCAGGTTTTGAAAGGCCAATCAGTCATTCATTGCACTCAAAACAGCAGTCTGAATTAAGGCCAGCTAAATCAACTCTGCCCAGGGCCTGTATTACACTGTGTGCGATTACAGCTGATTTCCCCAGCTTTCCAATGGGATTGTAGTGACTGAGTTGCTGTGAAGTGTGACAGAGACACCACGTTCCCTGGGGTAAAGCACACATTAACAGACTGCAGTGAGTGTGTGGCTGCCACAATACCTGCTGTATCTCCAGCTTCTTGATGGCTGTGTTGGCTGTTCGCTGAAGTGCTTTCAGAGTGGTCTGTAATTCTTTTCTTTGCCACTGGGGCATTGCAGTGTTAGCCACTACCTGAAAGACAATCTGCTGTATAAGGACACTAAACCATACCTAGAAATAAACTGCTAGTTCTCTGGATGGTTCGACTGATACTCGACTTCTTCCCAGATATTCCTTAGCTTGACATGAACTGGCTAGCCAGCCACTGTGGAATGTGGCATTCTCTTTTCAGCTCAGCATATAAAGATGGAGGAAAAAAAATGGGAACCTTCTTAACTGTGTTACCCTCTCCACCATTGCTTCCTCCCATGTCCCTCTGGCAGTAGGATATCTGTAACAGAGGCACCTAGATTGAACGTAGGTTGAAATCTTTCCAGCCAAAAGGACACTGTCAGGTAGTAACTTCCTCTTGCTAGTGATCACAGTAAGACATGAACTTAATAGGGAAGAAGGGATGTGGTTCAGTGGAAAGTGCCTATGATGGGATCTTTCTGCACAGCAACACAATCCTTACCTGGGTCAACTGGCCCACTTCTTTGGAGAGGTGCTGCATGTCAGGAATAGAGGTGCTCCCCTGCTTCATTCTTATGGAGACAGAGTCCACTTCCATAGCCAAGCACTGGCCTACTTCCCGCGCCTGGAGAGAGTGAGACACAGAGAATATTTCAAATGCAGCTGTAGAAAGAATGAGCAGAGATGGAGGAAGTGGAGAGACTGCAGGGTCATAACCATTGAAGCACTCCTCACTATCCAGCAATACCTAGAAACAGAGGCTTTAAGAATGGCTGTCCCCAAGAGAAGCCAGCATAAGAAGTTCTTTTCTAGATTTGTAACCCCATGGACCCATGTGCCTGGCAGTTACATCTACTTAGTATCTATCTCACAGCAAATCATCAGTAATTCAATGAAAAAAAAAAAAAAAAAAAAAAAGGAGACCCATTTATTCATTAGAGCTCTATTTCATTAGCAAATGCATTCTTGAAACTAAAGAAAGATTGTTCTCCCCAACAAAAATGCTACCATTAATAAAAAAGTAAATGCATTATTTCCTCCAGGATAGCCCTTAGGCTTTGGAGCATTTCCTTCCTGACAGACCTCTCTGCCCATGATGGTCCTGGGAGATTTTATATCAAGAGATCAGAGTGTGTGAAAGAAAAGTTGTGGGAAATGGAGAACACATTGCAGGAGACAGCCAGTCGCGAGGCAACATATTTGCTGGGGTGGGTCAAGGCTCCAGTTCCACTGGGCAGTGGGTCATTCTCCTCCGACTGCAGCCCCAAAGGTGGTAGGAAAGGCTGTGCATCCCCCAACGCTTCCAGATATTGAAGCACAGAGTTTGCTTATTCTTTGTACAGATAGAGCCAGACCAGGATCATAGCAGGAGAAAAAGACTAAAGGAAGAAGCAAAAGGGCTGTAAAAATGAGGCCACAGTTCTGTCAGAATAAAAGGCCAATCCAACTGTGGTAAGGAGAACGTGAAGCCAAGGCACAAAGGACCATGTTTTTAAACACCTATCTGAGAGTGCGATTTATAGCCCAGAGGCTTCCTGGTATGTCGTGTTAAGTTCCCATCTTAGAAATGGGAGTCTGAAGGGAAGAATGAAGGGCAAGGGCCTGGAGTCCATGGCAGTGGTGACTGTAGTCGAATAACAAGGTACATCTTATATAAGACATGTATATGTATACATATATACACATATATACATATATAGCATATAAATACACTAACAAATGCCTTAAGGAAGAGTATCAAGAGGATGGGCCCAGGCTATTTTCAGTGATGACCAAAAACAGGACAAGAGGCAATGGCCGCAAACTGAAGCACAGGAAATTCTGCTTGAATTTGAGGAAAAACTTCTCAACTGTGGGGATGACAGAGCACTGGAACAGGCTGCCCAGAGAGGTTGTGCAGTTGCTTTGGAGATATTCAAAACCCACCTAGATAAAATCCTGTGCAATGTCTCTGCTTGTGCAGGGAGCTGGACTAGATCATCTCCAAAGGTCCCTTCCAAACTCAATTATTTTGTCATAATTAAGCTGAGCTCAGGAATAAAGGAGAAAGCTGGACAAGCTCTAGCTAGGGGAAGGGGATCCAAACTTGTCTAAGCAGGAACCTGTGAAGTTTGGTCCTACTGATATAACCTTGGTATGGGGGAAATTTCAGTGTTTTTTTTCCTCACCTGTTTGGCTTGTCCCCCTGTCACTGCAACGACACGGCTAATCCCTTTAGCCAGCTGACGCTCACTGATAATGGCCAGATCCTCCATAACTCCTGTTTGTAGCAGATGCCTGCAAAGTGGGCAGAGAAGAGGAAAGGAAACAATCTTCTCTGTGAGAACACACATTAGGAAACCAGCTTTCCTTTTAGATGTGTCCCAGGTTCAGCACCTCTTCCCCGATCACAATAGCATCAATTCCTTCCTGCTCCTATAATCCTGAGGGAACTTTGTCAGGCAAGAGACAGTAGTGTTGAGGCTATTTGAGAGAAGCTGTGCTACCTGTCCAACAGGCCACTGCCAAACAGCACAAACATCTAAGTTACACTTTGCATCCCTTTCCTTCCCAGTGAGATGGACTGGGATTTCTCTCTTCTACTCAGCTGCTGCTGCTAAAAGTTGTAGAAAGTCATTTTTCCTCCAACTCCATTCCTCCTTTGTCTGGCCAGTCTGTGAGCTGGCCTGACAAAGGAACCTATATTCACAGGGTGGAAGACATGACTGACAACTTTCCCTCTTGGTTATCTAACATTAAATTTGCACAACACTATAGTGTCCTCTGTTACCACAAGGAGAGACTGCAGACAGCTTCACTAAAATTGATCATCTTCACTCCCATGCAGTTCCTTGTTCCACTACTCCCACAATAAAACTGTGCTCACGATTAGAAACTTGCTCATTTCCAGCTACATCTGCTCTGAGGCCAATTTGTTCCTGTTTTTTTCCTTGTGCCAGCACTGTCTTAAGATTGATTCACTCTTCTACTCTCATTAGTACTAAAAGCAGAGAAGAGCTAAGATCATTAATTAAAATAATCAGTTAAACTAGCTTCAAGTTCTCATATCAACTGTTCTAGAACCTCCTGCTGGGTCCCCAGGCCTCCCGCAATTGCACAATGAAGACCTTGTAACTCTGTTTGGTGACAGTAAACACATCCCTTTCACACACTGCTGGAGCCCTCTGGCTCCAGGTGGGTATGAGATGTATTCCTTCCCCTGCCCACTGCTCTCAAAGTCAAGACATTCTTTATCTGCAACAGATCCCTTGTAAATTACTAGTAGCACAATGAAACTTTGCAAATTTAGCTAAGTTACATCTCAGATTGATTGCACACACAATCCTTTAGATATAAACTGTTGACCAAGTCTAGGACTAAGACTGGATATGGCCACATCCAGACTCCTCCGAGGAGTTTAGAAAGCAAGGAGGTCCATTCTGAACCTCATGACTCCAGGAAAATGTCTCCTTGATGTTTTTGTCCAACCCTTCCCTCCATGCATTAAATAATCAAGTGTACCTTGTCATCGAATTTTGTTACATCACTTTCTTACCATTGATCACTTTTAAATCACTGCCTTATCTCAGTAAAAACATATTGCTGCTGCTCTTTTATGAGTGCAGTACATCACTCACCTGTGACAGTAGGTTTCAGACAATGAAGCAAGGAACAATGCTTTGCATTTCTCTCTTGCTTTATGATCCTGGAATTTCCAGAGCCTCACAACCATGCTACGCTATCATCAATCTTTCAGGTGAGGAAACCAAGTGGTAGAGAAACAGGTACATGGATCTTGGAATAAGGTCTCTGCCTCAGCCATCAGTGCTCCATCTTCTTTCTCAGCTTCCACAGAGGTCTTATAGGGCATACAGAAATCCTTGCGCAAGCTTGAGCTTTGATCAGGGTGGGAAGCAACTCTAGAGAATCACAAGGATACAGCCACCCACAAATGTACCTGTTGTAGAATGGTGTAAGGATCGGGGACATGGATTCTGCGTGAACAACCAAGGCCTTAGATTTTAGTTACTTAGGCTCTTAGCGTAAGTTAGGCCCTAGGCTCTTAGCATAGGTAACTTAGGCTCTTAGCACAAGTTAGGCCCTCGGGTTGTACCATGAGAACTGCAGCACAATTCAAGGATGCGTGAA